>JARHVA010007053.1:67500-632500 GCA_037957365.1 Torreya grandis
CTCATTCTCCTAATTATTTGTTTAATTTCTCTTATATTTTCTACTGTGTGCAACCAAATCCTCCTAACTAACTAGGGGCTATTATAGAACTGTAGGAGGGTTAGGAGGATTAGGAAGAGGGTTAGCAAGTTTTTCTCTTGTAATTGAATGGGTTGCTAATAAAAAATGGGTTTTAAAAATAAAACAATGCAAATATAAAAATTGCTCAAATCTAGTATTAATAGGTCTGGTTTTTTATTACTTACTCCCCTCTATAGCAGCATTCTCGATTAGTTGAGGTAACAGTTGATTGTATCATGTTTTTTCCTCCTCTAAGCATAATGTGAATATGGTTAGCATAGATAATGCTAAGGAAAATATCAAAATGAGTGAGAATAACAATGCCCACAAGTTTGGGCCTTTTTATTTTTTGTTTCATGTTAATTTAATATGTATCATTATGGTTTAGTGTTTCCAATCATAATTTTCAATAATGTGTGTGTGTTAGTGTAAATGCCCATAGAATTGTCCCCCAACTCTATGTACTTACTCTATACAAGATTTACCTAGTATCATAATGAACAACTTAATATCATTTTGAGACTATCTCCGAATATTATATTCAGGGCAAATTTTAGTGGTGAATATTTGTTAATTCATAAATATTCCATTTTTGGGAATTTGATTTGGGCAATTTTAGAGGACTAGTACATAGAATTGGGTCACCTAAAAAATTAGAGTGTAATTTATTTTTTGGGTCGGCTCACCAAACATTTGTAATACCTCGAATAAAATTATTTCCCTTTCACCTATATATATAAAATATGATTTTGTACATTAGTATAATTTGGTAAGTTGTTGTGTATTAAATAGTTAAAAAAGATAGGTTGTGGGAAAAATGAAAAATGAGTATCAAAAACTTTCCTAAACTTTAATATTACTTCATATTTGGATTCCTATCGAAGAGATATGCAATTTCAAAACAAAAATATCTCAATTTGAGTCTGTATGTAAATGTTACGGCCTTCAAAAGTTGGTAGTCAATTGCATCATTCAGTTGCAATCAAATAGTGCAACCTATAGACACCTAAAATTGGCCACTAATAGCCTTCGACCAGACTTTAAACTGATTCTTACCAACCATTATAAATTAAGCCTAAGAATTATGGAATGTCCCACATTTTGCTTATGCATCATTCATCAAAACTCAAAATCTCATTGAGACATCCCAAATTGGGGTATCGTACCATAAGTAAAAAAAACCTCTCACTAATTCATCTCTAATCATCCTACGGCATCATAACATGCAATTTAGCCTATAAACCTATTAAGTGGGACACATGGACATAAAATCAAATCTTGAAAATGCTAAAAAGCCTTATCAGAATTAAGTAACAAGTTAAACCAAATTAAATGCCTAGTTGAATTATCCATGTACATTTAATTAATTAATAAGATAGGAAATTCAAAAATGTAAATATCTTAGCTTTTCATGATTACCTTTTGTGAGTTGTCAAGTCTTTAAAAATATCTCACCCATGCTCATTCATTAAAAATCATTAATTCTTGACACCTTTTAACTCTATTGGGGTTAATTAACTCACTTATGTAAGGTTTGAACCCATTCCATGTTTAAACTACACTTTAACTCACCTTCAGTTAGGGTCAGTTATTAAGCCTATAAATACAAGCCTTAGCCTCTTCATTTAGAGAGCTTGGAAATTATAGAGTTATAATGTAGGTTTTTACATAAGACTCATGGATATAATATTATAATGCCAAAATATTTAGCTAAGACATCAAGAAATCCAAATCCATGTCAATCCGACCATGATGCCAAAGAGAGAAGGAGCAAAGAATACAAATTCCATTGCCAAAGATTTATTGAGCATAAATCGAGCAAGCCACAAACAAATCCTTTGAAGCTCTCAAAGAAGGTAAAGATTGTTGTTATTGCATTTTAGTTGGGTTTTCAATTTTATTTTGCTCATTATACTCCCCCTAAGATCTAGGATTAGATATGTTAGCATGTTAGTGTGTTGATTTTATTATTTTGTGAAACTAACACTTGATTTAACCTCCTCTCTATTGTCAAATTCATCTGATCAAAAATGGAAAGCTTGGTGGGACATAAATTCATCCCATGTACCAATGATACCAAGATATGTCTCATAAGTCCTCAAATGAATGCTTTAATATCTTCAAAATTAGAGTTTTAGCTTTATTTTTACCATATTTTTTATTTTTATGCTAGCTCAAATCTACACAAAGACTAACATCGATTAGGCATAACCACCATCAATTCTACCTAATAATCATTGGTTCTACCTAACTAAGCTTGGTTTTGGGTAATCACCATCAATCAAGGTGTAGGGGAAAACATGGCTTAAAAACTTGCATTTTGAATCTTCATATAGCTTCTACAAGTTATTTCTTGGTTTCATTGACCTTTATACTCTCTATTTAATCATTGTGTTATAGGATTTGAGAAGTTTGTATCATATTTTGAGCTAGCTAAAAATTTTAATTCATGTGGTTTTTTCCTTTGGGTTCACAGGAAACCAATCTTAGTCTCTATCAATCAATATCAATTATTACCAATCAGCATCAGTTCCCTAGTAATCAGCATCGATGATAGGTCAAAATGAATCTTGTGTCCACATTACTCCATTATTTAAGTCTAAATCATCTTTATTTTTCTTGCCATGTCAAAATGAGTATTTTTTCCACATTAATCCATTATTTTAGGGGGATTTATGCCATCTATTTGACACCATGATTTTACCTTAGACTTTTATGTCAAAAAAGTTGTGTGTGTCACTTGATTGAAATGGATAACATTACGCTGCCCAATTCATTTTAAGTTTGTGCCTTGGAGTCTTTGAAACCAACCATTGTCTATGTATTTAGAGAGTGATAATGTCATTATACTACTCAAATTTTTTCATAGACTTGTCTTATCTTGTGTCCAAAGTTACCATTTTGTGAAACCAATCCACGTGAGCCTTTGGAGTCTTTTACCTAGTGTCATTATGATATTCAATTTTGTCTAGCTTGTTTGTTCAAATAGCCTAGTTTTCCTAAAATTAAGTTTCTAATTAACCTTGACAAGTTTGAATCCAAACATTGATTGATTTCTATTTATGCCTTATTCAATTTGGGTTTAGACACAAATCTTTCTCTTTCGGGTTGTGTAACTTAGGTTAATTCTTTACCCAATTTGAAAACTATTTGTTTGTGCCTTTATTTGGGAGAAAATAGTCTATCCTCAAGTGCCTTTTGTTTCATTCCTTGTACCAATTTGATCAAGTTCATGTTCATAATCAAGTGCCTAGTCTATGCCAAAGTGTTCCATTTTTTATTAGATTAAATACCCCTTTATTTTAATTCTAGATTTTGATGCCACATTTGGCCCAAAGTCCTATCACTTGCCTTGTTTTAGCCTCACTTTTGATGTTATGTTTCACCAAAAGACCTAGTAACATTTATTTTTCCTAGATTAGACCTATTTGGAATACTTTGGACCTAGAGTTTTGCATTTTATTTATAGTTCATCCACTTGACCTTTTTTGTGTGAGATATTTAACATTTGACATTGGATTATTTTATACCAAGTTTTGTCACAAACCATTTTAGAGATACAGCTCAATCCCTTTGACCAAGTTAGACCTAGTTGAAACCATTTATCTTTTAAGCATTATTTTTTAGAGTTTATAGAACTGTAATTCCCTTTTATTGTGAGGCATTCACCATTGATTTGACGATGTCTCACTATATATGTAGTGGTGTCATGTACAATCTAGGGTATGTAAATATGGTCACACAAGAAGACTTTGTTCAAGACTCCTATGCAGATGATGTCATTTTGAGATGGATCCTTATCCACCTTATAATGCTTAGATGGGGGAATAAATTCAAGATTCTTTGGCCCATTATTTGGTCATCACTCTTCCATACTTGGAGTAGGACTAAGAATAAATAGCATAATATTTATCTAGTGTACCTTCAGTTGCATAACAAGTCCAATAATAGCCTTTCTATGTTACAATGTCATTAACCTATGACCCATATTTATTTGATTGTCACTTACTTGTGAACAAGGATGAAAAGTCTTAATCAAAGTTATAGAGGTAGGGGTTAAGTTTTTGATAGACTTTCCTTATGAAAACTTGCCAAGTCTAGTAAGAGGGCCTTACAATATGTCGTATAATCAAAATATTGAACAGGCTTCCTATAACAATCCTCATGCTATAATGATGATGCTTTATCAGGACTTTTATATGTTTGTCATAGTAAAGGGCCTCATGGAGGATCATTTCATATAGATGATAATAGTATACCAGACATATTTGATCTTAGCATGTAACTTCAACACATGACCATGTCAAATGCTCCTCTTATTCAGCTAGCTCCTTCAATAGGAGTTTTAATTGAATTGATAGGCTAGGAAAATCAAGGTATAGACCCATTTGCAAAAAGCACTTTAGTCAGAGACATGCTTAATACACCCTCCATCAAAGAAGTGTTTGTTGCTTCTATGCATAATAATGAGCCAAAACTAGTAGACAACATGCAAACAACATCCAATCCAGACCAAAGTGGTGTAAATGCACAAACAACTAGTCAACAACAAAATGTGATTTTAATCAACACCATGAGTGGTTTATAAATGTAGGGGGTGGGAACTTATACCTCCCAACCTCAAATTATTACCTTTATTCCTCAACCAGTTGCTTCTTCAAGTACCCAATCGAAAGGATTAAGTAGTCAAGCAATGACTAGTGCCATGCCTTAAAAAAATGTGATGAATGTTACTCCACCACAATATGTGACAACTAATAATCTACAACAATAGGCACCATCCAACATACCCATGCAATAGAGGTAAAACATATTGCCACCTCAATATGGGGTAACCAATGTTCTACATCACCAAGTAGTGATGAACATACCTATTTAGTCACAGACCAACATGTCAATATAAAACCAAATGATGTCTAATCAATAGCATACAAGTATTGGTTAGTGATAAATGTTGAATATTTAACATATGTCTACATCCCAATAAGGATTCATGTAACTAAGAGGTTTTAATGTTTCACAAATACCAATTAGGCAATAATTCCCTTTTGTGCCAAACATGCCACAAAGTCAATGATAGGGCCTTAGTTCACAATCTCCCCTCAATCAATAAGGTATGACTAGTCAATAGCTCATCCCTATTCAACCTCAACAAGAAAAATACATACATATCCCTCCATCTTAGCTAAAAATTTCCTAAAACCAATCCCAAATACCCAATCCCAACTAGAATATCACACCTCAATGCATGAAATTTCAATAATTACACCCTAATTTGTGCATGCATATTCCTAGTCAATTCTCAAACCAAAACAACATTCCCTAATAAATGCATCCACCTCAAGCCAATGTTCCCACAAGTTTTCTCACACAATAACTACAAAAAATGAAGGATGCAATTACTTCCATTCAATCTAGGAAATAGACCAATAAGTTGAAGTTGGATGTGTGTTCTTACCCCTTCGACATGGAGTACTTTTAGATACAATTTCATCCAAGGTATAAACCACCAAAATTTGATAAATATAAGGGCAAAGGAGACCCCAAGGCCCACTTAATGGAATTATTTGTTGCATGCCAACTAGTTTCCTATAATGACATATACCTTTTATTGTTGTTTTCACGGAGCCTAGTAGGATAAGTGTTTGAGTGGTTACTAAAATTGCCTAAGAATTCAGTACCTAATTTTGATGATCTTTCATACAAGTTTGTGCAAAACTTATCCTACAATATTGAACATGATTTTATTAGTATATTTGATGCAATCTAAATATAAGGCTGGTGAAAGCTTCATAAATTATCTTCAGTGATGGAGAGTCCTTGCAAACCGATTCACCCACAATCTACTAGACAAGCAACAAGCCACTGTGTTTACCAAAAATATACATAGTGAGGTATCTTACTATTTGGAGCTGTAGTGTACACACACTTTCAAAGAAATCATTAACAAAGGTTTGTTAATTAAAAGATCCCTTATTAACAAAGAGATCATTAAAATTACCTCATCAAATTCGAACTAGAATCAAAATCATAATAATGTATAAAATCAAAACCAAGTCCAAGCGTCAGTGTCATAACCCTAGGCCAATAATTATGACAAAACCAATCAATTCAATCATAACAATAATGTTGTGGGAAATGGAGTAACTAAGTCATGACATATCCAAATGGTGCAAATACCATCTACTCAACCTATGTCACATATGCAAATTAATCCTAACCAACAACCTCTATAGTAAATGTAGTAAGTGCAATAGCCTAAACCAATGCAATAAATGTAGTAACCCTTGACTTTGCAAAACCCTCATCCAAGGAGAATTATACCTACTCATCATGTCTTTAGTGACCTTGGATAACCCATTAAATTTGTGTTTTGTAAGCTTTCCATAGTTAACCTGATTAACTGGCCTATTCTAAAATACTATTTTGAGGGCATTAACTATCTAGACTAGTATAGATAAAATGAATTCTATGAGTATCAAAGGGTTAATAGACATAATTTGCACTGGTATATGAAATTTAAACATTTTATTGAGAATATGTTAGAAAATAGAGACATAACATTGGATCATGGAGCTTCCACATCCAATCAAAACCTAGGAATTTATCAAAACCCATTTTTCCAACATAACAACTAGTAGCAACAATAACAGAGGCCAACACAATAACAACTATAGTATCAATATCCAAGTTAGAACTAATAAAATTAGCAACAAAACCAACAATGTCAAATGAATAGATGGATCCAAGGCCAAAACAATGCCAACAATCAATAGACCTACCATGGACATGACTACAAAAAAATTGTAGGCCATATTGTAGGAGGTTGCATTTCTACCATCTCCATCAATCTAAGACCAAATACTAATCAAACAAGATCATTTCTAATATTTTCCAACCAACTAAACCATATCGGTGAGCCTTCCTTGACCTGGGACCACATATAGGCATACCATAAAGCATGGATTCCCACTTTTAGACATTATATCAGTAACTCATCATTAGCCTATGACCACATACAAGTACACTGGCAATAGAGACTTATCTTATCTGGTCCCCCACCACCATCATTTGTTAGAAATAATGGCCTTGTATCCAATCTTGATTATTTAATCACAACTCGATAGTCAAATATTACCATACCAGGCACATATCCATCTACCACTTCACCCATCTAACCAACCATTCTAGATAGGAACAAGCCTGTACCCTTGTACAAAAAAGACATTCAATATTATGGAACAATTGTAGAAGATGCCTATACAAATCTCCATTTTAGATTTACTATGTATGTCTACAATCCATAAGAACATCTTAATAAATTTCCTTATCCAATTCCAAGTTCTTAATTGTAGACACCTAAAACTAGCCACCAATAACCTCCAACCAAGCTTCAAACCAATTTTTAGCAAATATCACAATTTGGCCTAAAAACACTAAAATGCATTAATAGCTTTAAACCTATGATATACAAGTGCCAATTTTTGCCAAATTATCCCTAAATAGGGAATGCAATTTATGAGATAGCTAACTATGATCAGATCATTTCAAGTCAAAATGACATTTTTGCACCTAGGTGCTCTGGATTGTTATTTTCTACCAAATTTCTTGCATAAGACATGTGTCTTTGTTATTTTATGTTGAAAACATCCGAAATGGGATAACTGATCCAACACATCTAACATTGCATCCTAATTCTAATCTAGTCAAATTTCAAGCCAATAATATGATATTCTAACCAATTTGATTAATTTTTGCACCAATTGCTAATATTTGCACCAAAATTGATAAATCATGTTTAATGCTAATTAATCTAAATCAAGATCCTAATTAATAATTCCATGAAACTTTTTTAATATTTATCTTTAGAAATTGATTATGAATTTTTTCATCATCACATGATATCATTTCTTGGAAAGACATTCCTAGGCCATAAATGCATAAAATATCTAATCAAGCCCTCCCATGCCTCATTAATGCCTTTTATGCCTCTTTAATGCCTCTCTATCCAAAATATTTATGAGTGAATTTATTTAATTTGGCCTCCAAAATTTAATGGATCCTTAGACACACTTCTTCATCTTGATATGGATGGTTTAAGATCATTCTAAACATTTTGAAAATTTTATAAATAGGAGGCGTTGCCTATTGAATTAATAAGCTTAGATAGTATAAAGTTACCATGCACAAATCATTCTAAAGCCTCATGTAATTAGTGTTATAATGCAAAATTGTTGAGCTAATCCAAATCCATCACAAAGCCATTGGTGCCAAGGAGAAGAGGAGATAGCCAAACCTCCTTTGATGAAGACTCATTGAGCACAAGCCAAGTAAGCTACTTCAACAAGCTATTTGGAGCATCTAAGGAAGGTGAAGGATTTCTTTATCTTTTGCATTGTAGTTGTGTTTCTCATTTAGTTGTATTATCATGCTTCCTGTTGATCCCAAAATTTGTCACTTGTTTTCGTGGACAACATATCAACTATTTTGGTCTTGCAGACCAAAACTCTCTCTTTTTTTTCTCAAAAATGTTCTAAGCATCCAAGTTTTTCAGTTAATCAAGTCTTTTCAGCTAAGTAAATCATAGGTTCAACAGGTGAGCTTTCATAAAGATAAAATTATAAACACTTAGGCATTTCCTAAAAGATACAAGGTTGGTTCAATGTCGAGGTTCAATCAAAAGACTTATTGACAGGATTCAAACAAATGGAATGAACCATTGAACCCCACTTCTGCAAGGTTCAAAGGTTTAACGAGTTCAAAGGTTCAAAAAGAGTTAAGTTCTTCAAGAGTTCAAAGAAGTTCAATCTCTTCAAAGGTTCAACGACTTTGGTAGACTTAAAGAAAAGAAGGCTTCGAAGAGTGGAGATTGAACTGTTGAACCATTGAACTTTGAACCAAAAGAGTTTAAAGGTTCAACAAGTTCAATAAATTTGAATGACTTAGAAAATGAAAGGATTAAAAGAAAGAGAATGAACTATTGAACTTTGAACTGAAATGGTTCAAGGTTCAAAGGTTCAAAGAGTTCAAAATCTAAACAAAAGCTTCGAGTGAATGAAGGAAGTGAAAGATTTCAAAAAATAGTTCAACCAAATGGTTCAAAGGAAGGGTTCAACCAAAGAAGAAAAAGAGAGCAAACACAACCCTTTACAAAACATTGAACCAAAGAGCCAATTGAACTGACAAGCTGATTGAACCATCCAAACTATTGAACCATTAAACCGATGCACTCCAAAGGTTCAAAGGTTCAAGGTTCAAAGTGCTTCAAGCGACCAAGTGACCAATGACATCCCTGCAGATGTCAAATTCAGGGTAATGAAATATTCATTGATTTTTAAATATGGCATGGACCCTAAGAAAAAACTTAGTGACTAGCCAAAGAAGGAGTCGAAAGAGCCAACTTAAAGCAAGGAGCCAAAAGAGCTAGCTGAAAGCGAGAAGATATCCTGAGAGCTCAGATCGCCAAGGAAGGAAAAAATGTGGCAAGGAAGATAGAAAATGCTATAGGAAATTTAAAAATATCTACAAGAGAGTTATTTCTAGTAGGTGAAATAGTCCACCAGGTGGACATCAGAGAGTGTGAACATTCAAAGGCACGACCTATTTTTTTGCATTAAGTAAAGGCGAATGGACAGCAGTGTAAGCACCATAAAGAAGACTAGGCAACCCATGCTTAGGAGGAGACATTTGAGATGATTCAGAATGCCAAAGTCAAGGTCAATGACCTTTTCTAGCATGGCCCTGTCATAAGTATTCAAGACATTTAATTCAGCATGGGCCATTTTCATGAAAACCAGTGCCCAAGTCTTTCTTAGAATGCTATATATTGTAATCTCTCATTTTATGCAAAGGAGATCTCTCTATTATAAAATTAAAACTCTACCCAAATTGAAAGGCATTACTGAGACTTTGAGCTAAGATTGTTAATCATATTTTGTTATTTGAATGAGAAAGCAAGTGACCTTTCAGACTTTGTGCTGAAATAGCTTGTGTTGTTTAAGAGATTATTCTTATGTTTTGTTTCCTGAATATCATCTTGTCCATTTAATTAAATAATCAGAACTAGTGGAAGTAATCTAAAAGGTGTCTTGAAGCCAACTGTGGGAGACTTTGTGCCGATATAATTTTCTTTAGTGTGTGTTTTCTATTTTAGTGTAAAGGATCTTGGGAAGACTTTGTGCTCCCATTATCTTTCATAATTTTTTTACTCCTTGGCAATTGAGGTGGAGACTTTGCGCTACACCTCATTCTGCTATGTTATTGTATCCTATTATAGTTAATACTAAGAAGTCATCCTCTAGTTTTCTGAACATCATTTATAAAAAAAGAGAAATATTTTTAGCCATTACCCAGGATTTCTCCTTTGATTTGTGAACATCATCTCTAAAAAAAGAGAGATGGATGGTGTTATCCCACCCCTGAGTTTATTTTCAATTTATATATATTAGTACATATATGATATAGTTGATAGGGAACCTCCCCTTGATGAGAGGAGAGATTTATCCCATTTTGACATGGTAAACCTACACATTTTGTTGTATAAATCTACTTGTGCTTGTACTTTTCAAGGTTTTACTATTCCCTCAAATGCCCTCATGTGATTGCAAAATGTGCAAAGATTTCAGCACATGACAACTTCAAAGAAGAAACTGTATCAATTGCCGTCAGTGTAGCTGGTGACAAAATATTCATCCAACAGTTTTTTTGTGACTCCACTGGGGAAAGAATGTGCAGTTTGAAGCCTCAAGATTCAAATTGAAGTAGTTCGAGTTCTTTTCCATTTCCATTTTACACTCTAGAAAATTCATGGTATACACAAAGCTAGAGATATTGAGGTATTGTTGACCCTATATTTGAGTTGTTACAGCTAAGTAATTTTGACCTATTTCCTCCACAACCTCACCTCCAATGAACTAGGAGTTTTCCTCCTACCAACATCAAGTCATAAATACAAGGCAAAGCTTCTATTTCCTCTACTAGCAGAGCTTTGTCCATACATACCCCTTATAGATTTATTATCCCTCCCTTTAATAGTCATATCATGGCAGCTCAAGGCCCCTGGAGTAACAAATTTGGTCCCCTTAATCTAACTCCACCTCTACATGAACTACCCCGTAGTTCAAGGAAGAATTCCCCAAGTTCTTTGGTGATGGGAGAGTTCATCCGAATGAACATATTTCAGCCTTTTGCATAGCCTATGGTGTGATAGGTGTGGAGTATGAGGACATTGAAGGCAGACTATTTGTAGAAACATTGTAAGGCACTGCTGCAAATTGGTTTTATCATCTACAAGCCCAGACTGTGACTAACTGGAATACCCTCAAAGCCAAATTTGAAGCCAAGTTCAAGCCTACAAAATATGTGCATGCCCTATTGGCTTAGCTCACACAGGATGAATAAGGAGCGTCATGAACCTATGAGGAATTTTATAGCCAAATTTGACAAGCTGAGGAACAGGATTCCCATAATTACTTAACTGACACCAAAAAATCTCAAATGCTTCTTCATAAACTCTCAACATCTTGAAGTAAGTTTCTTGTTGAGGTGAGCTGGCCACATAGACCTTGATATAGCTTAGAATTTGGCCACTGAGGTCGAAGATGACCTTATCTTTGTAAGAAAGATAAGAAGAGATCCTAACAGAAGTAAACTTTCTTCATCCACTAAGTTTTCTTTTACAGACACCACTGATCCTATGGTGTAGAAGCTAGAAAATGAGTTGTTAGCTCTCAAAAAAAAATAACATAAGGGATGTCTACTCCTCTTTCATACTAAGATATACCAAGGAGGACATTTTCCAACCAATCATACCAAGGCAATGCTGTCAAAAATCAAGGGCAATCAAATCATCTTCTTCCCCTCAAGGGAAGCTTGCTATTGAAGTAGCTCTAGCCAAATCAGTAGTTAGATACCTCGAAACTGAATCTAATTTCTCTTTCCAACCTAAGTTGAACCAAGAAGATGGAACTGATCTCTTTGTAGAAGACCAAGAAGAATCAGTTGGCGACTCCAACATTAATTTCTTGAATTACCAGGAAGAAGCTAGAAGTAAAGGTAAAGCATTTGATGGATCATACACAGTATTTACCAGGTCCCAGAACTAGTCAACTCAATAAGTTGATAAATAAAAAATAAGGGAAGGATCTCAACTAGTAATTTCAATTTCTAAATGAAGGACTTCTCTACCTTTCCAATCAAAGGACCCAATGATCACTAAAAAAGTAAGTACCCCAAACATTCATGTTTTTTTTACTTCAAATTCTCAGACTAGTACCACAACCCCAAAAACCTATAAGGATGAACTTCCTTCCTCTGTTCTTAGTCTATTTCAGTCATTTGACATAATTGACCATACTAAGAAGACCAAAATTCAAATGATTGAGTTTGAATATTTATAAGCCAAGCCTGAGCAGTTGGATAGGTTGGTTTAATGTGTGAAGAATAAAGTCGTCCCTAAATGACAAGATGTTAGAAAGGTAACTCATGATCCCCCAAGGAACATGTCCACCACAAACAATCTTGTCATTACTCTTCCTACTACCCCTGGGAAAATAGAGCCTTTCATGTTTCCCTATTGATAAACAGTCATAAGCTGAGAAACTACATCATTGATTCTAGAACTTCAAACAATGTCATGCCTGCCAAGGTAGTGGACTCTCTCGGCCTCACCTTGACTAAAAATTTTGGGAGATGTTTCTCCATGGAAAAAAAAAAAGTGCCTCTGTTAGGTCAGATCAAAGATGCCTAGTTTACATTTGTGACCTTCCCCAAAAAAAATTAAAATGATAGTCCTGGTGGTTGACATTCCAGCCTCCTATCGTATTCTGCTTGGATGAAATTTTTACAAGGATATTAGTGGAGAATTAAACATGGACCTATCTGAGGTGAGGATCCCTGTCAAGGGCATCATGCAAAGGTTGCTTCTTGAGAAGGAGGCAAAGTATATTATCACCCAAACATAGGTCCCTGAAGCTCAATTTTTGTTTGAGTCTTTAGGAATGGGTAACTTTTTCTTGTCTATAGAGGATGTTCTTGTTTCCTCTGATGAAAGTCTTGTAGGTGGCAATCTAAAAAGTTTAGAAAGGACAGTAGGAGAATTGGTAGAGCAAAGTTTAGATGCAAAATAATCCTCCCTCCTTGACTAGGTGGAATCTAAAAAAAGATCAATTTTTGATAATGTCTAGATTCTAGAATTTGATGGCAGCTATTCTTCTACCGGTGCTAGAGCTGGGATTATTCTAATATCTCCTCAAGGAGATATTTTTCCTTCTTAATACAATTTGTAGTTCAACAACACCAACAACACTACTGAGTATGAATCTCTGTTACTCAAGTTGAAATCAGCTCAAGACAAAGGTGTTAAACTCCTTCATGCTAAAGGAGATGTTGAGCTGATGGTTTGTCAGGTGAGGAACCTGTATCAAACCAAGAATAAAATATTGCATCATTATCGCAATTTGGTATGAGATTGTATTGAAAGTTTTGATGCTTTCAATATATCTACAGTGCCTAGAGAGATTCATAGTCATGAAGATTTATTGGTTGTCTTTGCGACCCTCTTGGTTCCTCACCAAGATTTTAAAGATCACAAGTACACTATCAAGTTGGTCTTTCAACCAAGTGTGCCTGATAGTGCCAACCATTGGTAGGTGTTGAATGGGGACCATAAAATTATGAGCCTAACTGAAATAAAAGAATATAAAATTATGGTAATGGACCATACTAATGCATGTCAAAATTAGGAAAAGAAACTCTTCTACAAGAGAACAAGGATTCATGATTTTCAGACTGGAAATCAAGTCTTATTGTGGGGTAAGAGGAGAGAACCAAAAGGAATGCACAAAAAAATTGATTCCTGGTGGAGAGGTCTACTCACCAATCATCATTTCTGGGGAGAAAATGGTTTCTTATTGATATATCAAAATAGAATGCCATTTTCACTGCCTCACAGTGGGCAGCATCTGAAGCACTTCAATTCTTGAAGTATTAGATAACATCAACTTGTACATATGTATAGTCTTTAGTTTATTTTGTGTTGTTCATTTTATTTGTTGGCATCTTTATTTTTGGGTGGAATGACTTCGTAGCCCAATGGCATACATGAAGGTGCTGAAGATTCTAGATTCTACTCCCTTCAATTATTTTTACAATCGATAGAAGTTCCCCAACTAGAGCCAATTATTGTTCCCAAAATCTATCACTTGTTTTTGTGGAGAAAATATCAACTATTTTGGTCCTAAAGATCAAAACTCTCTCTTTTATTTATTTAAAATGTTCTGAGCATCCAATTTTTTTAATTAATCAATCCTTTTCAACTAAGGAAATTGTAGGTTCAACAGGCGGGCTGTCACAAGGAAAAACTTCCAAACACTTAGGCATTTCCTAAAAGATACAAGGTTGGTTCAACATCGAGGTTCAATCAAAATACTTATCAATGGGATTTAAACAAATGGAATGAACCATTGAACAATTGAACCCCACTTCTACAAGGTTCAAAGGTTCAATGAGTTTAAAGGTTCAAAAAGAGTTAAGCACTTCAAGAGTTTAAAGAAGTTTATTCGCTTCAAAGGTTCAACGACTTTAGTAGACTTAAAGAAAAGAAGGCTTCAAAGAGTGAAGATTGAACTGTTGAACCATTGAACCTTGAATCAAAAGAGTTCAAAGGTTCAAAAGTTCAATGAGTTCAATAAGTTTGAAATACTTATAAAATAAAAAGATTCAAAGAAAGAGAATGAACCATTGAACTTTGAACCGAAATGGTTCAAGGTTCAAAGGTTCAAAGAGTTCAAAATCTGAACAAAAGCTTCGAACAAATAAAGGAAGTAGAAGATTCTAGAAAATGGTTCAACCAAATGGTTCAAAGGAAGGGTTCAATTGAAGAAGAAAAAGAGAGCAAACACAGCCCTTCACAAAACATTAAACCAAAGAGCCGATTGAACTAATAATTCGATTGAACAGCCTAAATTGTTAAACCATTAAACTGATGCACTCCAAAGGTTCAAAGGTTCAAGGTTCAAAGTGGTTCAAGTGACCAATGACATCCCTGCAGATGTCAAATTTAGGGTAATTAAATATTCATTAATTTTCAAATATGGTGTAGACGCTTAGAACAAACTCAGTGGCCAGCCAAAGAAGGAGCTAAAAGAGCCAGCTAAAAGCAAGAAGGAGCTGAAAGAGCCAGTTGAAAGTGAGAAGATAGCCTAAGAGCTCAGATCACCAAGGAAGGACAAAATGTGGCAAGGAAGAGAGAAAATGCTACAAGAAATTTAGAAATATTTGCAAGAGGGTTATTTCCAGTAGGTGAAATAATCCACCAAGTGGACATCAGAGAGCGCAAACATTCAAAGGCATGGCCTATTTTTCTACATTAAGTAAAGGAAAATGGACAGCCATGTAAGCCCCATAAAGAAGACCAGATGACCCATGCTTAGGAGGAGACATTTGAGATGATTCTGAATGCCAAAGTCAAAGCTGATGACCTTTTCTAGCATGGTCCTGTCATAGGTATTCAAGACATTTAATGCAGCATGGGCTATTTTCATGAAAACTAGCACCCAAGTCTTTCTTGGAATGCTATATATTATAATCTCTCATTTTATGCAAAGGAGATCTCTCTGTTATAGAAGTAAATATCTGCCCAAATTAAAAGGCATTACTGAGACTTTGAGCTCAGATTGTTAATCATATTTTTTTATTTGAATTAGAAAGCAAGTGACCTTTCAGACTTTCTACTAAAATAGCTTATGTTATTTAGGAGATTGTTCTTATGTTCTATTTCCTGAATATCATCTTGTCTATTTAATTAAATAATTAGAATTAGTGGAAGTAATCTGAAAGGTGTCTTGAAGCCAACTGTGGGAGACTTTGTGCCGCTACAATTATCTTTAGTGTGTGCTTTCTATTTTAGTGTAAAGGATCTTGGGAAGACTTTATGCTCCCATTATCTTTCATAATTCTTTTACTCCTTGGCAGTTGAGGTGGAGACTTTATGCTACACCTCATTCTGCTATGTTACTAAGTCTTGTTATAGTTAATACCAAGAAGTCATCCTCTAGTTTTTTAACATCATTTCTAAAAGAAGAGGAATGCTTTCAACCATTACCCAGGATTTCTCCTTTGATCTATGAACATTATCTCTTAAAAAAGAGAGATGGATGGTGTTATCCCACCCCTAAGTTTATTTTCATTTTATATATATTAGTATATATATGCTATAGTTGATAGGGAACCTCCCCTTGATGAGAGGAGATATTTATCCTATTTTGATGTGGTAAGCCTGCATATTTTGCCATATAAATCTCCTTGTGTTGTGGTTGATATACCTATTTTTCCGTCAGTGTAGCTAGTGACAAAATATTCACCAACACTTCCCCCTTGAGATAGGATTAAGGTGTTATCATTAGTGTGTTTTATTTTGAATTTGATTTCATTCACTAACAACATACTAATCTCCCCTTATTGCAATCCTAAGTTCACAAATGGCATTCTCAGTGGGACCTAGCCTCACAAATTTGGTCAAATATCACCTACAAGCAATCTAATAACCATTGTCATGTAGGATCTTAGAGTGTGGGATGAAAAAGAGTGAAAATTTGAGCAAGAGTTTGTTTTTATAGAAGTCACAATTTAATCACTATGGATTCATGATTTTATCCTCTGGACTATAATCCTACCACTGACATAGTCATGAATTTGTCATTTTAAGTCACAGTATTATGTTTAAACTATGTTTTTGGACTAACCTTGTCTCTATCAGTAGATCTTGTAGCTATATTATAATTCCACTACTCACAAGAAGTAATATTACAACTCCATGATTCGTTAGTAGTGATATTATAGCACTACTACTCCCTAAGTAGTGATATTACAATAACACAATTCACTAGTAGTGATATTGCAACATTGCTACTCTCTAAGTAGTAATATTGTAATATAGTGACTATTAATATTTCCTATCTGAGTTATAGTATTTTAGGTAAGTTTCTAATAGTTAAGTGACAATACCACAACTCTTGTAGTAGTGGTATTACACTATGACCTATAGGATTATTAGTCCAAGTAGCAATATTGTGATTTCTTTTAAACCAACCCGAGTAGTGACTTTGTGTTAACTAGTCACAATTTTGTAGAGTAGCAGGATTGTACTATGGAGTAGTGGGATTTCCCTATGTGTAACTTGAGAGCTCAATTTACAAAGTTAATTATTTCATTTGGAAAAGTGCTTCAAGGCTAGTGAAAATCTAACTTTTACTTGCAAGGCCAACTTGAAAAGGGATCTAAACGAGCTTAATCTAGTCTTTCTAACCTCTTTTTAAGTGCTTAAAAAGGATTAAGAACTCTCATTTTGGTGCTTAAGGAAACACTTAGATGTTTACTTGAATAGTTTGTAGTTATTCTTTACAATTTTTTACAATTTAAAGCCAAGGGGTTAAACAACACCACCACACATTTTGTTTAGTGATTTAAAATTTTAACACACTTCAAGTTTTTTCAAGTTGTTTATCATTATTTCTTTAGTTAGTTTTGATTGAGAAAATAGAGAGTTGTGTGTGTATCCTCTCCCCCAGTCCCTTATAAAGAAAATGTGAGATCAAAAGTAGCAACTTCATTGCAAAGTTCCTTAATCTAAAGACATAAAAGAGAAGTTGTTAAGGCTTTCCCCAAGACCTTCATGGCTTAGGTGACCTAGAAATAGTAGTAAAGCTCTTTTTCTTAGTCTTTATTTTATGCATCTTGGCTTATGAGGAGGATTTCATCACCTCCCATAAGTTATTTAGGGAATATTTGACCCAGGGTTTCATCTCCTGACATCATCTTCAACCCCTCTCTATGGAGAGTATGTAAATTGGGATCACCCCACTGGAAAAGTGGTTTGAATGGTTAAGCCATCTCCTATCATTGAGACTAAGCCTAGGACATTTGAGCATATTGGGCATCACACTACACTGAGTGAGTAATAGATCTAATGGTTTTAAAAAAGGGTGAGACCTTTTTACAACAAGCCAAGTACCATTGACCTAATTGACGTGTTGCTTCTTTTCCATCTAGAAATGTTTGAAAACTTACTAGTTAGTTAACCCCACTTTGTCATACCTTGTCAATTTAGCGCTTAAGATGATTAGTTAGTAAATATGTGTTTGTCTTAGATTACTTGGTATTGTTTAGAGTCAAAACTATTTGTTAATAAAGGGTTACAAAAAACAAACACATTCTCCACCAATTTCTTGAACAAGGATGCATTATGTTGCCCAAGTGAAAATCATATTTTCCCTAGTTCAAAAATTTATCATAAACTTTGTGTCATATCTTCCAATTTGGCACATTTATGCCACCCACTTGAGTCTAGACCATTTTTCACATTTTGTTTGAGTCCCTCATTGATAGTTTAAATTTGAAATTGGATTCTTCTAAGTTTTAAAGGTTGATGTGTTAAATTGGGTTTGCCACTTTGCACTTGACTTGTTTTAGCTTGAGATCAATTCCCAATTTGAATTGAGGGTAATTTTTAGACTCATGATCATTATCCTCATTTGGTAGGACTCAAGTCATCTTGTGTATCACTAACACTTTGAGTCCTAGGCTACATTTCACACAACCCATAAAATTTTCCCATTGGACTTGAGTTTATTTGATAAAGACACTTTTGCCTTAGATATTTTGTTACACTTCCAAAATCATGTTAGACTATTTTTGCCATAGTCTTGAAACAATAATTTACCACACTTTTTGAGTATTTTGGCATTGTCATGCTGCTCAAATTATTTTGAAACTTATTTCATAGGCCTATTCACATAGAATCAAAGTTTTTCCAACTTTATAACTAATTTGAGTTTTTTTTGTAAGCCTTTGTCTAGCACAATTAAGTTGTTCATTTTTTTCTAGCTCATCAATCTAAAGAGTCTAGTTTGTGCCATTATTTGGGAGAAAATAAACTATCTCTAAGTGCCTTTTGTTTCATACCTCATACTTATTGGTCAAGTTTATGTCTAAGAGTTAGATGCCTAGCTTTTGTTAGAAGTGTTTCAAAAAATTTAGATTAAATATCTCATCTTTTAAAAGTATAGATTTTGATTTAGTTTGGCCAAAATTCCTATCACATACCTTTGTTTGAGCCTATCTTTTGATGTTGTGTTTAGCCAAAAGTCCTAGCAACCTTTGTTTTTCCTAGATTAGACTCGTTTGAAACACTTTGACCTAGAATCTGGCACTTTGATTTTTGGTCCTTTTACTTGACCTTTTTATGTGACACATGTAATGTTAGACACTTAACATTAGCTTATTTTATCACAAGTCATTACATTAACCTTTTTTGGATATAAATATCCATTTTTTTGATTGGGTTACACCAAGGTTTGAACCTCTTTTTAGACATAATTATTTTAGAGTTTATATAACTATATTCACTTTTAGTAATGAAACATCTATTATAGATCCCAACATGTATTTATACACTCGTAGTGGCCTCATGTACAATCTAGGATTTAGTAATGTGGTCACACAAGAAGAAATTATTCAAGACCCTTATGTGGATAATGTTGCTTATGATATGGATCCTTATCCATCTTATAACACTCAAACAAGGGCACAAAACCAAGACTCATTGGCTCATTACTTGGTAAACACACCTCCATACTCAGAGCAAGATCAAGAATAAATAAAGCAGTATCTAGCTTCAGTACCTACAGTTGAAGAACTAGTTCCTCACCAACCATACTATGTTACCGCACCATCCATATATGATCCATATCTATTTGAGAATCACTTATTGGATAATAAGGATGAGATTTTGGTTAGAGATATAGAAGTAGGGGCTAAATTTCTAGCAGACTTCTCCCATGAGAATTTGTCAAATCTAGTAAGAATGCCTCACAACATAATTTATAGTTAATAGGCTTCTTCTAGCAATCCTTTAGCTCTAGTCCAAATGACACATCATGACCCTAATATGTTTTTCAAAGGAAAATACCTCGTGGAGGTTCACTTTGTATAGATGTAGACAGCATATCAAATGTACTTGAACTTAGTGCATAATTTTAATCAGATGACCATGTCAAATATGAATCTCATAGATTTAATGCCTTCAAAAGGAGTGTTAATAGATTTAATTGGTTAATAAAATTAGGGTGTTTACCCCTTTGCAAAAAAACTTTAGTTTAAAACTTGTTGCATATTGCAACCATAGAAAAAGTGCCTTTTATTTCTATGTAGAATAGTGGCTAAAACATAGTGGATAATGTGCAAGCAACATCTAATACAAAACAAAGTGGTGTAAGTACAAAAATAACTAATCCAAAAACAAGTGTACCTTTAGTTAACACATGAGTCATTCTCCAGATTAAGGGGTAGGATTTTCTACGTCCCAAACTCAACTAACCAATACCACTAATGCTCAACCATTTGTTTCTTTAAACACTTAACCAACAGGATTAGGTAGTCAGCCAATGACCAATGTCATGCCTTCATAGAAAAATGTGATGAATCTTACTCAATAGGTATCGAGTAATATTCCACAATAGTAGGCATAATCAAACATACCAATGCAATAGAGGTAGAATATATTTCCACCTCAACAGGGGGAAACTAATGTTACACCTCACCAAGTAGCAATGAACATACCTCTTTCCTCATAGACCAATATACCAATTCAAATCAAAATTATGTCTAATCAATAGCATATAAATATTGGTCAGCAAAAAATACTGAATCTTCCACAAGCATCAACTTCCCAATAAGGATTCATGAAACCTATAGGTTTTAATGTTCCTCAAGTACCAATTAGGCAACCTTTGCCTTTTATGTAGAATGTGTCACTAGTTCAATGAAAGGGTCTTGATTCACAAGTACCCCCTCAATAAAAAGGTTTGATTAGTTGGAATCAATGCCTTATTCAACCCCAATAGGCATAGTATAGCCATATCCCTCCATCCCAACCTCAAAACCCACAAAATCAGACCTATTTACCTAACCCAAACCAAAATATCACACCATAGTAAATGCAATTTTAATAATTAAATTTTAATCCATGTATGTGTATTCTTGGTCTATTCCCAAACCAAACCAACATACCATAGAAAATACATCCATTATACCCTATTCAAAGTGCTCCACTTATGATTGCTCAACCATCTACCTAAGCCAATATTCCCTCTAGTTTCCTAACCCAAGAACTACAACAAATGAAGGGTGTGATAACTACCATCTAGGCTAAGAAACAAACCAAAAAATTTAAGTTGGATGACGTGTGCTCTTATCCATTTAACATGGAGTACTTGTAGATAACATTTCCTTTAGGATATGAACCATCAAAATTTGACAAATACATGGGGAAAGGTGACCCCAAAGCTCATTTGATTGACTTCTTTATTGCATGCTACCTAGTGGCATATAGTGACATATACCTTTTGTTATTATTCCTAAGGATTCTATCAATAAAATCCTTAAAATGGTTCTTAAAGTTACCCAAAACTTCAGTGTCAGATTTTGATGATCTTTCAGACAAGTTTGTGTAGCACTTTTCATATAATCTCAAGCATGAAATTTTATTGGTTGACTTGACATAAGAAAAGAAAAAGGATAGTTAAAGTTTTGCAAGTTATCTATAGTGATGGAGAGCCCTTGCAAGCTAATTCACCCACAGTTTACCAGATAAACAATTAGCCATTGTGTTTACCAAAAATTTTCATGATGAGATATCCTATCATCTAAAACTATAATGTGCACATACCTTTAAGGAGATCATTGACAAAGGTGTGTTGATTGATCGAGTCCTTATTAACAAAGGGATCATCAAGCTTATCTTATCTAGTCAAAATCAAGGTACCAATCTAGGAAATAGCCAAATCCAACATCATATCCAAGTGCAAGCATCGCAACCAGTATAGGCCACTAATAATGATAGACCAAGGTAATTCAATCACAATAAAAATGTTGTTGGAAATGGAGTAATAAAGTTGAGACATGTCCAAATAGTGAAGACACCATCTACTCAACCCATGTAGTATATCCAAATTACTCCTAACCCACAACCTTTTTATCAAATGCCACAAGCACAATAGCCTAGACCCATGCAATAAATGCAATAACCTTTACCATTACAAGATCCTCCTCTAAGGAAAATAGTGCCTACTCATCATGTTTTTAGTGACCTTGGAGAGCCTATTTAATTTATGTTTTTCAAGCTCACCTCACTAATTTTATTAGTTAACCTATACCAAAACATTATCCTTAGGGAATCCCTTATCTTGATTGGTACCACCAAAATGAATTCTACGAATATCATCGAGTTAACAGACATAATTTACACCATTGTGTGTAAATAAAACATTTGATTCAAAATACGTTAGAGAATGGTGAGATAACATTAGATGGTAGTGTTTCCACTTCAAATCAGAGCCTAAAAATCTATCAAAACCCCTTTCCCCAACATAACAACTAGCCATAGTAGCAATAACAACAACAAAATCAATAATAGCTAGTACAACACTAACAACAATAATTTCAACAACCAAGGCCAAACTAACCAAATTAATAGAATTACCAATAGTAGAACCAACAGTGTCCAAATAATGGATAGAACCAAGGTCAGAATGGAAAAAACCACCAGATCTACCATGCAATTGCACATGACTACAATAGGGTTATAGGTCATATTGCAGGAGGTCATGTTAACACCATCTCCATTAATTTGAGACTAAATACCAATCAATCATGACCTTTGCTAAATAATGTTAGTCCACTAATTCACATTGATAATCCCTCCTTGACTTGGGATAGCATACAAGTGTACCAACAAGTAGGGATTACTAATTTTAGACCCTATACTAATTACTCATCATTGCCTCATGACCACACATAAGTGTACCAACAAATGAGATTTATCATATCTAGTCCCCCACTGTCACCATCATTTGTTAGCAATCATGGTCTTGTGTTTAATCTTGATTATGCAATCATAACTTGGAGGTCAAATATTACCATCCCAAGCCCATATCCATTTGTCACTTCACCCATCACCCAACCAGCCATTCAACCTTAGAATAAGCCATTTAACACTAACCAAGAGAAGAAGTTTGACATTGTAGAATAATTAAAAAAGATGGCCACAAAAATCTCCATTTTAGATTTATTGCATATGTCAACAATCCACAAAAACATTTAGAATGACTTATTGAGCCAATCCACTATTTCAAGTGACATATCCCTTGACAAATTCTAAGCTTTGGTTGGGCACCTAGATCCATCCCAACAAGTCACTTTCAACCAAATCAATATGTCATCGCTTGGCCCACTGCATAAAAACCCCTTATACATTAAAGTTTACATAAAGTAACACAAAGTGACATGTGTCCTTATAGATAATGGATCAGGTCTAAACATATTATCTCTAAAGCTCATAAAGCTTCTCAGGTATACAATAGAAGATCTTCAAGTAGAGACCATAACCATCAAATCCTATGACAATGAAGAATGAGAATCATAAGGCACCATATGTTGACCCATTATCCTTAGGCCCTTGACCCATGATACATTTTTCCATGTACTAGATCTCAATTTATCATACAATATGCTTTTGGGTAGACCTTGGTTACATGAAATTTGTGTAGTCCCATCAGCATTACACCAATGTATCAATTTCTCTCATTTAAGGATGGAATTTTGTATACTAGGAGATTTACATCCATACAAGCACTACAAACACCTAGAGGTCAATTTCAAGAGTTATGACTATCATTTTGGCATGAATCCAATGGCCAAGCAAGATAATGGAAAATCAATACTCCTTAATTTGCTAGAGGATAACTACATTGATCCTAATACCCTTAATTCCCTTTCTCACGTCCTACTTCCTGAGATATCCAATCATTATACCATCTCACCTAATGTCCTAGGAGAGTATTTAACCCATGACACCTTTCACATTGCAAACCTTACATAAAACCCAAAGTCCTTTGAAAGACCTAAATCCAAGATACTTCATCTATAATGACAACAAAAGGGCAAAGGTACAAGACCCATCATGTTTATATCAGCATCTAGCCTAAAATAAGACCCTCTTAAAGGGGATAAATCATGGTTGTCTAATGACAAGTAGGTTGATTGTTACAAGAATGAAAATTATCCTATTCCTAATAGGATCATGAATAATCAAGACTATAAAGGAGGAAGCCTAAGACCAAATCAACAAGGAACACTTGAGCTAATTTCTATGACCAAATATAAAGCACCTATGGACTTGGATTTAAACCATTTTGGGGTGACCCCATATACCTTACTCATGTTATATCACCATCGACTAGTGATGAGGATGCCAGTAGTGAAGTAGAGTCTGACCATAGCCTTTTTTATGACCTAGCTAAAACCAATTGATTTAATCTTCATTTTATTTGTACCCTCAAACTAGTCATTCATCATAACCCCCTTGTCATTGTATTATCCCTAGTTGATAGACTGAGACCAACAAGAATCCAATATGTTGATTGATGAGTTCCAAAATGATAAGGCTTTCTATGAATTTTTAGCCTTAGAGATAATATTTTGTTGGGGGACCATAAATCAAGGTTCTCAATCAAGTTAGATCTTGAAGCCTATTTTGGAGAGTGGGTGAATACCTTTATCCAAAAGTAAATAATTAAAACATTGAGGTCCCATAATGAAAACCTCTTTGAAGCACTTTCTGACTAGGGAAAGAGTAAAGAAAAAAGCCAGTCTAATGGTGAAAACCTATTTTAGGCATAATTAGATGAGGATGTTCAACCTTCTTTAAACATATCTCAAAAGACCACCAATGACAAACTTGTCTATGAGTTTGAGTTTAGTTTTGAATAACAAGAAGCTTTTGATCAAATCATTTAGGATTTTTCAATAGTTTTTATTACATGGCCAAACCTCCCATTGGGGAACTCAGATTCATCATACCTAGGGGAACTAGAAGAGTCATTCCTAACAGAGGACTCTCATATTGCCAACCATTTCAAATATTTTCCCACTATCCTTGAAAATGGTTCAACCCTTCTAGTGGAAGATACAACAGAGGTTAAACTTGGGTCCCCATATGACCCAAAGTGGATCAAGCTAGGCATGTCCCTTATTGAGAAGGAGTGTGAAGTCCTTACAACCCTTTTGATGGAATTTGTTGACATATTTGTATAGGCATATTCTAAAATGCCAAGTTTGGACCTTGCTTTGGTTCTGCACCACCTTGTGGTCAATCCTAATGACAAACCAGTAAAGGAAAAAATTCCGTAAGATACATCCTTATATTACTATATTAGTGAAGAAAGAGTTGGAAAAACTCTTATAATTAGGATGTATTTGGTCAATCGACTATTCAGAGTGGATCTCCAATGTTATGCCAGTTAGCAAAAACCTATAAAAAATCAAAATCTATATTGATTTCCATGATATAAATAAATCTTGCCCTAAGGATGACTTTTCATTACCAAACATTGACATGATCATCAGTTCCATGGTGGGTTATGAAATGATTTCATTAATGGATAGATTTTTAGGGTACAACTAGATTCAAATAAGAAGACCAACATAAAATAGAGTTCACCACTCCATGGGTAACATTCTATTATCAAGTTATGTCATTTGGTCTTAAGAATGTAGGGGCCACCTATTAAAGAGCCATGACCATCATATTTCATGATATGATGCATGACATTGATGAAGACTATCAATGACATTCTTGGTAAATCAAAGACCAGGGCTGATCATCTAATAGTGTTACATAGAATATTTGAAAGGCTGCATGAGTATAAAGTTAGACTTAATCTTAAGTGTGTCTTTGGATTCACATCAAGAAAATTGCTTGGCTTCATTGTGTCTCATCGAGGCATTGAGTTTGATCCATCCAAAGTCTAAGCCATAATAGAGATGAAACCACTGACCAATTTGAAGTAGCTCTATAGTTTACAGGGCAAGATCTAGTCTATCTGATGCTTCATATCATAATTGGCTAAAAAATTCCATCCTTTTACACATTTTCTAAAAAAAAGGAGTCATATTTCACTAGGATGATCACTGCCAAATAGTGTTTTATCAGCTAAAAGACTATCTAGTGAATCTCCATGTTTTTTTCCCTCCTATGCTAGGAAATCCATTATTTTTGTACCTATCATCTACTGATAATGCCTTGGGGACACTTTTGGCTCATCATGATGAAAATGGAAAAGAGCATGTCATTTACTATTTAATTTGTATATTGGTTGCATATGAACATACTTACCCATATAAAAAGCTTGTTTAGCCATGGTTTTCATAGCTCAAAAAATATGTCATTACATGTTAAACAATAAGACCATGGTTATTTCAAAGTAGATCAGCTCAAGTATCTACTATCTAAAAAATATTTACAACGATGCATGGCCAAATGTATCATGATTCTTAGTGAGTTTGGCATTGAGTATGTCAACCAAAAATCCGTTAAGGGGTAAGTTTTTGCATATCAACTTGTTGAAGCACCCCTTAATAATACAAAGTCACTCACATTCCAATTTCTTGATGAATCCATAATGACCATCATTGACACACCTTTTGAGGAGCTGCATTGGAAGTGTATTTTGATGGATAATTCATAGCACATGGATTGGGGGTAGGCCTTTTATTTATTACACCATAAGGGGATCTAATCCTTAAATCATTTAGGATCAACTTTCTTTGTACCAACAACATGGCTGAATATGAATCACTTATTGCAGGGCTTTCCCAAGTGGTACAATGGAACATATCTCATCTTAAGGTTTATGGTGATTCTCATTTAATCATCAATCGGGTTACAAACCACTATAATACCAAAGATGACAAGTTAGCTCTATATAAGGCCATGGTTGACACTCTCAAGTAGTAGATTATTGACATTTAGTTTGAGAATATACTAAGGGTAAGTAATAGAACCATAGATGTTATGGCTACTATTGGATATCTGATACAAAAAATAGACATAGCTAAAGAGTATCAGTTCCTTGTCAAGAATTTTTTAGCACTATCTCATGAACCTTCAACCGTCATGATGATTTGTGATATTGTTGGTTTTAGTTCTATCTGGTACTTAGACCTTTATAACTACCTCCAAAACCAAATTATGCCACCTAACCTATCCCAAAAACAATCCAAATCCTTCACCCACTAAACCACTTGTTATACCTTACTCAGATCAACCCTTTACCACTATAGTTTTGATATAACTCTGCTTCATTGTTTAACTTTAGCAGAATCTACACTAGCATTATGGGAAGTTCACGAAGGAGTATGTGAATCCCACACCAATGGGGTAGTTCTATCCAAAAATCTCATGCATACTAGTTATTATTGTCCCATAATGGATGTAGATGCAGCTGCATATGTAAATAAGTGCAACAAGTATCAATGGCATGATAATTTGACTCATGCCCTAGCCAAAACTCTGAAACCAATGTTGAAACCATGGTAATTTGATACATGGGGCCTCAACCTCATTGGGAAGATAAATCCCACCTCATCTAATGGCCATAAACATATCCTTACCACCACTAAATATTTCACTAAGTGGGTTGAAGTTATACCCCTCACGAGATTGAAAGGCAAATTTCTAAGTTCATTTTGAACCATCTCATTTGCCACTATGGTATCCCTTTTAACATTATATCTTATAATAGAGTATGATTTAACAATAAAGATGTCAAAAATCTATGTACTAAATATAACATCATGCAACATTTCTCCATGATATATTACCCTCAAGGTAATGACCATGCTGAAGCATCAAACAAAACTATTGTCAACATTCTCAAAAATATTGTCAATGATGCCAGTCATGATTGGCATCTTTAGATATTTTTTACCCTTTGGTCATACCATACCAATCATTGTACACCCACAAGAGCCACTCCATATTCACTTGTTTATGGTATGGAATCTATTCTTCCCATTGAGGTTGAGTTGCCATCTTTATGCATTTCTTTCAAGCATGTCCTAGATGACAAAGACTATCAAGTAACTTACCTGCAATAGCTAAAAATTACTTGATGAAAAATGCATGGATGTGGTGAACAATATCCAAGCTTATCATAACTAACTTTGAGGCCACTATAATCGACATGTGAAACATAGAGAATTTGAACTTGGTGATCTTGTCCTTAAATAAAACCAAAAGAATACCACAGTCAAAAATAAGCATTAAGGCAAGTTTAAACCCAACTGGGTTGGTCGTTTCATCATTACAACAAACTATGGAATAGGAGCATATAGACTCACCACACCATATGGACACAAACTTCATGAGCTAATGAACATTATCCACCTCAAGTGGTACTACACTTGAGTGACTTGGTATATTGTCTATAAGGACTATTTCAAGTTGTGTTATTTTATCAATATTCTTCTTTGTATTATATCATTTTTTTGTCCTATCATCCTACCAGCTTATCACTTTTTCCTATCACCTATCCATTCAACCATACATTCTCATCAAATGATTTGTTTTCTCCCTCCCTACCCAACCCTATAACCTTGGTTATGTTCCATTCATTCCAGAGCCACATTCAACAAAAGGATTCAAATTTAGTTTCAACAATTCTTTCTAGCATTCTATATAGAGGTCATATTTTGGAATAGTAAGAAAGTAGTTTGGTAGTTACATACTTCATTTCTTATTCCATTCTCTATACTAAGTGTGCCTAATTATAACATCTTATAGATAAATTAGTGTCTCACTGATCTTGCTACTAATCATAACTACCTATGGATAAATTAATATCATTAATCTATATTTTTGTATCCTAGTTATAACTACCTATGGGAAAACTAAGGATAATACTTTTTTATTGTACCTTGATGTACCAATTAGCCATTTCCTATGCCATATTGTGCCTTTATACTAACTATGCCTATTTTATTTGAATTGGTTACTACACTAGTTAGATTCCTTCATTGTAAGGTGAAACTACAATGACTTGAGGTCCCATCCTAGGACTATTTATTCCATGCTCGATACTAGTTGAGGTTAGCTCAGTCACCCTAAGCCACGCTCTCACCATTTTATGAGTAACTTAAGTCATACTCTCACTATTTTATGAGTAACATAAGCTATTCTCTCACCATTTTTCAAGAAACCTAAGCCACACTCTCATCATTTTGTGAGCTTGGAACATTTAGTGTCTCATCATTCTCAACTAAGTTGAGATACTCAAAAATTCCAAAAACATTTGTAAAATCATTTAGAAAAAACAAAAACATTACCCACCTCTTTGCCTTAAGGATTCTGGGAAACCTTACTAAGTCACAAGCAAATCACTTATCCCATAGTTTCCCTATCCTTTTTGGCCTTTTCTCCCATGCACTTGCCATTTTATGATCTCATTCCTATTCTTCTATCTCATCCATCATATTTGTCTTCATTAGTTATCATTTTATTCCCATTTCTTCAGAGAACTACATTTATCTTGAAGTTATTGTTAGATATTATGTCCATAGAAATATGTAGGCAACATCTAATTGCCTAGCACATATGAAGATAGCTCGGCCACCCCTTCCTTTTCTTCTATTCCCCTAGTCATGTGTGTTTGCTAAGTTTTCACCTATTTTATAGGGGTAATGTTCATCATGTAGGTTTAAGTCATATTTGTTTGCTAAGTTGTCACCTATTTTCTAGGGGAAATGGTCATCACGTAGGTTTAAGTCATGTTATTTTTACTAACATTAGGACTACCTATTATTTATTTGTTTGTTTGTTTGCTTGTTGTTTGTGTGCCTATTTTTTTTCTTTCAGCATTATTGGCTTGATTCAGTCTATATGTGTTCATTGGGTGATTCTTTGCACATTTATACTTGAATCCATCCACATTCATATGCCTACATTCTCATCATGGTTTTTATCATTGGTGCATTATTTTATCCTAAATGTTGGATTTTGGGGGTCAGTCTTTATTCATCTTTTGGCCTAATCCTCATGGTGTTCTATCATGATGCCTACCATCAATTGTTAAAAAAAATTAGCTTCAAGAAGTCTATTCAGCAATGGCAGCATCAACATCTCCTCAACACTAGATTTAGCAACATCCCAATCATATCCCAAATAGAGTAATTAACCATGAAAGAATTTCAACCTTTGGTTGTTCCAATTCATCATTACTCTCTGTGTCAGGTTATCATCATCATTAGCCAATCAATCATGTTTTCCATAATTGATGTCCAATGATTATAACCGCCTATGGACAAATCATTATTCACCATCCCACCTGCATTTCTCAATGATTATAACCACCTTTGGGAAAATTATTGTGTTCTCACCCAATTTACTTTCTTTTTTCCCAAATAAGGGCATGTTGTTATCTTGTTTGTCTATCCTAACTGGGGCAGCTCCATCTTCTCAATAATTATAACCACCTTTGGGCAAATCACTATGTTATTATACCATGTTGCCACTATCTAAGTACAATGCTTATAATCACCTTTGGGCAAACCATTGTTCATCATCCCACTTGAATTCTCAATGATTTTGACTAATTTTTCAAACTCATTGTATTTTCACCCAATCATCTTCATATGTTTGGTCCCCTTGTTTTTAATATTTTTTTTTAGGGACCATTTACCAACTACTTATGCCAATCATTCCCTCAAGGGGGCATCATAAAGTCCATCCATTGTATTTGAAGTTGTAGGCATGTAGGACATTTTCATTATTTGAGAAGATGTTACTATATTTATAGCTTGTAATGCCTTCCCAAATAGGGGCAAACTATAGACAGCTAAAATTGACCACCAATAACATCCAACCAGGCTTCAGACCAATTTCTATAAAATATCAAAATTTGGCCTCAAAACACTAAAATTCATTAAAATATTTGAATCTATCATATATAAATGCCAATTTTGCCAAAGTATCCCTAAATGGTGTAATGTAATTTATGAGATAGCTAACTTTGATCAGATCATTTTGGGTCAAAATGAAATTTTTGCACTTGGGTGCTCTAAATTGCTCTTTTCTACCAAATTTCTTGCACAAGAAATGTGCCTTTGTTATTTTGTATTGGAAACATCCTAAACAGGATAATAGATCCAACGTATCTAAAATTGCATTCTAATTCCAATCCAATCAAATTTTGAGCCAATAATATGACATTCTAACTAATTTGATTAATTTATGCACCAATTACCAAGATTTGCACCAAACTTGATAAATCATGTTTGAGGCTAATTAATCTGAATCAAGATCCTAATTAATAATTCCATGGAACTTGTTGAATATTTATTTTTAGAAATTGATTATGAGTTTTTGTATCATCAAGTGACATCATTTCTTGGAAAGACATCCCTAGGCTATAAATGCATAAAATATATGATCAAGCCCTCCCATGCTTTATTAATATCTTTCATGCCTCTTTAATGCCTCTCTATCCCAAATATTTATGAGGGAATTTGTTGAATTTGGCCTCCAAAATTGAATGGATCCATATCCACACATCTTCAACTTGAGATGGATGGTTCAAGTTCATTCTGATCATTTTAAAAAATCTATAAATAAAATGTCTTGCCTATTGAATTAAGAATCTTGGATAGTGTAAAGTTACCATGCACAAATCATTCCAAAGCCTCATGCAATTAGTGTTATAATGCCTAATTTTTGAGCCAAGCCAAATCCATCACAAAGCCATTGGTGCCAAGGAGAAGAGAAGATATCCAAGCCTCCTTTGATGAAGATGCATTGAGCACAAGATAAAAAAGACACTTCAACAAGCTATCTAGAGCATCCAAGGAAGGTGAAGGATTTCTTTGTCTTTTGCATTCTAGTTATGTTTCTCATTTAATTTATTTCTTATGCTCCCCCCTTGAGATAGGCTTAAGATGTTATCATTAATGTGTTTTGTTTTGAATTTGATTTCATTCACTAACACCATATTAATCTCCCCTTATTGCAATATTATGTTCACACTAATGACATATCCTTAAATAAATTACAATCTTTGGTTGGACATTTAGTTCCAGGCCAATAATTAACCTTTGACCATAGTGATATGTCATCCCTTAGCCCTTTACATAATAATCCATTGTACATTGAAGTTATCATAATGTGGAACAAAGTGAATCATGTCCTCATAGACAATGGATCAAGCCTAAGTATCATGTCTCTAAATCTCATCAAGCTTCTTGGGTATACCATGGATATCTCCAACCATAAATGATTACAATCAAGGCATATGAAAATGAAGAATGGGAATCACAAGGCACTATTAATTTGCTAGTTATCGTTGGGCCCTTGACCCATGATATACTATGCCATATGTTGGACCTCGATTTGTCATATAATATGCTTTTGGGTAGACCTTAGATACATGATATTTGTGAAATCCCTTCAAAATTTCACCAGTGTATTAAGTTCCCCTATTTTAGTATAGATGTTACCATCCATGGAGATTTACAACCATACAAACATTGCAAGGATTTGGAGGTTGAGTACCAAAGCTATAGCTATCAGTTTAACTTAAATCTAGTTTCCAAGAAAGACAAGGGAAAAAAAATACTTTATGATTCACTTGAGACCAATTACATTAACCTTAATACCCTTGATTCACTTTCCCACATGCCACCTCCTAAAATATCTAACCATTATACCTTCTTGACTAATAGTCTAGGAGAATATTTGACCCATGATACATTCTACATTACTAAGCTTCCATAGAATCCCAAGTCATTTGGAAGACCAAAATCCAAACCACCTTGAATGGAATGGCAACAAAAGGGAAAACCACTTACATAGTCTAACACCTATTAGTTTCATATCAGCCACTGGCTAAGAACAAGACCTACTTGAAGGTGTTGATCTTGGTTGTATAATGATAAACTAGTCAACTATTACATAAATTCCAAGTATCCCATTTCAAATAGAATCATGGAAAAGCATGCCTATGAAGGAGGAGGCCCTTGGATAAATCAGCAGGGTCTATTTGAGCTAATTTTTACCATTTAGTATAAAGAAACATATAGTCTTGGATTTAAACCACTTGGGAGTGACCCCACGTACCTTATTCATATTCTAACATAAATGACCAGTGACAATGATGCTAATAGTGAAGTAGTGTCTGATCATAGCCATTTTGATGACCTAGCCAATACCAATTTGTTTGACACTAATGCCATTTATACCCTTTGACTAGTTATTTACCATAATTTACTTCCATTATATTATCCTTAATTGATAGACTAGGACCAATAAGAATCAATAATACTAGTTGATGAGTTTTAGAATGATGAGTCCTTCTATGATTTCATTGGCCTTAGGGATAATGTTCCATTTGGAGATCACAAAAAAGGGTTCTCAATCAAACTATATCTTCTAGCCTATTTTGGAGAATGGGTGAACATCCTTAGCTAGAAATAATTAAATAAAACATTGAGCTCCTAAAGTGAAAACCTCTTTGAGGCACTTGTGGACTAGGGAAATAGTAAATACAAAGGCTAGTATAGTGGTGAAAACCTATTTCAGGTGCCATTAAATGGGGGTGTTTAACCTTCCTCAAACATAGCTTCGAAGACCACCAATGATGAACTTGCCTATGGGTCTAAGTTTAGTCTTGAAGAACAACAATATTTTTAATAAATCATCCAAGAGTTTCCAACAATATTTATCATATGGCCATCCCTACCATTTGAGTATTCTAAGTCATCATGCCTAGGATAACTTGAAGAGATAATCCTAACAAAGGACTCTGTCATTGCTTGATAATTTAAATCTTTGACAACCATTCTAGAAGATGGTTCTACTCTTCTTATGGAGGATACAATGGAAGTTAACATCAGGACTCTAGATGACCTAAAATGGATCAAATTAGGTGTATCCCTCACTGAGGAGGAATGTGAAGTCTTTACAGCCTATTTGAGTGAATTTGTTGATGTATTTATCTAGGCCTATTCTGACATGCCTAGTTTGGACCCCACCTTGGTTGTACACCACCTCATGGTAAATCCTAATGAAAAACTTGTGAAACAAAAATTGTGTAATATGTATTTTCATATTAATTTATTAGTAAATAAAGAGCTGGAAAAGCTCTTGGAAATGAGATGTATTCAGCCAATCGACTATTTTGAGTGGATCTCTAATATTGTGCCAATCAACAAAAAGATAGAAAGAATGAGGATCTACACTAATCTTAGAGACATAATCAAAGCCTACCCATAGGATGACTTTCCTCTAGAAAACATAGACATGATTGTTTACTCTATAATGGGTTATGAAACACTTTCATTGATGGATAGATTCTCAGGCTACAACCAAATCCAAACTGCACCAAAAGACCAACACAAAATAGCATTCACCACTCTTTGGGGAACATTCTATTATCAAGTTATTCCATTTGGTATCAAAAACACTAGGGCCACTTACCAAAGAGCCATGAGCATCATATTTCATGATATGATGCATGATATTACTAAAGACTATGTCAATAAAGACCAAGGCCTATCATCCAGCAGCACTAACGAGGATATTTGAAAGAATTCATGAATATAAAGTCAAGCTCAACCTTAAGAAGTGTGATTTTATATTTATTTCAAGAAAATTGCTTGGATTCATTGTGTCTCATTGAGGCGTTAAATTCCATCTAGTTAAAGTACTAGCCATAACTCAGATGTTACCACCAACTAATTTGAAGCAACTCCATAGTTTGTAGGGTAAAATATAACCCATCAAACACTTCATATCTCAGTTGGTAGACAAGTGCCATCCATTTATACATCTACTGAAGAAGGATGTCACATTTTATTGGGATGATGAATGTTATAATTTTTTCCAACAATTAAAGGACTATTTAGCACATCCACCTATTTTGTTGCCTCTTATCCTAGGAAAGCCCTTTTTACTATATCTATTAGCCATAGATAAAGCCCTAAGGGAACTTATAGCTCAACATGGTTATAATGGAAAGTGGCATGCCATGTACTATCTAAGTCTTACACTGGTCACATATAAGCATAATTATATTCCCATTAAAAAATCTTATTTAGCTATGGTCTTCACAACTTAGAAACTACAAAATTACATGTTGAACAATAAGACCATGGTTATTTCAAAAGTAGATCCACTCAACTATCTATTATCCAAAATAGAATTACAAGGCCACATGGCCAAATGCATCATACTTCTCAGTGAGTTTGAGATAGATTATGTCAACCAAAAATTCATTAAGGCAAAAGTCCTTGCATATCAGCTTACTGAATCACCCCTTGCAGATATAGAGCTGTTAACATTCTAATTCCCAGACTAATCCATTATGACCATAATTGAAACACCTCTTAAGGAGCAGCACTAAAAGTTGTATTTTGATGGATCATTCACAACACATGGATTAGGGGAAGGCGTTTTGTTCATTACTCCATAGGGGATCTAATCCCTATGTCATTCCATATCAGCTTTCCTTGTACCAATAACATGGTTGAATATGAAGCACTTATTTTAGGGCTTTGATAGGTAGTATAATGGAACATATATCATCTTAAGGTTTATGGTGATTCTCAATTCACCATCAATCAAGTTACAAACCATTTTTAGACTAAGGATGACAAGTTAGTTCCATATAATATCATGGTTGACACTCTCAAACTATAAATTGTTGATGTATAATTTGAACATATACCAAGGGCCAATAAGATAAAAATAGATGCCATGACCACCATTAGATCTTTGATTTGACATACAGACATGTCCAAAGACTATCAATTTCTTATAGAAAATATACTAGCAATAGTTCATATACCTTCAACCATTGTAATGATCTTTGATATTATTGGTCCCATCTCTATTTGGTATTTAGACCTTTACACCTATCTTAATGACCAAATCATGTCACCAGACTTATCCCACATATAATCCAAAGCCTTTATTCACCATGCCACTCATTATACCTTACTTAGATCAACTCTATACCACTGCAATTTTGATGAAACTTTGATTCATTTTTTAACTTCAATAGAATCTACATTAGCATTAAAGAAAGTTCATGAAGGAGTATGTGGAGCCCACACCAACAGGGCCATTTTCTATAAAAATCTCTTGCATACTAGGTACTATTGGCCAAACATGGATGCAGATGTAGTTACATATGTGAAATGGTGTAATAAATGTCAATAACATGCCAATCTAATTCGTGCCCCAGACAAGAATTTGAAACCAATGCTTACAACATGGCCATTTACTACAGGGGACCTATTGACCAAATTTGAATTTTAGTCAAATTTCATCAATCCATACATATTTAAACTTTTTCAAAGGTTCCTATATGTCTAAAAGGGTATCATGTGTGTCTAAACACCTCATCCATCCCTGTTCTAGCCTTGGTCTAAGCATGTCTTCCTTGTACTTGTCTAATCAACCAAAGTTAACTTTGGTCAACCCTATTCAAACATGGTAAAATGTTAAAATTATATTTCAAGTGTCCTAATATGGTCATTTAGATGTTTTAAGGTGTTATTAAGTCATGATTTTTTTCTTTTACCATGTCTCATATGTAAAAAATGTTTTTTGGTCACTTTTTTGGGTTCATTAAATGACTTGTACAAAATTTCAAAGGATGCATATTTGTAAAAAAAAATTATTCTAATGTGTATTAGGTTAGAGTGTGACATTAAGTAGTTAGGTGGCAGTCAAGAAGCAATTTCATGCATGAAAATAGGGAAAACTCCTCAAAATTAGCCACTTAATGGCACTTGTACGGACTTGCAAAGTCCACCTTCAGCGTAAAACATGGGAATAGTGTCTTTTAATATCCTTTGTATTTACCATGCTTTTTTTTTAGATAAAATTTCATAAAATTTAGTTTTCACTCTATTTCTTTTCTCTTGCCTTTGCAAGCTAAGGAAAGTCAACTTTGGATGCATAGTACAGTTCGTACAAATGGAGTTGGGATGAGTGATCTTGGGGGTTGAGAGGGGACTTATTATAATTAAAATTCATGAAAATAAGTTTTAGTTTCATGGATCCTCCTTTATGAACCATTACTAAGAAGCTAGGTATCTTTTCATGCTTATTCATCCATGAGGGATCCCTTTTTGAGCTAGAATCTTTTGTTTGGTTTTGACAGTTTGGTTGTTTTCAAGTGTTTCTCATGGAATATCCATAGTTTTTCCATGGTTATCTTATTTTTGGAGGTCTAAAGAATGCAAGAAGCCTCTTTTAGGCTTATTTATACTTGCAAACTGGTTCTTTCACACCTACTATTGTCTTAGGTGTCTTCAGGAGTGAGAAAAGATATTTTAATGTTATTCCAAGATGTTATTTGATAATGGTCATATATTTGAGTATTGAAAATTCATTTGAGTGGTTTAAAATTCTTTCCCTTGCATATTCTTACTCTTTACATGCCTCTACATGCATAACATAGTCAAAGCAGTCACCTACAGGCCCTTAATGACATCATGGTGGCGTATGAAGTGGTGAAAAGGTATCCCAAATTGATTAGCATTACCAAATATGTACTGACATATTTTAGGGAAGCATATAAGGTCCATATGCATATATAAGATCCCATTGTTCATGTTTAATTCATTGTTTTTGTGTCAAATATCCACCTACAACTAATTCAGTAGGGGTCAAAGAGCTATTTTGAAGCACTTGGAAAGTAATGGAGATTATCTTAAGAAACTTCATAGTTTGGAATGGATCATAGTGTGAATTTGAGGTTATAATATGAACAAAATAAGGTGAAGATTCCTTCTCAAAGTCAAGAATGTGTTTAAGACCTTTTTCCCCAAAATGACAAAACAGTGCACCAGGCACTTTTGTGAAATCCAATTAAAGGTGGGGAGTTTAGATTTAAGAAACCTTAGTTCATTAATTTAGTAGCTTCTACCATATATAATGACTTTACAAAGTTAGACAGGAAGATGATAAGGGGAGAAGGGTTACTTAGGGTTTCAAAGTGGCCTCTAAACACACTAAATTTAATCAATAACATCTATGGGACTAAGATTCCAACAATATCTTTACCCAATTCCAAAATCCCAAGGAATTTATCCATGATTAAATGACTTGAATGATGAAAAAATAATGTGTATAAAATAGAGAGACCATCAGAGGGAAGTATAAGTTGTGTTTGACTCCTTAAGCATACCCTTATTCCGTACAGGTTACCCAAAGGGCCTACCTATAGATAGACAGTGATATTTTGATGTCTTGATGGTGTTTTAAGGGTATTAAAGTTGTGAAATAAGCCAAATACAAATTTTTTGACCTTAATATGTTTAGGGATAATTTATACACACCATAAACAAGATCTCATAGAGCCACCTCCACCTACAGGTAGGAATATACAAGGTCATCTCAATCATAGGATAGTAGGTACCAAGTTATGGTCAAAAGTATATATGAGAACCAAATGGGAGGTTGGAATGATGCATAAAGATAATGATCACTTCATGTGATTTTAAGGTTCCCATATGAATCTTCCAAAGGATTAAAACAAGCCTATATAAGGGTCTAAATAAGAAAACATGATCATTTTCAAGGTAAGTCCCAGTTTGGAAGGAAGGAAGTGTTTAGAGTATGAGAAATGCAGGATAATGAAACAAAGGAGTCCAAATTAATAAAAAATGTACCTTTATTATATTTATGATGTTAATTAAATTATACTTAAGAGGTATAATAATGTTAAATAGCCACCTATAGGGGTCTGTCAAGCAACCTACAGTCAGTGTTTTATGAACCCAGTCTTGGAAATCCAAGAGCATGGAGGTTATTTGAAAGGTCAGGGTGTTAGATGGAGATTGGATACACTATATGTTATTATAAAAACCTAAAAATACTTCCCAAAAAAAATATGGGGCATATAAAATCCTTAAAAATATGCAAACATAGTCAGTCTTACAAAACCATGCAGACAGAGTTAATTAACAAGGTCTATTTGAGAAATTAAGGAAATAAGAGATCATATACTTAGATTTAAGAAATAAAAATTGGTATAGAGAATCCTTGGGAGTTTTATAATCCCATACAATAACTAAATTTTATGATCAAATAGGACATCATGCCTCTATTTAGTCTTAGAGGCAGAACACTTTTCCCTTGCATAAACTTGCAATTTTAAGGAAAAGAGATGAAATGGTGGACCAAAACAATAACAGACCCTCCAAGATGATTATTTAAGTTATAAAATTCATATTAAAACATGTAAATCCAAGATATAATCTTTGAGGTCTAACAAGGTACTCCATGCAACAAGGTTTGCAAGCAAGGTAGTTAGACAAGGTACAAGTCTAATCCCAAATGAGAGGTCATTTCCAATTTCAACATTTAGAAAGAATTATAATGATTTACATCACATTAATGGGAGTGAAAATTATGTGTATAATCCATATAATAGGTATGGAATTTTAATAAGGATGTTTGAACTATAAAGTTTGCAACTAGGCCTAGTAGGCCTAGTACCTAGAGAGGAGTCCTGTCACTTTTAGGGTCAGATGACCACTAAAACTTATTGAAATATGTTTATAAGATGTTGATAGAGGTTTTAGAACCATTAATTTTTAGATTAATCCATAAATAATACATTTTTTGGCTGGAAGATACTCTGACCCTACAAAATGTACAAAGAAAGGACATGAGTGCCCAGATTGAAATACTCAGAACTTCCATGAATCTTTGCATGGAGACTCAAGCTATTCAAGGAGATTGGAGAGGGTCCCTAAGAATCATTTAGTGTAATTTTTATATATTTTCAATGTGTATCCTTTATTAATAAATTATAAGATTAGATACCTCTCTAAAACCCTCACAAACCCCAACTATGACCCAATTTTAAAGATGACACAAATGGAGTATCCAGATGGGAAGTAAAGGCCAGGGAGATGATTTGGATTTGCAGATGACTCTTTAGGGCCATGTTACACGTGATTGAGTTGTAATAAACCTATATGGATGGTGTAAAATAGGTTTCTTGACATATTTGTGTGTTTTGCAGGTATGGAGAAGCTTCAAAGGATACAACCACTTTTAGGAGAGAGATTGGGACTTATTATAAGTCCTCGTGTCCATAGATTGAGCTATCTAATCACCTACTGATTACCATCTCCTTCATCTCAGTTATTCATAGTGAAAAATCAATGAACACTTAGTGAAAATGGTGAAACTTTAATTGGGAAGCCTTTTAAGGCTTGATTCATGAATCTGATGACTTAGACACTCTTGATAGGTGTCATTCCTCCTTGTGCATGGATTAGAATGTATAATTGGAAGGATTTTGAATGCCAAGCATGAGAGGTGCATGATAATGAGTCTTTTGTAATTATTGGAGATGATTTCTCATGGATAAAAGAATGTGGATGATTAGGGACCATTCTAATGCATGTCAACAAGGAGGTTTGAACTACGAAGTTTGCAACTAGGCCTAGAAGGCCTAATCTAGGCCTAGTACCTAGAGAGGATTCCTATCATTTTTATGGATATATGACCACTAAAACTTGTTGAAATATGTTTCTAGGATGTTGACAGATGTGTTAGAACCATTATTCATTTGTGGGCTGGAAGATACTCAGACCTTGCAGAATGTACAAAGAAAAGACACAAGTGGCCAAATAGAAATACTTAGAACTTACATGAATATTTACATGGAGACTCAAGATATTCAAGAAGGTTGGAGAGGGTCCCTAGGAAGCCTTCAGTTCCATTGTGACAAAATTTCAATGTGTAGCCTTTATGAATAAAGGCCAAGACTAGATACGTCTCTAAAACCCTCGTGAACCCCAATGAGGACCTGATTTGAAAGACGAGACAAATGGAGTATTGATATGGGGAGTAAAGGCTATGGAGATGATTTGGAGTTGTATATGACTCTCCAAGGACTTTTTATGTGTGATTGAGTTGTACTACACCTATACAGATGGTGTAAAATAGGGCTTTCTTGACATATTTATGTGTTTTATAGGTATGAAAAAGATTCAAAAGATGCAACCACTTTTAGAAGAGATATTGGGAATTTTTATAATTCCTCATGTCCATATATGAATCTATCTAATATCTTAAGTGTGCTTACCATCTCCTTCATCTTAGCCAATCATTGTGAACAAGCAGTGAACACTTAGTGAAAATGGTGAAAATTCAATTGGGAAGAATTTTAAGGCTTGATTCATGAATTTGATGACTTGGACACTCTTTATAGGTGCCATTCCTCCTTGTGCATGGATTATATTATATAATTGGAAGGATTTTGAATGCCAAGTGTGAGAGGTGCATGAGAATGAGTCATTTGTAATTATTAGAGATGATTACTCATGGATGAAAGAGTGTGGATTATTAGGGACCATTCCAATTCATGTATGGGATTTTCAATAACCCTTACCCTTTAGATAAATCATCAAACCTAACCCTACTTAGTGATGAGTTAGTTTTGTGAAGGTAAATCATGAGGGCATTTTCATGTGTAAGCAAAAGAACATCTATGCCACATATGGAGAAGTTTGATGATTTGAGAGACATTTGTCCATATTTTCCTTACAAGACCTATCTCATTCTTGATTCCATGATATTTTAACTCATTTTCCTTGCTTGAAAAGTGTCTTAGTGACTCTTGATCTCCCCCTTCTCTCTCTCCTCTGATAATTGCTATATATTCTATCCTTTTTGTTATTGTAGAGATATATCCACCTGAGTATGGTGAAGCCCTACTCAATTTTTGCCTTGAACTAATAAATAATGTTATTTTACCTCATTCATGATCTCATTAAGTTCATTTTATGGTTGTTGGTCTTGTACAAGTGTATTTTTCTTACCTTGACATGTTATCCTTCCTAATGCCATGTGTAGTTTGAAAGTTCTCTTTTGTAAGTCATCAATAAGTGTCTAATTTAGATTGTAGGTGTAGTGAGTAGATTATCCATTAGTGTTTTTAGAAGTCCTTGTTGGGGATCTAGAACAACAAACATGCTCTGATACCACTTGTTGGGAGAGGGTGTACACCGGAAGCACACAATTTGATTACTAATACCAAGCAACTTAATATGCGGAAATTAACCAGATTCACCAAGTAACTAGAATTCAGAATAACACAGCATATGAGAGACAATACCAAATTGTATTAACACTTTATACAGAAAAGAATACAATAAAGAAGATGCCACTTCTTCTCCACCACCTTACAGAGGTTTCCCACACCTCAAGTGAACAGTAATTCTTCTCCCCAAAGCTCTCCCTCTCACAGGTCCCAACACCCAACTCAAATACAGAGTTGGTGTTCACCTCCCGTGCTCCACGCACACCACAAGTACTCAAGGTACTTCAAGTAGATCTCCCATGAATCTGCAACAACCTGCAATTCAACAGACCATACTTATGGAAGGAACTGCCTTGCCTTCCTCTTGCTCTATCCGAGTACACACCTGTACTCCAAGTAGATCCTGCCTGATACTGCTCCCTGTAGTGTTGTTGTCTGTATGACCTTGCACACCTGCAAATCAAGCAATGGTTCCAATCACCTGTGAACCTCGACCTTGCACACACATACACCTGCAGATCAACGATCTTACTTATTGAAGAACCCAGCTGGCTCTCCAATCCAGCACCAACACACCTGGTACTGCGGCACTAGGAGGAACGCACCATAGCTCTACCTCACACACAGAAGGAGCTTATAATTATGCTCTCTTACTCCCTAGCACACTTTTCCAATACAACCATGAGTCTATTATATAGATCTCATCCAAACAATGATTAGACATCTAATTACAATAATTAGATCCGCAGCTATGAGTCTAAAATTAGCACTCATCATGCAAACTCTTCGTTCGTTAGCTCACTGCCCGTAATTAACTCGCAGTCGAACTACACAGGCGACCGACGTCGGTCCCTGTCTGCCTGGGGTCGCCGACGCCGGCCGATATATGACCGACGTCGGTTGCCTTCCTGTCTTACCCTGCCGACGCCGGTTGGCCAGACCAACGCCAAACACTTCTGACACTCAGCAACTCATTCTGCAACCTCCTCCATGTCTGCATCAGTGAAGCTTTTAGCTCCACAATCCTAACAGTCCTATTGTCTAAGTCCTCCTAACCTAGGCTCTCTTCATGACCCCATGCTTGAAACATTAATGTATAAGAGGAGTGTTCAACTGGATGAAGTGTATATGTAGACTTCTCTTTGGTTCCAAGTGCATTGTAAGTGGTGTGAGTAGACCATATATTTTATGTATCATCTTCCCTAGATTAGAATTGCTTTTAGTTATCCTTTTCCCTTTTTACCCCACAAAATTTAGTAATAGGTTTGATATATAGTGGTACATCAAGGGAACTATTCCTAATCTACAGGTCCACCTCAAATTTGGGTCACCTATAGCCCTGAGGTGGTTCCATTATGCCACTTGAATGAGGAGAGACTTGTCATCTCCTCAAGGGGTGAAAGTTCAAGGGACAATAGGACCTCAATCTCATTGAGAAGATAAACCCCACATCATCCGATAGCCATAAACATATCCTTACTGCCACTGAATACTTCACTAAGTAGGTTAAAGCTATACCCCTCACATGACTGAAAAGCAAATTTACAAATTTATATCTAACCATCTCATTTTCCACTATGGTATCCCCATAGATATTATATATGATAATGGAGGATCATTCAAGAAGAAGGATGTTAAATCATTATGTTTTGAGTATAAGATTAAAAAACATTTTTCCATGGCATATTACCCATAAGGTAATAGTCAGGCAGAAACGTCTAACAAAACCATTGTCAACATCTTTAAAAATATTGTCAATGATGTCAGTCATGACTAGAACCTTCAAATATTCCTCACCCTCTTGGCATACCATACCAATCATCATACTCTAATAAGAGCCACTCCATATTCGTTAGTTTATGAAACTTAGGCCATTCTTCCCATTGAGGTCAAGTTACCTTGTTTGCGCATCTCTTTGAAGCATGTCTTGGACAATGAAGACTATCGAGTAGCTCACTTGTAAGAGCTAGAGTTACTTGATGAGAAACATTTGGCTAAAGTAAATAACCTTCAATCATACCATAATCGACTTCATGGCCACTATAATTGGTGTGGTATACACAAAGAATTTTAACTTGGAGATCTTATTCTTAAATAAAACCAAAAGAATACCATGGACAAGAAAAAACACAAAGGCAAGCTTAAACTCAACTGGGTAGATCCTTTCATCATTATTAAAAACTATGGAATTGGAGCATACAAGCTCACTACACTAGATGAGGATGAACTTGATGAGCTGATGAACATTATACACCTCAAGCATTACTTCGCTTGAGTGAGCCGATGTATTATCTATAAGGACCATTTCAAATTGCACCATGATATCAAAATGATTCTTTATCCTATATCATTCTATCACTATACCATTTTATCCACCATTCCATTTTACCATACATTTCCTATTGACCGAGTTGTTTTTAACCTCCCTACCCAGACCTTTGACCTTGGTTCCATTCCATTGGTTACAAGGCCACTTTCAAAATGAATTTTTAGATCAATTTTCAGTAGTTCTTTCAAGTATTCCAGATATAGGCCATATTTTTGGATCAGAATGATAGTTGTATCCTTCATTTCTCATTCCATTTTATACCAAGTGGGATTTATTATTGACTACCTTTGGATAAATCACTATCCCACAATCATGCTACCAATTATAACTACCTATGGGCAAATTAGTAGCATTGATCTATGTCATTATTTCCTAGTTATAACTGCTTATGGGTAAAGTAGGGACAATACTTGTTTATCATGCCTTGAAGTACCACCTTGCCATGCCTATGTTGTATTGTGTCATTATGCCAACTTTCCCTATTTTATTTGAATTGGATACTACACTAGTCAGATTCCTCTATTTTAAGGTGAAACTATAGTGACTTGAGGTCCCATCTTAAGACTATGTAGGTAGCGCTTAATTTACATTGAGGTCAGCTCAGTCACCCCTTTGCTATGTTCTCACCATTTTGCAAGCAACCTAAGCCATGTTCTCATTATTTAGCAAGTAACCTATGCAATGCTCTCTTCATTTTGCAAGCTTAGACCATCTAGTATTTTATCATTCTCCATTGAGGTGAGATACATAGAAAATTCTAAAAACATTTGTAAAATGCTCTATAAAAATCCAAAAGTATTGACCACTTATTTGCCTTAAGGATTATGGGAACCCTCACTATATCACAAGCAACCACTTATCATTTAGCTTCCCCATCCTTTTTAGCCTTTTCTCCCACATTCTCACCATTTTTCGAGCTCATTCCCATATTCTTCTATAACACAATCACATTTTCTTCTTATCGTCATTTTCTTATATCATATTTCCTAGGAGAACTACATTTGGCCTAAATTGTTTGTTGGATATTACATCCATGAAACTATGTAGGTAGTGTCCACTTGCCTAGTGCATCTGGAGATAGTTCAAACACACCCTTCCTTTTATTCTATTCCCTCATCTTGTTTGTTTGTTTGTCTAATTGTCTCTTATCATGTAGGGGAAATGTTCATCATCTTGTTTGTGTCATGTTTTTTGTATTAACATTATGATTAACCATTGTTTATTTTTTCATTATTTTTTTTTTTTGTTCTTTATTTTTGGTGTTTTGTTTATTTGTTTGTTTGCCTATTTGTTAGCTTTCTTGTTGTGCCTTGATTCAGTCTATGTGCATTCATTGGGTGATTCTTTGTGCATTATTCTTGAATCCATCTATATTTATACGTCAACATTGTCATCATGGTATTTATCATTGGTGCATTATTTTTACTTGAGTATTAGATCGTGTGTCAGTCCTTATGCATATTTTAGCCAAGTCTTCATGTTGTTTTATTATGATGTCTACCTTCACATGCTACAACAGAACTCAACTCTAGGAATATACATAGTAATGAAGCAATGATATCTCCTTGGCACCAGCAACATTCCCGCTCTAATCAAAATCATATCCTACAAAAAGTGATTAAACAACAAAATAATTTTCTTCCTTGATAGTTCAGATGAGAATCTCCCAACCTGTAAGTTCCCCAAATTCATCTTTATCCACTGTGTTGTTCCCAAAGTCTGTTACTCAGTTTGGGACAACACATCAACTATTTTTGGTCTTGCAAGCTAAAAAGTTCTCTCTTCCCTTTATAGAGTAAAATACTCTACATTTTATTTTGAGTTTCAATTGTGCACACCAAGTTTTGTCCATGTGCATTTCAGTTTCGAAGCAATAAGGGTTATGATATAGGGCGCAGGTTTTTCATTTTGTGCAAGTTTTTCATTTTGCCTAAAGTTTAATCTAAATCTCAGAGTCCCATAGAGGGCGCCAAGTGGCAATAGCAAAAGTTTGTAATATGTTTTTCTAAATGCAATGGAAGTCACCATGTGTCCCTTATAAAGCTTAGTGGAAGCCACCAAGTTTCAATATCCACAGCTTCTTCCTTTTGTTTTATTATTGAGTAAAAATTATGGTGGGCCTCAGGTGAGTTGATAAAGTCAAGCAAAAGCTGCCAAGTGTCATCTATCGGGACATAGTTTCTAATAAAGTTTCAAAGTAGTGGAACGTGCCACATGTCCCGTTCTAGCTCAGCAAAGTGCGACAAGTGTCTACATCTATGTTTCAGGTTTCTAATAAGTTTCAAAGTTTATTTCAATAAGTTTCTCTCAATTTCTAGTGGAAGCTACCAAGTTTCATCTACCAAGACCCATTATAATTTGTTTCTAAATGAAATATAAGTCACCATGTGTCCCTAGTAAAACCCAATGGAAGCTACCAAGTGTCGACATCCGCAGCTTCTTCTTTTTGTTTCATTATTAAGTAAAGACTGTGGTAGGCCCCAGGTGAATCACTAAAATGCGCAAAACATGCCAAGTGTCATCATCCATGTGAATCTAAATGAGTCCCAAAGGTTTCTATAGTGTTTCTAGAAGCTCCGCAGAAGCCGCCACATGTCATCTTCTGCAGGACTCTTAAAAGGTATCTAAAGCTCCTATAAGTTAAGCAGATGTTGCCAAGTGTCCTCACCTATTTCACAATGGGAAATGCCACATGTCACTTGTTAATATTAGCAAGAAACGGGCAAGGTTGGAATCCCTTCAAAAAAATGACTAAGGCTGGAAGAGAAGAATCCTTCAAACATTTTGCCTGTTGGGAAAAGACAAAGCCAAGGAAGATTTCCTTCAGACAAATTGTCTGAAGGAATTCCTTTGGACATTTTGTCTAAAGAAAATCAAGGATAAAGCCCACTGAAGGAAATAAATCCAGAAGGCCACTCAAAAAATCTTGAAGGGTAAGTACCCTTGTGGGGGGCACTTGACACTCAAAAAAGGACCGTTTGAAAAGCCTGAAGGGACACCTTCCCTTCAGAGTGTTCTAAAGGCTTGATAAAGATGCAGAAAGAAGCTTTGAAAGACTTAGATGAAAAAGAGCCTTCAAATTTCAATGGTTCAATATGGTTTAAACAAAGTAGTGACCAGTGACGTCCCCACGAACATCAAATTTAAGGTGAGGGAATATCTATTAAAATTCAAATATGGCACAAAATTTGAAAAATGAACCAAGCAACCAGCTAAAAAGAGATCCCAAGAGTCCAAATTGTTTTAGGGAAGAGAAAACAATACAAAAGATTAGAAATATCTACAAGGGAGTTATTTCTAGTAGGTGAAACATTGGATCAAGTAGTCATCTGAGCACACCAAATCAAGGATGCACCCTGTTTGTCTCCCTTAGAGTAAAGGCGAGGTGGATAACTACATAGACACCAGGTGATAGACCAGATGACTCAGGCCCAAGAGAAGACATTTGAGATGAATCAACACGCCACAGTTAAGGCAGTCACCCAGTTCCAGCATGGTCCTCTTTGACTAAACTAAAAATGCATTCAAAGCATTGAAAGTAGCATGGGCCATTCTATGGAACAAAGCGCCAAGCCTTTCTTGGCTACTATATATTGTAATCTCTTGTCTTATTCACAGGGAGATCTTTCTTTTATAGAAGCAAAACTCTACCCCAATTGAAAGGCAAATACTGAGACATTGAGCTCAGATTATTGTTCATATTACTTTATCTAAATGAGAAAGCAAGTTACCGACAGACTTTGTGTTGTTATAGCTTGTGCCATTTTAGGATATTTTTCTTATGTCTGTCTTCTAAATGCATTCTTGTTTATTTAATTTAATAGGCAGAACAAGTATAAGTAAAAGGGGAAGATGTCTTGAAGTCAGTTATTTTCAGACTTTGTGTTGTCATAGTTGTCTTCAGTGTGTGTGTTTTTAGTTTTTTTCTATGTTAAGGATTTTGGGATGACTTTGTGCCCCCATTATCCTTTGTGTTTCACTCTTTGGGCAGTTGAGGTGGAAACTTTGTGTTCCATTTCATCCTATTGGTTACTACACTTTGTTACCAGTTACTTATCATACCTGAAAGAACTCTTGTTGTTCCCTGTAAGATCACTTCTAAAAAAAGAGAAGTGCCTTCAGTCTCTTCTCCAAGATTTCTCCTTCATATGTGAGCATCATCTCTAAAAAAAGAGAGATGGATGGTGATACTCTACCCTTGAGTGTTATTTTTTGCTTATATTTATAGTATATAGCTCCTCATATTTTATAGGGAACCTCCCCTTGATGAGAGGAGAGATTTGTCCCCTTTGGATGTGGTAAACTTGCAAATTTGGATGACCAATCTCCCTTGCTATGGATGATCAGACCTATTTTTCTCATCAGTACACTGGTGACAAAATATTTACCCAACAGCTTTTTGGTGACTCCACTGGGGATGTTACGTGTAGTTTGAAGCCTCAAGCTTCAGATTGAAGCAGTTCCTATCCTTATCCATTATATATTTTGGTGACTCTCATCTGGGTCTTACCCATTATCCATTTATAGCATTATCCATTCCCATTATATAATCTGGTCTGCAACCCAGATCCACTGGAGAAGAACAACAATTTGAAGTCTCAAGCTTTAAGCTAAAGCAGGTCTTGCTCTTTTCCATTTTTGTCCTACAATCTGGCAACTCCATGTTATACTAGAAGCCAAAGAGTTTAAGGTGTTGTTGACCCTATTTTTGAATTGGTGCAGCAGGGCAATTTTGATTTGTTCCCTCCCCAACTTCAAGTTCAATGATCCAGGAGTATTCCTCCTACCCGTACCAGGTCACCGACCCAAGGTAGAGCTATTTTTTCTATTGTTAACAGAGCGTTGCCCATACATACACCACCTATATTTGTTATCCCCTTTTTTCATAATCCAATCATGGCAATTCAAGGCCCCTGGGGTAACTCTTTTGGCCCACTCAATCTTACTCCACCCCTTCATAAGATATCATGCAACTCGAGAAAGAATTTCTCCAAATTATTTGGTGAAGGAAAAATTCATCCTGATGAACATATTGCAGCCTTCAGCATAGCCTGTGGTGTGATAGGTGTGGAGTATGAAGACATAGTAGTTAGCCTATTCATGGAGACACTACAAGGCATTGTTATAGACTGGTTCTACCATCTACAAGCTCAATTAGTGACTAATTGGGACACTCTTAAAGCTAAATTTGAAGCCAGGTTCAAGCATATAGAAGATGTGCATGCCTTGCTGGCCCAGCTCACACAAATGAAGAAGGATCCTCATGAACCTATGAGGGAACTCATTGCCAAGTTTGACAAGCTGAGGAACAAGATTCCCATGATTGCCTAGCTAACACCTAAGAATCTCAAGTGTTTCTTCATCAACTCACAGCTGCCTAAAGTGAGTTTTCTACTGAGACAGGCTGGCCACATAGACCTTGTTACTGCTCAAGATTTGGCTACTGAGGTAAAAGATGACCTTTTTTTGTAATAAAAATAAGGAGAGATCCTAATAGAGGTAAATCCTCTTCATCTTATGAATACTCACCTACAGTCACCACTGACCCAATGGTGCAAAAGCTAGCAAATGGCGCAAGGGATGTCATTCGATCCTTCATATAGAGATGTACCAAGGAGGACATTCCCCAATCCATCATATCAAGGTAATGCTACTAGGAATCAAGGATAGTTAAATCGCCTCCCTCCTCCATGGGGGAACCTTGCCATTGAAGCACCTCCAACCAATTCAACAGTTGGATATCTTGAGGCTGAATCAGATTTCTCCATCTAGCTTGAATTGAACTCTAAAAATGATGTCAATATCTTCACTAAGGAAGAATAAGAATTAGCTGGTGACTCCAACATTGGTTTCTTGAATTATCAAGATGAACCCAAAAGTCAAGGTAAAGTAGCTAAAGGATCATACACAATTTTCACACGATCTAAGAACTAGTCACCCCAATAAGTTGATAAAGAAAAGATAGAGGAGCACCCACAGCCAGTAGTTTCAATTTCTAAGTGGGGAACCACTCTACCTTTCCAACCAAAGGACCTAATGATTGCAAGAAAGGTAAGTACACCAAATATCCCTATGCCTTCTACTTCAAATTCATAGTCCAGTCCTCCCCCTCCCAAAAATCAAAAGGGTGAGCTCCCATTCTCTATTCCTAGTCCATTTCAGACATTTGACATTATTGATCATATAAAGAAAACCAAAATTCAAATGTCTGAATTTGAATTTTTGCAGTCCAATCTTGAGCAGTTGGACAAATTGGTTCAATATGTGAAGAACCAAACCATCCTTACAAGACAATAAGCTAAGAAGGTAACTCATGATCCCCCAAGGAACATGTATATCCTAAACAACCTTTTCATTACTCCTCCTGTTGCCCTTGGGAAAATAGAGCCTTTCTATATTTCTCTATTGATAAACAGTCACAAGCTGAGCAATTACATCATTGATTCTAGAGCTTCAGACAACGTCATGCCTACCAAAGTGGCCAAAAATTTTGGCCTCACATTGACCAAAACATTTGGTATATGCTTCTCCATGGAGAACAAGTAAGTACCACTACTAAGACAAATCAAGGATGCTCAATTTGCATTTGCAGTGTTCCCAGATAAAAGAATCAAGATGACTGTCCTGGTGGCTGATGTTCTAGCATCATATGGCATCCTTCTTGGGTAGAATTTCTATAAGGACGTTGGAGGTGAATTAAGCATGGACCTATCTGAAGCAAGGATTCCATTCAAAGGTGTTATGAAAAGTTTGCTTCCTGAAAAGGAAGCAAAATATGTGGTCACCCAATCATCAGCACCTGAAGCTCAAATTTTGTTTGAGTCTTCAGGCATGGGTAACTACTTTCTATCCATGAAAGAAGTTCATGAAGCACCTATTAAATGTCTTGAAGGTGTCAACTTGGAAATATGTTCAGCTGGAATAGCAGAAGAATTGATAGAGTGTAATGTAGCTGTGGAAAGAATATCCCCCCCAAATGAAGAAGAATCTAAAGAAAAAGTAGTGACTAACGAGGTATGGATTCTTAAATTTGATGGTATCTAGTCATCTACCAGTTTAGGAGTTAGGATTATATTGATATCTCCTCAAAGAGATATTTTTTCTTCATCATACAAATTACAATTCAGCAATACTAATAATACAGCTGAATATGAATCTTTATTGCTTGGATTGAGGGCTGCTCAAGACAAAGACATCAAACTCCTTCATGCTAAAAGAGATGCTAAATTGATGGTTTGTTAGGTAAGAAACTTGTATCAAACCAAAAATTAGAGATTAAGCCACTACCGCAATCTATTCAGGGATCAACTTGAAAACTTTGATGCTTTTAGCATCTCTGTAGTTCCCAAGGAATTCAATGATAGAGCTGATACTTTGGCTATTTTAGCCACTCTTTTGATTCCTCACTTTGACTTCAAAGGAGATAGGTACATTATTGAACTGGTATTTTTACCAAGTGTACCTAATAATGCCATTCATTGGCAAGTGTTTAACCATGACAGCCAAATCATTACCTTCCTAAAGCAAAAAGACAACTTTGAACAGCTGCACTTCAAAGGTAGTGAGCCTTAGAAGCTTGAACTAGCCCTTAAATCAAGTACAGATATAGGTGAAGAGTTCTTGCAACTCAAAGGGAATAAAATCCCAAAAGGCCTGATTTCCCTTGAAAATCTATTTGACAAACATGACAGATTCATTAAATAGTAACAAATGAATTCAAGCTCCTCTCAAGAGTTTGATCAAGTAAATATGGGTACCAAGGGAGATAACAAGATGGTGAACATTGGGAAGTGCTGCACTCCTGAGGAGAGATCCAAGTTCACTACTCTACTCTGCTAGTACATGGATGTCCTAACATACTCCTATGATGATCTAAAGTCACTCAAGCTTGAGGAAATCTGCCATGACATTCCTCTCAAGGCTGACTTGGTGCCTTACAAGAAAAAATCCAAGCAATACAATATGAAGATATCAAGTACTATTCTATCTAAAATATAGAAAATGTTGAATGCTAGGATCATTTTCCCAATTCATCATTCCACATGGATTGCCAACATAGTGCCTGTGAGGAAGAAGAATGGAGAAATTTGTCTCTATGTGGATTTTAGGAACTTGAATCATTCATCCTTAAAGGATAACTATCCTTTGCCCATCATGGATCAAGTGCTTCAGATAGTGACTAGTTCTGAGATGTTATCAATACTAGATGGCTTCTCAGGATACAATCAAGTTGAAGTTGGTGAAGCAGACCAACATAAGACTGCCTTCACCACACTTTGGGGCACCTTTGCTTATCAGAGAATGTCATTCGACCTTATTAATGGTGGCACCACTTTCCAAAGAGAAATAGACCTTACTTTCAAAGATGAAATGGGTAAGTTCATTGTAGTTTATCTTGATGACTTGACTTTCTTTTCCAAGCATCGCCCAGATCACGTGCATCACTTGCAACAAGTGCTGGAACGCTACCGCCAGAATAGCATTTTTTTAAATCCCAAGAAGTCTATTTTTGGGGTAACAAAAGGGAAACTTCTCAGACACATTATTTCTTGAGAAGGTATGAAGATTGACTCAAAAAGATTCAAGTCCATCCAAGAGCTTACTTTGCCCACAAGTAAGACTGCAGTTCACTCTTTCTTTGGAAAGGTGAATTTTTTAAGAAAGTTCATCCCTGAGTTTGCTGAGAAGACTAGACATATTATAAACATGATGAAGGGAAATGCCATCTTCAAATAGACTGAAGAAGGCAAATTGGCATTCTGAGATATCAAGATAGCTATTGTCCATGCCCCAATTTTGGTTTGTCCAGACTACAACAAGGAATTCACCATATATAGCTATGCTTTTGGGCACACACTTTCAACAATTCTAGTTCAGCAGAACCAAGAAGGTGTAGAATCTCCTATTTCTTTCATGAGCTGTCCTCTCAAAGCTCATGAGCTGAAATACTCAAATATGGAGAAGCATGCCTATGCAGTGGTAAAGGTAGTGAAGCATTTCCACTTCTACATCTTGAATTCACACGTTACTGCCTTGGTCCATGATACCATGGTTAAATTCATATTAACTCAGCAGGAGTTTGGGACAAAAAGAGGCAATTGGATAGCAAAAATTTAGGAGTTTGATCTACTCATCAAACCAACAAAGCTGGTGCATGGAAAAGGCCTATGCCAGTTAATTGCTGATAACAAGCCATCACAAATAGGGCATGAAGAAAAAGAAGCAGAAGACGTGTTGATAAACCTCTTTTTCTCCACTACGAATGAGTGGTATTCAGGTATTGTTCATTTTGTTACTTATGGTGAATGTCCTACTCACCTATCTTATAAGGAAAGGAGGACTATCAAGTTTAAAGTTGCCAATTTTGTCCTCTGGGACAATAGCCTGTATAAGAGGAGCCTAGATGGAGTGTTCCTCTGTTGCATGGATAAAGAGTAACAGAATCAACTTTTGAAGTCCTTCCATAATTTGGCCTATGGAGGACATTTTTTTGCTCCTGTAACTACCCATAAGATTCTTTGAGCCAGGTATTACTGGCCTACTCTTTTTAAAGATGCGTACAAGTGGGTAAGGAAATGTGAATTATGCCAGGAGTTTTTTGGAAGACCCAAGTTAGTTGCCATGCCTCTCAAGCCAGTGGTCATAGAAGAGCCATTTCAGTAGTGGGGCATCAATTTTATTAGTGATGTAAACCCATCTTCAAGTGTTGGACATGATTATGTCCTCACAGCCATGGACTACTTCACCAAGTGGGTGGAAGTTATCCCAACCAAACATGCTACTTCAGAAATAGTGTGTAATTTTCTCAAGGAGAACATCATTTCTAGGTTTGGAGTCCCAGTCAAGATTGTCACAAATAATGCAGCTTGTTTCACTTCCCAAGAGATTACTCAATTCTATTTTTACTATGGGATCACCCTCTCTCACTCTTCTAATTACGTTTCACAAGAGAATGGACAAACTGAATCAAGTAACAAGAACCTGGTGACTATCATCAAGAAGCTGGTGGATGACAACCAAAATACATGGCATAAAGCATTGGTTGATGCTTTGTAGGTAGATAGAATTACTCCAAAAAGGGCAATTGGTATGTCTCCTTTCCAACTTCTTTATGGGCTCAATGTTGAGATACCAATCACCCTAGAATTGCCAGCATTGAAATTGGCTAAGGCAATTGAGGATCAAACATATGAAAGCTCCATTGATAAGAGGATCATGTGCTTGACTGAGCTGGATGAGCAAAGAACTATGGTGGTGGACCAAATTACTGCCCATCAAAGTCTGGTGAAGAAACTCTTTGACCAGAAAGCAAAAAACCATGATTTCTAGATTGGAGATCAAGTCCTACTATGGAACAAAAGGAGAGAACCAAAGGGAATGCATGGGAAATTTGATTCCCTTTAGAGAGGCCCTTTCACTATTCATCAGCTCAATAGTGAAAATAGTTTCCTATTGAAGTATCAAGATGGCACACCCTTTTCTCTGCCTCATAATGGGCAACATCTAAAGCACTTCAACTCTTGAAGTATTAGATAAGATCATCTATACATATGTATATTTATATAGTCTTTAGTTCTATTTTGTGTTTTTCCTTTTCATTTTCATTTTTTGGCACCTTGTTTTTTTGTTGGTTAACATGAATCCATAGCCCAATGGCACACTTCAAGGCACTAAAGTTTCTGGTCTCTACTCCTCTCTATTGTTCCAAAATTTCAAATGAAGGAAGTTCCCAAACTGGAGCCAGCTGTTGTTCCCAAAGTCTATTACTCAATTTGGGACAACACATAAACTATTTTCGGTCCTACAAGCTGAAAATTTCTCTCTTCCATTTGTAGAGTAAAATACTCTACATTTTATTTTGAGTTTTAGTTGTGCACACCAAGTTTTGTGCCTATGCATTTCATTTTTGAAGCAATAAGGGTTATGACACAAGGCGCGGGTTTTTCATTTTGCACGGTTTTTCATTTTGCCTAAAGTTTTGTCTAAATCTCAGAGTCTTGCAGAGGGAACCAAGTGGCAATAGCATAAGGTTGTAATATGTTTTTCTACATTGTAATGGAAGTCACCACGTGTCCCTTATAAAGCTCGATGAAAGCCACCAAGTTTCAATATCCGCAGCTTCTTCCTTTTGTTTCATTATTGAGTAAGGACTATGGTGGGCCTTGGGTGAGTTGCTAAAGTCAAGCAGAAGCTACCAAGTGTCATCTGTTGAGACACATTTTCTAATAAAGTTTCAAAGTAATGAAATGTGCCACGTGTCCCATTCTAGCTCAGCAGAGCACGACAAGTTTCTACATCTGCATTTCAGGTTTCTAATAAGTTTCAAAGCTTATTTCAATAAGTTTCTCTCAGTTTCCAGTAGAAGCTGCCAAGTGTCATCTGTCGAGACCCATTATAATTTGTTTCTAAATGCAACGGAAGTCACCACATGTCCCTGGTAAAACTCAGTGGAAGCCGCCAAGTGTCAACATCTACAGCTTCTTCCTTTTGTTTCATTATTAAGTAAATATTATGGTAGGCCCTGGGTGAGTTGCTAAAATGAGTGAAACATGCCAAGTGTCATCGTCCATGTGAATCCAAATGAGTCCCAAAGGTTTCTATAGTGTTTCTAGAAGCTCAATGGAAGCCTCCATGTGTCATCTTTCGTAGGACTCTCAAAAGGTATCTGAAGCTCCTATAAGTTAAGCAGATGCTACCAAGTGTCCTCGCCTATTTCACAATGGGAAATGCCATGTGTCACTTGTTAAGATTAGTGAGAAACAGGCAAATTTGGAATCCCTTTGAAAAAATGACTAAGGCCAAAAGAGAAGAATCCTTTAGACTTTTTGCCTAGCAGGAAAAGACAAAGCCAAGGAAGATTTCCTCCAGACATTTTGTCTGAAGGAAATAAAGGATAAAGCCCGCTGAAGGAAATAAAGCCTGAAGACCACCCAAAAAATCTTGAAGGGTAGGTACCCTTGTGGGGGGCACTTGACACTCAAAAAAAGACCGTTTGAAAAGCCCAAAGGGACACCTTCCCTTCAGAGTGTTCCAAAGGCTTGATAAAGATGCAGAAAGAAGCTTTGAAAGACTTAGATGAAAAGGAGCCTTCAAAGTTCAATGGTTCAATATGGTTCAAACAAAGTAGTGACCAGTGACGTCCCCATGGATGTCAAATTTAAGGTGATGGAATATCTGTTAAAATTCAAATATGGCACAAAATTTTTAAAATGAACCAAGAAACCAGCTAAAAAGAGAGCTCGAGAGTCCAAATTGCTATAGGGAAGAGAAAACAATACAAAAGATCAAAAATATCTACAAGGGAGTTATTTCTAGTAGGTGAAATAGTGGATCAAGTGGTCATCTGAGCACAACAAATCAAGGGCATGGCATATTTGTCTCCCTTAGAGTAAATGTGAGGTAGACAGCTGCGTAGACACCAGGTGATAGACCAGATGACTCAGGCCCAGGAGAAGACATTTGAGATGAATCAACACGCCATAGTTAAGGCAGACACCCGATTCCATCATGGCCCTCTTTAACTAAACTAAAAATGCATTCAAAGCATTGAAGGCAGCATGGATCGATCTATGGAACAAAGCGCCAAGCCTTTCTTGGCTACTATATATTGTAATCTCTTATTTTATTCACAGGGGGATCTTTCTTTTACAAAAGCAAAACTCTACCCCAATTGAAAGGCGAATACTGAGACCTTGAGCTCAGATTGTTGTTCATATTACTTTATCTAAATGAGAAAGCAACTTATCGACAGACTTTGTGCTGTTATAGCTTGTGCCATTTTAGGAGATTGTTCTTATGTCTATCTTCTAAATGCATTCTTGTTTATTTAATTTAACAGGTAGAACAAGTATAAGTAAAAGGGGAAGATGTCCTAAAGTCAGTTACTTTCAGACTTTGTGCTATCATAGTTATCTTCAGTGTGTGTGTTTTTAGTTTCTTTCTATGTTAAGGATTTTGGGATGACTTTGTGCCCCCATTATCCTTTGTGTTTCACTCTTTGGGCAGTTGAGGTCGAAACTTTGTGTTCCATTTCATCCTATTGGTTACTACATTTTGTTACCAGTTACTTATCATACCTAAAAGAACTCTTGTTGTTCCCTATAAGATCACTTCTAAAAAAAGAGAAGTGCCTTCAGTCTCTTCACCAAGATTTCTCCTTCATCTGTGAGCATCATCTCTAAAAAAAAGAGATGGATGGTGATACTCTACCCCTGAGTGTTATTTTCTGCTTATATTTATAGTATATAACTCCTCATATTTTATAGGGAACCTCCCCTTGATGAGAGGAGAGATTTGTCCCCTTTGGATGTGGTAAACCTACAACTTTGGATGACCAATCTCCCTTGTTGTGGATGATCAAACCTATTTTGCTCATCAGTACGTTGGTGACAAATTATTCACCCAACACACTATACCAATTTACCATCATATTCCATATCATGTTTTCCACTATCAGGGTATAAATGTTTATAACTGCCTTTGGGAAAATCATTAAATACCATCCCACTTGCATTACCAATGATTCTAATCACCTTTAGGAAAATCATTGTGATTCCATCCATTTGAAGGTTGATGATTATAACTACCTTTGGGCAAATCATTCTCTTTCTTCTAACCAATTGGGGTACATTTCATTGTGATAATGCTTCTAACCTCCTTTGGGCAAACCATTATCTCTATCTACCCAACTGGGGCATGTGTTTATCATACCAATGATTCTAACCACCTGTGGGCAAATCATTATTTTTTATTTTACTGGTTATAACCACCTTTGGGAAAATCAATCTCTTATTACCCTAAACTTTTTTTGATGATTATAACTGCCTTTGGGAAAATCATTACCTTTTTTATCCCACCTATGCTGATGATTATAACCACCTATGGTAAAATCATCATGTTTGTCTACCTAGCTAGGGTAACTTCATATGCCACTGATTATAATCACCTATGGGAAAATAAATATTTTCCACCCCATTTCATCTTTTTTGGTCCAATCTTTTCCTCCTTTTGAGGAACTGATTTTTTACCCCTTTGCCAACCACTCCTTCAAGGGGGCAACTATAATTCATCCATTGTCATTAAAATCATAAGCATACATGACCTTTTCATTCTTTGAGAAGATGTTAGTATGCTTATAGCTTGCAATGCCTTCCCAAACAAGAGCAAAGTGTAGACACCTCAAATTGGCCAACAATGGCCTTCGATTGGACTTCAGATCGATTCTTACCAACCATTGCAAATTAAGCCTAGGAATCACTAAACATCCTAAATTTTACTTATGCATCATTCATGAAAGCTCAAAATCTCATTTAGACATCCCTAATTGGGGTATCCTATCATAAGCAACAAAAACCTCTCACAGATTCATCCCTAATCATCATACAGCATCATAACATGAAATTTGGCCTATAAACCTATTAAGTGGGGCACATGGACATAAAATCAAATCTTGAAAATGCTAAAAAGCCTAATCAATTTTAATTAATAAGTTAAACCAAATTAAATGCCTAGTTGAATTATCCATGTGTAATTAATGAATTAATAAAAATGGAAATTCAAAAATGCAAATATCCTAGCTTTTCATGATTACCTTTTGTGAGTTGTCAAGTCTTTGAAAATATCTCACCCATACCTATTCTTTGAAAATCATTAATTCTTGACACCTTTTAACACTACTGGGCTTAATTAACTCACATAGTTTAGGTTTGAACCCATTCCATGTTTAAACTACACTTTAACTCACCTTGAGTTGGGGTTAGTTCTTAAGCCTATAAATACAAGCCTTTGCCTCTTCATTTAGAGAGCTTGGAAATTATAGAGTTATAATGTAGGTTTTTGCATAAGACTCATGACAATGGTGTTATAATGCCAAAATATTGAGCCAAGCCATCAATCAAGCTGAAGCCACATCAAGCCAACCATGGTTTCAAGGAAAGAAGGAACAAAGAATACAAACTACATTGCCAAAGATTTCTTGAGCACAACCCGAGCAAGCCATGAATAAATCCTTTGGAGATCTCAAGGAAGGCAAAGATTGTTGTTTTCTACACTTTAGTTGGATTTTCAATTATATTTTGCTCATTATGCTCCCCCGAATATCTAGGCTTAGAGTTAGCATGTCAGTATGATAATTTCATTATTTTATGAAACTAACACTTGATCTAACCTCCTCTCTATTGTCAAATTCTTATGAGCCATGAACAAATCCTATAAATCTCTAAAGGAAGATATATATTATTCTTTTTTACATTTTAGTTGGGTTTTTAATTCTATTTTTCTCATTATGATCCCCTTAAGATATAGGCTTAGAGATGTTTTCATGTTAGTGTGTTGATTTCATTATTTTGTAAAACTAACATTTGAACTAACCTCCTCTCTATTGTCAAATTCCTATGATCACACAACCCACTACCAACTTCTAGAGGTCATAAATTTTTCATACAAAATCATATTAAGACAATTGTTTTTTTGAAATTGCATAACTCTTCAATAAAAATATAAATATGTAATAATATTTAGGTTTAGGGAATATTTTTATTCCTTTTTTATTTTAACCCATAACCTATAGGTTTAGGCAAACTAGGTCTTACACATAATAAATTTACCAATACACCTATATATATATATATATATATATATATATATATATATATATATATATATATATATATATATATATATATATATATATACATATATATATATATATATATACATATATATATATATATACATATATATATATATATATATATATACATATATATATATATATATATACATATATATATATATATACATATATACATATACATATATATAGATACATATATATATATATATATTCAAAATAAAATACAAGGGGATATTTTATAAGTTGTCTTGAAATTTACACTGATTATATCATTGTTCATGTTCTCTGTACAAGTAATAACTTAAATAGTGTCACATTGTAGATCTATCCACATAGAATGGATCAATTGGCACACCCTTTAATAGTCATTTTTTCGAAATAAAATTATCCATATGGGTTAGCCCATACATTTATCATGTCAGTTCAAATTAAATTATCTGAAGAGTCAGCGATATAAACATATCAAGCCTAACCCAATTATTATCTAACATTTATCTATCATTGTAAATCACTCTACACATTGAAAGGAGCTATCCTAATGTTTTCAAAATTGGAAACCCCTCAAATTATCAAGCCATAAACTTAGTTTTAATTCTAATACATGGTTAAATCATAGGTTGTCAAGTGTTGAAATCTATACACATTATTACACTACATGTTGGTATTACATTAATTTCACATGCTCAATTAGGTGGGAGAACTACATTTGGTTTGAATTCCCTCTTAGGAGTATTAGACACATAGGAAACACATAGCCACAAGGGGTGTCTAGGATAAACTTAACCCATGCCTTTCACACATTTTATCCATTCACAGTGAGTTCATCTTACAATGCAAAAGATAGGGTTTTAAAGTAAGGAGAAGTAAAACAAATTTATTTATGCTAGATCACAAATATATAAATATACATTAATCACTTTAGACATAGTTGCACAATAATAAAAATAATGACAAAATCAGCATCATTAACACAAATGGTTTCACACTCTAGTAAATAGTTTTGCACTATCAGTAGCATCCAGAAACCATGGATCTGTCCCAACAAGTGCAACCCATTTATTTCAAAATATAAGCATTCACATGACCCTTCTTGATCTTTGTTGATTATTGTACCCTATCATAGACATACACATTCCAAAAATAAGCTAAATACCCAATCTTCATTATTTATATAAATAATAAGTTGTAATAAATTAGTAAACTTTGCTAGTTACACTCATATTTTTATATGAAATTTATATCTTATACAATCTACATTTTTTATAATTTTATCCTTTTAAGCACACTAAATCCAAAATTTTGATTAAAAAAGGGAGGAAGAATAGGTTATGTGATATTTTTCTCAATTTCCTAACCCGTAACCATTATAACCTATCTTTTGTGCACATTTGAGTCTAAATACATAATTTTCTATTGATATTTAAATAATATCTACACTTTTACCTTTTTTATTTGAAGCACAACAATCATCTATCATTGGTTGTTCACCCCTATCCTAAAATTAATGTGGAATTTTCACTTGATAAATCAAGTTTTGGCCTTTAATAAACTGTGTCTAATAGAGGATACCAATGCCAAATATATTTATGCCATCCCTGAACTCTATTAGACTTACTAAAGTTAAGTTGATGTTTTCAATTTCTCATCAATGTCCTCAACTATGATGTCACTATCCTCATTATCTTTGTGAATATTTGTACATTCCCCAAGCTCAAATGTGGCCATTTATTCCATACTACTTCTAGGTCATATACTAGTTGTTTTATCCTTATCCAAATGAAGCAAATTGGATTAAATTGAGCCTCAATAATTTTTGTAAAGTATGAAAGGTATATCATTTTTTAGAAATGTATAAATAATTTTTTCATGTAAAAATTTCAAGCCTCTATATAAAGTACAGGGTACAACACTCATATCATGAATCCAATGTCTTCCAAACATCATATTGAACTTATATCATTATATTTGACATGTCACTCAGTTGTTAATGTTTTTGGTCTAAAAGTTAGATTCAATATAACTATACCAAGGGTTCTTCATTATTGGTTGTCAAGTCCTTTTATAACCATAATTGAACTAGTTAATGCCTATGTACCAATGCCCAATTGTAAGAGAAATATTTCACTACATATATTTTCTCATGAACCTTGTCAAAAATACTATTTTAGACATTTGATCTTGCAGGTAACTCAAGTATATATATTTTCTTGGGTATTTTGGCATTGAGTAATGTATTGTAATATTTTGGTAAATGTAATCTAAAACTTTGGGGATTTAGACAAGGTTTGAGGGATGCTTTGGTTATTCACCCCTTAAAGAGAGACTATTGAATTTTTAAACTTTGTATTTACTTTACATTGTATGGTTGAATTAATAATATAGCATTATGCATTGATCTATAAATAGTAATGAGACATTATGATTCCTATATCATCATTTGAGGCTTTATTAGGGGAACTAAGATAAGAGGACACACACATGAAGAAATCAACCAATGAAATGATACCCTAAAGAATATAGTGGAAAACATTTAGATTTGTAATCACCTAAAAGTGGGAATTAGATGTTAAGAGTATCACTTAGTTAACCTATCCTTAGGCTATCCATAAACCTATCCTTGAGCATTAGACGTACATTTCCAATCATTTAGCAAACCACAATCACCCACAGCCAGTTAAGACATAATCCCATAATTTTCATCCCAAATCCAATCTAACTTTATCACTAGTTTGCCAAAAGGACATTAGCACCACATTTGGGACACTATAGTCACATGGCACTAGTGTCCCCAACTGGGTGCTACTATCCTTAGCCCTAACTCCTCCCAATAGATAGTTTTTTAAATGTGTGCCCCTCCAAAGGTTGGCCTAAGCTCATTTTCATATTCAAATAAGCAATAGAACTCTATAAATACAAGTCTAATATACCTCTATTGACTAGATGGGAAATAGATGCAAAAGTTATTCAAACTAAAGACAAATTTGTGCAAAATTAAGGTATTTGATCCCTATTCTACCTTACTTTTTGCATATTACCATCTATAGTAGCCCTAAGTCCAATTTTTAAGCATTTAAAAGCTCAATAAAATTCAAGGCATATAAGGCCACTCTCATTCTAAAATATACTTGCACATACATCAAGCACTGGGTGGGAAAATTGCATCAAACTTGATCCCCCCTCAGAGTATTGGTATGTAGGCAACTCTCTACACTGTGGGGTGTTGAGGATGTCCAGTCCATGCTACTAAAACACACAAAATTATTTATAATTCCATACTTGTAAGGAGATTAAGGTTTGTACATCAAATCAGGTTTTCCAAGTACAACACAGAGCTACAAGTTTTGATCATGTAGTGATAGGACCTACAGACACAGGCACAAGTGTTCCCATAAAATAGTTTCAATCTTAGAAAGGAGACATTAATAGACACATTGAGGATACTAAACATGGATGGTTCTACCATCCAAATAGGGCACTACTACCTAGTGAACATACAAATACCATAATCTTGTTGATGACATAGACTATTGTCCAGATCTTAAATTTTAGAACCTAGATCATCTGTGACAGTCAATTTTTAGATAAGTATTTAATTATGCCTATTTATTGTTATTATTAGAAATTTAAACAAAGTCAAAATTCATAACAAATAAATATTTAATTATTATATATTTATTTCATTAATTTAGGCATCTCAACCCCTTAACCAAAGATAGGAATTACTAGTGTAAAACCCTAAAAGGTTAAATCATTTGGTGAACCTAAATTACTTCAAATAGTGCATCAAACCCTAGATTACATTCATCCAAATTTTGTGCAATAAATTAAGGGATGAATAATTTTTATTTTCTAATTTTATTTAGACAAACTAGATAATTAAAATCAAATTTTACATTAGGGTTTCAATTTATTTTACATCTAATTTAAATTGTTGCAAAAAAACCCTAGCTTCCAAAACCCTAACCCTATATGCTCTAAGGGTTCATATCCTTTTTTTTCCTATTTCCATTAGCTATTATTAATTATTAAGAATTCATATATTCTATTGTAGTATCTCTATTTCAATTTATTTGTTATATGCCATCTAAAAAAATTATCTATATTCCCCTAAGAAGAAGTGATAGACTAGGTGGTAATCCTATAGAGCATATTTAGATTCCAGCTATCCACACCTATAACAAGGACAAGGAACATATTAAAAATCTAGATATGAATCCTTTACACCCTAATTATGTCAAATTAAATGATAATGCATTTGAGGATGAATAATATAACCAAGATTAAGATCAAGTTTATATTGAGGATCAAGACACATTACCTCCACTTAATGATAATGATATAGTTGTGAACAAGGATGAGGTATTGCATGGATTTAGATATAGAATCAGGGAACATCCCCATGATCATGAATAGATTTTATAGGCCATATTATAAATCAAGAACACAAAAAAATGGTCAATATTTAACCCCTCCAATTAATGTTGTTACACCTTCAATGGGGCCCACTCAACCAACTCAAATAGCACAACCCAATCTTATTATTAAACCATTAGTAATAACTACACCAATTATGTCTAGTTCTTCTCCTATATATGTGCAATCCCTTATGTAGTAGGTTCTTTCTCTACAATCTAAGGTGTTACATCTTGAGCAGGGAGTAGTTAAGCCATCACATGCCTGGGATTCCAACATTCTCTTATATACACCTTTGGCACACCACATAGAGACAACTCCTTTTCCATATGATTTCATGGCACCAATGCTCACATTATATGATGGAAAGGGTTACCTAGAGGATCACCTTAGATCTTTTCGTGGAACATGCTTGGACTATGTGTCTAATGATGGGCTTCTTATGAAGTTATTTCCTCGTAGTCTCAAGGATTATGCCCTATAACGGTTTTATGATTTTCCAAACCAATATATCACAGCATTCAATCCTTTAGTATATATGTTCCTAGCACACTTCTCTATCAACATCAATGATAAGATATCATATGCATAAGTGGCATAGAGAAAGCAAAAGTCAAATGAGCCCATAGCCGATTATGTAATACAATACAAGACAATACTATCAAAATTAACTAGCCCCATGGTAGATAGAGAGATTCAATATATATTTAAATAAATTCTATTACCATCACTTCACGAAGCTATATTATTCAAGAAGTTTTCTATATTTACCAATATGTGCCCCATAGTTAAGGAAAGAGAGGTTAAGCTCTTAGCAATGGGAAAACTTAAGTACACAAATAGATCAAATTCAAATACTAAGAGTAAAAACAAACCTCTATATAAATTGAGGGCCAAAAAAAAAATTGATCAAAAGGCCATAGTCAACACAGCTTCAGAGCCTTCTCCTAGATTGGTTTTATTAGCTCTTTAACACAGAGTCTTCACTAATCTACTAGAGTCACTAGCATGAGTTCTAAAACAACTATTGAAATGCAATGTCGTATCTCTCCCTCCCATTAAAAAGGTTGAAAAGACACAACCTATTCTAAATAATTATGATTCAAATGCATTCTATTAATTTCACAGGGCACCAGGCCACACAATAAATAGATGTATTATCCTAAACCACAAGTTACAAGATCTCATTGAGGCCAACATTATTGATGTGGGCACACCCATAGAGGCACCAAAATAGAAAACAAAGGCAAAGGCACTAAAGATATTTTTAGATCCTTTCCCAAAGCATACAACTAATGAGTTAGGGACACATTAGGTGTTCATTATACATACCAGGCTCATCCATCACTAGCTTATTATCATACGAGCATATATAGACCACCATCCTATTCACAGTGTCATGGTTGTCAATGGGTCAAGCATAAGCATGTGCACCATGACACTCTTACATTACTTGGCCTACATAGAGTGGGATATATTCCCCATTGATACAATCATTAATGGCTTCATTGACCACATTTAGAGATTCATCAGGGAGATTATGTTTCCATTACAGGTTGGACCAACACACATAGCCACTTGGTTCCTATTAGTACCTAGTATAGGTGTATTCAACATATTATTAGGCAATCCATGGTTACAATAGTTCTAATTTATCCCATCTATGGTAAATTAATGCCTCAAGAATATACATTCTAACCAAGTGGTTAATATCAAGGGTATCCCATTTGATTATCCGCTTTGCATCCCATAGGTAGTTCCAACATAGATTCCAGTCATACTTCTAGTACTGATGCTAGTTATATTTATAACATTGCCAGATATTACATGGTTATCAGTTAAATAAGAGAGTATAGTTCCTATACATACATCATAGTGTTTAGTAGAGTCCTCAAAGTAGGCCAAGTCTACTTATATAGTGTCTACACACATGCATACTCTCCCTTAGAGACCATTACTAGAGAAACATTTAAATCAAAGATACGTCACATATTCTAGAGGACATTCCTCTACTCAGTTATCAAGATTAAAGTTATGTTTGGGTCTAGGGGTTCTCATCATAGGGCACCTACATCACCTATAAGTTCTACATCTACCAAATGGGTCCCTAAGACCTCTATAGTTTATAGGGCATAATAGTCAGTGCCATAACATCTTAGCATTACTACTCAGGTATCTTTAGGTTTAGATTATATGTCACATTAGATCATGGGATCATAATTTCCCTTTCACACTGCATACATGATCATAGTTCCCCTATTCGACACAGGTCATGGTGATGTGAGTCTCCCATAGACTCATTAGTTAGTATGGTTCTTACCCTTATAAATACTTCCTTCTCTCTCTTTTTCCTTGTACATAGTTTATTTTCATTTTCTTGTACATAGCTTATACTTAAAAAAACACAAAAATAATACATGTCAAAATATAAAAACATTGAAAATTTTCAAAAATATAAAATTTTTATAGATTATATGCTTTGATATGTTCACATTTCTACTACTTTTTAGATATTTCATATTTCTAGTTATCCTAGTATAGTTGGTTATATCATACATATATGCTTCACTTGTTCTTATCGAGTGCTTGCAAATTCTAGACAAGACTCCAGTCCACTACACTGATCCAGACCAGCTATCATCTACCCATTAGGGGCATTTACACTGATTAATGTTTATACATTTGATACATCTGCCCACTTGGGGGCATCTTCTATATAATTTCTATAACCAAGTTTTATATTTACATACTACACATTCCAATTTACACATTAATGTATCTTGATATTGATCATTACTCCTCATTGCTCAATTTTTTTTCTAACTATCACTAGTTAGCCTCAGTATATATGCATCATAGCATTTACATAGATTTGTATTACATAGTTATACATGTTTTCATTTATAGTCCCTAGATAATACTTGATTGTGTTTCCTATGCTTCTTCTATCTTTGATGGCATTTGAATATGCCATTGTTATTTGGATTCTATGCCACTTCTCTATTTGTATGCCTTGGACATGTGCCCATGTCTCTTGTGTATTTATTTCATGGTTCTATATGTGGACATTTGAAAATGCCCTTCTATGTGGCTCTATGCCAAATTACTTATTTTTTTATGTATGTGGACATTTGAACATGTCCTTGTATTTCTTCATTCGTAGATTTAGTGACATGTGTCCATGTCCCTTGTATTGTGGCCCCTTGGCCTACCTTTTATGCATCTCATGTGTTTGTATGTTTAATTCTATGTATGCCATGAGAGATATCATGCATCTACCTTTCCTACTTGGGAGCCTTGATGGACATCACACCCCATCCCCGTAGGTAGTTACTCAAATTTTGTTGTTATATACATTGCTTACATCTATCTTAAAACCCTTATGCACTAATAGATTACAACATCATCTTACATTTCCTATTTATGTTCAGATATATTTACATATGCTCCTACACTGATTTTCATAGAAACATTTCATCACATAAGCTTAGTTTTAAATATCATACTCAAGGTAGACAAAAAATAAAATAGAGTCTCATTAGTCAGTTTAGATCACGCATAAATTAGACCAAGTAGTCATTAGTACCAAGATTGAGAGACTAGTGCCATAGGGCACTATTGTCCACTACAAGGCACTACTGTCTAGTAGCCCCAACTTCAGGATAGTCTATATCATTTAGACCAATACACTAAGTATAATGCAAATTTGCATAGATACAATCATAAGTTTTGTAGTTATGTTTAGATTTAGCTCAAATTCATTTATATTAGTTCAAATTCATACCAATTGCTCATATTTGGGGGCATCATGTATGGCATGATCACTCGTACATTCATATTAGTTACACATGTTTAGATATTACATAATTGATTCATATTCAATATACTTAGATACCATATTAGGGCCATATGTGTGATACATAACTTCCATATACTTTCATCTTCAGATAGGTTTACCAAATGAAATGGCAAACTTCATGTCATTATTTATGTTGTATACACTTGTTATCACATTTTGGGTTGTCATCAAATTCATGTCTTACTCCATCTATAGTGGTTGGCATTCTTGAGTGGCCTAGATATACCTAATATAATTGAGTGGTTGTAGAGCTAAATACATAGTTAGATTACTCAGTTAGATACTTTTAATAATTTGTGTAGTACAGTTACAAATACATCTACTTCACTCAGGGGGAAATGATGGAGTCATGGCCTACTTGAGTTATTGATCCACCTACATGAGAGGGTTTGACACACTCACAGTCTTATCCAAGTTATTCACGGAGATCAGGGTCCACCAAAAAGGGGTGAACAATGATGGAGTCAAAATCGGATTGAGTTTTTGAGCCACCCATATTAGGATTAAACAAGTCATTAGCTCAATTAAAGTTATTCAATGATATGATCACTATGCAAATTCACACACATATGTTAACACTAGGTTCATGCATTGGTTTGCGTACCTAATGAGGTGTATCCATTCCTTTCCTCTCATTTTACTCAATTTTACTCAGTTATATCATTTTAACATAGTCTTTTTCTTTTGATTGTCTCTTAAATAAGGACTAATTTTTCCATGTTTCATTATAGGGCATTATTTTGGATCATGTTTCATGTACACAGACCTAGATTCCCATACTCAAACTTAACTACATGGGCTTCACTTCCAATATCAGTCTAGGTATGCTTGTTTTTCCTTTATATTATTCATTTAGCTTTGTTGCATTAGTAGCATAAAGAAGGGGTAAATGTAATCACCTAAAAGTGGTAATTAGATGCTAAGAGTGTTTCTTGAGTTAACCTACCCTTAGGCTAGCCATAGACCTATCCTTGAACATTAGACTTATGTTTCCAATCATTTAGTAAACCATAGTCACCCACATCCAATAAAGACACAGTCCCAAAACTATTATCCCATATCCTAATCCAAATTTCTTAATAGTTTTCCAAAAGGACATTAGCACCACATTTGGGATACTATAGCCACATGAATATAGTATCCCCAATTGGGCGCTATTGTCCTTAGCCCCATCTCTTCCCAACGGATAGGTTTTTAAATGTGTACCCTTCCTAAGGTTGGCCTAATCTCATTTTCTTATTTGCACAAGTAACATAACTCTATAAATACAATTTTAATCCACTCTATTGACTAGATGGGAAATAGATGCCAAAGCTATTCAAATCAAAGACAAATTTGTGCAAAATTGAGGTATTTGATCCCTAATCTGACCTACTTTTTGTATACTACCATCTACAGTGCCCTAAGTCTAATTTTCAAGCATTTCAAAGATCAAGCACATTCAAGGCATCCAAGGCCACTATCATTTTAGCATTCACTTGCACATACATCAAGCACTAGGTGGGAAAATTACTTCGAACTTTATCCATCCTCAGAGTATTGGTATGTAGGTAACTTTCTACATAGTGGGGTGTTGATGATGTCTAGTCCATATTACTAACACACACAAAATTATTGTTAATGCCATACTTGTAAGGAGATTAGGGTTTGCACATCAAATCAAGTTTTCCAAGTACAACACAAAGCTACAAGTTTGTTCATACAAGAATAGAACCTACAAACACAGGCACAGGTGTTCCCATAAAATAAAAACAATCCCACAAAGGAGACATTCACGCCATATTGAGTACACTACACATGATGGCACTACTATCCAAACAAATCACTACTGTCTAGTAAAAAGATGAATACCAGTATCCTGTTGATAATACAGATTATTGCCCAAATCTCAAATTTTAGAACCTAGATCATCTACAACATTCAATTTTTACATAAGTCTCTATTTATGTATATTTATTTCTATTATTAAAAAGTCAAATAAATTCAAAGATCATAACAAATTAGTATTAAATAATTGTATATTTAATTCAAGGATTTAGGCATCTCAACCCTTTAATCAAAGACAGGAATTATTTATGTAAAACCCTGAAAGGTTAAATTAAGAGTTATGCATTTATATAACATTAAAATTGCATTCAATAATTTTATGATTTCCTATTGAAAATGTAGTGCATGAGACATAATTGAGCTTACTAACATTTTACTAAATATAATGAACATTAGACACCATAATAAAATGTTAATGTTTTTCATTATGGATTTATACATTTGAGGGAACGAGACATTAAAAACAAATCCTAATCTATAATTGGCCAAAAACATTACCAATACATTATATTTAAGATATTCCAAAATATAGACATAAGAATCAACAATATTTCCTATGGCCAATGCTTAGGGTTTTTGAAAATATAAATCTAAAATTCATAATAAAATTATAGAGGTTTTAAAAAAAATAACATAGGAACAAGCACACTGATGTTTGAATTTTTTTCAAAGATTGAAATGACTTAAGGTTTGGGATCATGCAAATTGAAACTAGGTATTTTATATTTAGGAGTATGTAATGAACCTAACCCATGTAAAATTGAGATCCAATACAATATAAAACAAATTTATCCCTGTGAGGTGTAAGAAAATTTAACTTCACCAAAATGTAGTGTAAATAAATAGATTACAAACAATTGTAATACAAATAATTGAAATACTTTTTATTAGGCATGTCAAACAAGTGTAATTATAATAAATTATATATCAATAATATTTAATTAATTATTTTTCAAAGCAATCACGAGGGTATGCACTTAGGGTTTAGAGGTATATATTGAATAACATGCAAGATGATGACAATCCCTTGAATTTTAACCTAAATATGTGCATTTATAAGTATTAGAAATGTCACTGAAAAGTCTAGATCTAAACAAAGTTGGATATACAAAGTGTTGGGATGATTTTGATGTGTCACATGCAAGATCTTAAATGATTTGATGATTATGCTCACATGGTTCTGATTTATTATTTACAGTATTCACTCTATGATACTTATAACTTACATAATAAACTTTTCTCTGTGCTCAAGAGTGGTTGTGATATTGAAAACTTAAGGATAACAAAGTGAGCTTTAAGGCATTGTGTTGATAGTTAACGATTCTAAATATTAATTAATATATAATTATCAGGTCCATAAATGATGGAAATCACTTGATAAAAATATACAACAAATTGTATAAATTGAAATAACTTCAGAGATAGATAAAACCCTAGGACATGCATCAAAGACATTCCATAATAAATACTAGTTTTAGACAATGATAATGCTCTTATGATTGTTTGATCTCTTTGTGTGTTTATGATTTATCTACAATATCATGTGAATGCTAAGAATGATACATTAATATAAAATAAACTATAATGCTTGTGTATATATAGATAATTGAATTCAAAATAGAATCTTATTGACACGTAACGATTAAAATTAACATCCAACGATTAAAACCATAAAAGATGGGATAAGGGACAAAAGCACTCTAAGTAGGTAGGGACTAGAGCCCTAAAATGTCATGATGCCTCTAACATGTTTAAAGTATTAGGATGCATTTTGACACATTAATTAAAATATAAAAGAGAGGAAGATATTTGGAAGAGAAAATTAAGAAACTAGGAAAGTTGACAAACATCCCACCTAATTTGAAGTAATAATTAAAAAACAAATAAGCACCCCCAAAAGCATGTTAATTGACAAAGAATAAATAATTAAAGGCCATTGTTACGTGTTTCTAACAAAATGAGCTTTAAGGCACTGTGTTGGTAGTTAGCATGTCTCAATATTAAATAATATCTAATTATCATGTCTATAAATGGTGGAAATCACTTGATAAAAATCTACACCAAATTGCATAAATCGAAATAACTTCAAAAATAGATAAAGCTCTAGATCATGCATCAAGGCAATCCATGAAAAGTACCAATTTCAAACAATAATAATGCTCTCATGATTATTTAATCTCTGTGTGTATGATTTCTCTACAATATTATGTGAATGCTTAGAATAATATTTACTAGTACATGCGAATTGACAAACAATTAATAATTAAAAGCCAACCTTACGTGTTTCTAAATACAAATTTCTAATTACAAAGAATAGTGCGTCTCTAATTAGAAGCAATCATATTCCACTAGTGGATTTCGTTCAGCTTGGGTTAGTTTGGTAGGTAGAAAATATAGTTGAAGGGCAAGCGCACTGTGGCGCGTGATGTTGATGTTCGTTGCACCGCTCTAATCATTAATGGCGGGAATTATGGAAAAAAAAAGGCGAATTATGCGCCACTTCGATTCCACTTCCGGCTTGCAAATTGCAATTGGAACACGAGGCCTGAATTGAGCCGCAAGATTGCATTCTGTGGTGACTGGTGAGTCAGTGACCGATCACCAATTGCATTTTCTTACTTGGAGTGGGTATCACGGAACCTGTGTAGAATTAGGTCAAACTCGTGTTTCGTCTTGTTTAAAAAAGATAAATTATGATGATTAAGTAGCCGACAAAAGACTTTTTTTTAATTTTCTGGCCACACGGCAAAGACACGCGAAGCAGTAGGTAACAGGTGGTTTGGAGTCTGGAATCTGCACCGAAGCTGGGCGGTACACGGCTTCCTCCATTAAAACTGAAAATCGCGTACCGAATGCGTTCTTCAATTGTTCAAATCAATCCCACAGACAAAGATAAACCATTTTCGCTCTACCAGAAATTGGATTCGTCGGATTGGGATTCGAACGGCAGACGTCGCGCGCAACAGTAAACCGACAGTAATGCATCGAGGAGGCGGCAGGCTGCGGAGGAGATTGAAGTGCAGAGTACGCGCGTGTCGCCCCAGGCTTCGAGTTTTATGGGCGTTGGAGAAAATGAAGGCGGTGTGTAACCATCTGTTGGCTTCGGTGGCTTCGGCTGGAAGATTTACGTTTACGTCATTATCGGTTTGCAGGAGATCCCATGCGTCTTCCTGTGCAGCACGGCCGTCTTATTCCGGCTATCGCTATGTGAGGTCGAATTCCTTCTACGCAGAGGCCATTGCGGAGTGTATCGACTTCATTAAACGCTCTTCTTCGCCCATGGATTCCACACCAGTTAATGTCCGCTGAAAATGTAGCAACGACTGGGATATGTATTGCAGAGCTTAATGGCAGAGCGGAAATGGCGGTGCCCTCCGAGTTGTACAGAAAAAGATGTGATTATAATGGCTGTACCGTTTTGGACACCATATTACATGTGCAAGAACACAGCGTATGCGATTTTCAAGTCTAAAATAGAGAGCGATGTAACATTTCACAGAAAGTTAGCAGTATGTGGGATCGTTTAAGCTGAATTAGAAGCTTTTGCTTCAGCGAGTAGACTCTCAGCTGGTTGGCATTGAAAGGTGGCATTAATTTATTCTTGTAAAGTTTGTTATGTTATTCTTTTTGTGTAAAGTTTATTATGTAGATATTTAAGTTTGGTTATTTTCCTGTTTAATTTGGTATTCATCAATTTCTAGAAAACCATATATTTTAAATTGAAAAGTGATGTAACATTTCATAAACAATTAGCAAATGTAGGGTCGGAAAAAGCTTTTGCTTCAGCAAGTAGACTTGTAGCTGGTTGGCATTCAAAGGTAGTATTAATTTATTTTTGTAAAGCTTATTATGTTATTTTTTTGTGTAAAGTTTATTATGTAAATATTTAAGTTCAGCTACTTTCGTGTTTAAGTTAGTATTCAGTTTAATTTCTAGAAAATGATACATTTTAAACCGGAGAGCAATGTAATATTTCACAAAAAATTAGCAGTATGTGGGGTCATTTAAACGGAAGAAGTATTTGCTTCAGCAAGTAGACTTGCAGCTGGTTGGCATTGAAAGGTGGCATTAATTTATTTTTATGAAGCTTATCATGTTATTCTTTTTGTGTAAAGTTTATTATGTAGATATTTAAGTTTGGCTACTAATTTCGTGTTTAAGTCAACATTCAGTTCAATTTCTCGAAAGTGATACATTTTAAATTGGAGGGCGATGTAATATTTCACAGAAAATTAGTAGTATGTGGGGTCGTTTAAATAGAAGAAGCTTTTGCTTCAGAAAATAGACTCGCAATTGATTGGCATTGAAAGGTGGCATTAATTTATTCTTGTAAAGCATGTTACTCTTTTTGTGTAAAGTTTATCATGTAGACACTTTAGTTTGGCTACTAGTTTCATGTTTAAGCCAACATTCAGTTCAATTTCTAGAAAGTGATACATTTTTAATTAGAGAAAAATGTAATATATCACAAAAAATTAACAGTATGTGGGGTCGTTTAAACGGAAGAAGCTTTTGCTTCAGCAAATTGACTCGTAGCTGGTTGGGATTGAAAGGTGGCATTAATTTATTCTTGTAAATCTTATCATGTTATTCTTTTTGTGTAAAGTTTATTATGTAGACATTTAAATTTGGCTACTTTTATGTTTAAGTTGGTATTCAGTTTAATTTCTAAAAAACAACAAATTTTAAGCTGGAGAGCGATGTAACATTTCACAGAAAATTAACAGTATATAAAGTCATTAAAGCAAAAAAAGTTTTTGTCCCAACAAATATACTGGCAACTGATTGACATTGAAATGTATATTAATTTTTTTTTAAAAATAAAAGAGGGTAAAAACTTTATTAATAAAAAAAATCAGAATACAACCCAGCAACACCACGAAAAACCACCAAAGACAAAACACATCAAGAAATACAAACAAACCAGCAACAACCATCACTCTCCATCCCCATAAGCGTCCACTCTAAGAATCCACTCTAATCTCCGACACACCTCATTGGGAAATAATGCCCACTCGTCCACCTTCATGCCGTCAATTCCCTCCAAAGCCCATTTTGCCAAGCAGTCAGTCGCCCCATTCCACTCTCTAGGAACGTGCGCAAAAGACACATACTCCATAAGAGCACTAACCTGTAATATATGTTGCACTATCAGGGATAGATGCCAGCTCACATCATTAATCTTCCTTTCCAGGAGCATATTGATCAAAATTTATGAGTCGGCTTCGCATTGCACCTTACGCCAGCCTAACTCATAAGCTCTTCTCAGGGCATGCAAAATAGCCAGACCCTCCATCCTGTTAACTGTCTGCTCCCCCATATGGACCGAATAAATGAAAACAACAGATCTGGAGGAGTCCCGACCAATCCCTCCAATCCCAGCCGGGCTAGGATTACCTCTAGAAGAACCGTTAGTGTTAACTTTTAAAAAACCTTCGGGGGGTGGCGTCCATTTCCCATTCCTTTGAATCCTCTGCTTCCCACCACGTCCACGCCTGACACATGCAGAGGCCGTGGAAATACCCTGTATGCCCAGCCTCTCAGCGAGCTCAGCGTCTTCCTTCACCAGAGGCAGAACAATTTTGCTCTTAGCAGCAACTGTCTCCTGGACCATGCCCATAATTCTGCTCCATACCTGCTGAAGCGCCAACTTCTCCACCTTAAAAAACCTTCAATTTCTCTCTAGCCATACCTGCCACAACAGAAAGATCGGCCCTGCATACCACACTTCCTGCAAAAAATGAGCATCAGAGGGCGGTTTGCCCAATCTTGACCAGAAATTGACCAAGGAGGAAGTATGTAAGCAGTGACATCTCCATGCATCCCACCAAGCATGCCACAAATGAAGAGTAAAGGGGCAGCTAAAAAATAAGTGTGACGATTCCTCCTCCGCACCCAAACACAGGAAACAGCGCGAAGGCCCAGCAAATCCCCCCTCTTAATATTCTCCCAAGTTAAGCAATGATTCCAGGCCAGCGTCCAGGAGAAACAGTGACATTTTGACCAGGAAAAATTGCTCCAGGCTCTCTTCCACCATGAAACTTCCCCTCTTTCCTCCCATTTTTGTGCAATCAGTTCCTGATAACCAGATGAAATCGTGTATTTTCCCTTGGGATGAGGTGACCAGGCCAGCATGTCACTCTCCCCAAGAGCACAGCAACTACACCCCACAAGAATGTTCTTTAGCTCTGTGCACTCTGCTTCCATACCACTAATCAGCCACTCCTCTGGATCCGTCCATCTCGCCTCTATCAACTGGCCATTGTGGAATAGAGATTTGTAGTCACACACTCTATTCCACCCTGCCTCACTAAACCTCTGCGCTAAGTCACTCAGATGAGGGTATTGGGTAATCAGAGGGGGAAAGCCATCCCATGAATCAAACCAAAATTGCACCTCCTTCCCTCGTCTGCAAATCCAGAAAAGACCTCCCTTGATCAATGTTGCTCCCTTTTTTAGAGTGGTCCAGATCACCGATCCAACTCCAAACAAGTTGTACCTGGGAATATCCTTCACCGGGACCCCAAAAAAATACTTATGGGATAGAATCCTGGCCCACACGCGATCTTATTCCACGCACCACCTCCAATATAATTTAGCAGCCAGGGCTGTTCCTACCAGCATAGACTGCCGCAATCCCAATCCCCCAAACCTTTTCGAGCTGCACACCACTTCCCACTTCCCATCTAATCAAGCTCCACTTCGTCATTGCCAAATTACCTGCCCAAAGAAATTGTCTTGCCAAGGAGTCCAGGTCCTTGACAAAGCTCACTGACACTATTTGAAGCATGCACCTGTAAATAGGAAGCGCTTGTACCACTGACTAAATTAGTTGGACCCGGTCAGCAAAGGACAGCCACCTATTGGTCTAATGATTCACCTTGGCTCTAAACTTGTCTATGATCCCCTTCCATGATTCCTTCGCCTGTCTCCCGATAGATATAGGGATCCCTAAATAAAGTACCAGAAGGCTTCCAATTTGGAACTGAAGAATATCAGCCACTCTACGTTGAATGGCCATAGGAGTGTTAAAGAAGAAAATGGAAGACTTATCCTCATTGATTACTTGTCCTGTGGCTGTCAGATAATCATCCAGTCCCCTACGAATATTGGTGGCCTCCCTCATAGTGGCCATGCCCATCAGAGCCACATCGTCCACAAACTAAAGATGAGAGAGAACCGAAAGGTCACCACCCGACCTCCATCCATGAATAACACCCTCTGTAGTATTCTTTCTAATCAACCATCCCAGACCTTCCGCCAGAAGCAGGAACATGTATGGAAATAAGGGATCCCCTTGTCACAATTCGCACGTGGCCCCAAAGAGGTGGGAGTGCTCCCCATTAACCAAGACTAAGAATGAGGTTGAGCTCACACAGCTCATTACCCACCTAATCCAATCCTCCTCAAACCCATAAGCTTCTAACATCTTCCACAGAAAGGACCATCGGACCCTATCATAAGCCTTGGACATGTCCAATTTCAAAAACATAGCCTTCTCCCGGGACTTGGACATGGAGTGGATAGACTCAGTCGCCATCACAATTCCATCAAAATCTGATGCCCCTCCACGAAGCCACTTTGCTCTTCAAATATCCGTACACTCAGCCACTTCTTCAATCTTTCCGCAATCAGTTTAGATATAATTTTGTAGACCACATTGCAAAGAGCAATGGGCCAAAATTGATTCAGGTGATCAGCCCCTTCCACCTTGGGAATGAGAGCCAGAAAACTCAAATTTAGGGCTCTAAGCATTTGTCTGTTATTCTGTGATTCTTTGACTACAGCCAGCAGATCCATTTTGATGATTTCCCAAAACTCCTTACAAAATTCAACTGGAAAACCATCAGGGCTAGGTGCCTTACCTTTCTTCATAGTGAACACAATCCTCTGGAGTTCCTCAATGTTGATAGGGTGCATCAGCTGCTCCATATCTCGAGAGACTAAATTGGGGATACAAGATAGTATCGTCTCCTCCACATCCACTTCCCTCTGCCCTTCCTCTTTGAATAAAGAAGTGAAGTACTGAGCAGCTTCAATACATATCTCCCTGGTGGATGAGATTCTCTCTCCACTGTCCAAAACCAACGTGGATATCATATTACCATGCTACCTGGCTCTAACCGTATTAAAGAAGAATGATGTATTCTTATCCCCCTCCTGCAACCACTCCACCCTGGCTTTTTGCTTCCAAAAGATCTCCTCCCTCAGCTCCCATTCCTCTACTTTTTGAACAACCCTAGCTTCTTCCTTCAGTAAGAACTCAGTTAACCCCTCCTCTCTAATCATTCTGGTGATGTTGTTCAACTCCTTCTACACCTCTTTCTTCTCTTGAAAGATATTTCCAAAGTTCTGCATATTCCACCTTTTGAGCTGATATTTCATGAATTAAAGGAGCTTGGCAAAGACATACATTGCCGTACCAGCCACCGGCCTCCCAATTCACCACCAGTCAGCCACTCTGTCAAATAGTTCTAGATCCCTTAGCCACATGAGTTGAAACTTGAACGGTGGCTTCCTATGCATACAATTAGAAGATATGTGCAGCTTAATTGGCCAGTGATCCGAGCCTCTCCAGTCAAGGATCTCGAACCTCAAGGACCATAATCTGCCCATCCAATAATAAGAGGTCAATAACCTGTCAATGCGTTCAACAATACAGCTGTCACCCAATCTCCTATTGTTCCATGTGAACCTCCCATTACATGGTTTAATATCCACCAGGTTGAGTTTCGAGATCTTGTCTCGAAGCAAAAAGGAAGAAGGTTCCAATCTTGTCGTACCTCCCCTTTTTCTCGTAAGATCCATGATAGCATTAAAATCTCCCACCATAATCCATGGTAGATAAGGAAAATCTCTACAGACCAGCTGGATATTATTCCAAACAAAAAGCTTACCTTGGAAATCCATGGGGGCATAAATGTTCGTGAAAAGAACATACTCTCCTGACTCCACACATAGAGAAACCATAGATAGAGAAGATTTGAAGGCAATCCATGACACCGGTTGAACCTTGCGAGGATTCCACATACAAGCCACTCCACTTGCAGATCCCTGTGCTCCAATGCATTAGCACAAACTTTGCCTCCAAATCTTAGGCGCAATTCCCATCATAAATTCCATCGAGACCTTAGTTTCTTGTAAAAAGAGAATATATGGATTGTGATTCTTAACCAAATCCCAAACAGCTTTTTGTCTGGGACTGCTGCTCAAGCCCCTCACGTTCCAAGAAAGAACAATCATTTGGATGGAGACAAGAAGTGGGAGTCAAGGGTCTTAACCGATCCTGACTCAACTAGATTCTCCCCAATCATCTTAATCATTTCCATATCCTTCTTCTGTCCTGGTTTAGCACTTTTTTCGGATGCCCCCTTCTTACCATCCCTCTGAAGAATTCCCAAGTGAGGATGGGCCTTGCCTCTCTTTTTTGCCTCAACCGCCCCTGCCAGTGTTGGGGGAGCCCCTTCCTCTGCCTCCTGAATCATATCAGCATTTGCTTTAATAGTTATTTGTTCCCCCATCTGCCCTTCCAAAATCATAGGTAGGGAAACTTCCACATGCAGCGAAGCTTGATCCATGGGAGAAATTCCATCCGCTCCCACCTCTCCCCCCACCTGCTCCTCACTAATTATGACTGGGAAGATCTCCTACTGGCCTAATGTATCAAGAATCTTAAATCTATTAATTGAGTCCTCCCCCTACCGCTCCATCAAGGACCTCTTGTGTCCTCTATTTTTGCCTTTAGCCTTGACCTGCACAAAACCCTTTGAATCCTTGTTTGCTTCCGATCCAATCTATTCCCCTTTGTCCACCCCAGTGGCTCTACTCTGAGGAGGTGGATGAGAAGGTTGTTGATTATCCACTTTTGCCTTAGGGCATCTACACACTAGGTGAACATACTCATAGCATAAATGGCATCTAAATGGGAGCGTCAAATAATCAAGCTGCTGCACCCAAGAGTATTCACCTGCGCTCATCTCAACCACATCTGGTAAGGGCCTACTTAAGTCAATTTCCACACAAATTCTTGCAAAAGTCATGATCTTCCTTCCTAAAGTTTGTGTGGAAGACCCCACAGGTTTTCCTAGCATAGAGGCAATCATCTGTAGCACGTCCTCCCAGCAACATTCAATAGGCATTTTGGGTAATCTCACCCACACTGGTACTCTATTTGGTAATTCCTCAGTCGGGTTAAATCCAGCATGCCACAATTTCACAAACAGTCCAGCATGGTTATAAAAATAAGGACCTCCTTCGAACACCCTATTTTTGTCAGCTAAACAAACAAATGTGACCATGAAGAAGTTATTGGCCAACAATGAAATTTCCATCTCTCCCTCTGGCTCCCATACACGCCGGGCCCAGCTCTCCAAGAAAGGCAGGGAGACTCGTAATCCCAAAAATTTGCAGTAAAGTGAGTGCTTGGAGTAATACCCCACATCCTCAGCGATCATATCAAATGGAATTACTAGCTTCGGTCACTCCTTACAGCGCTCTAGGCATCCATTCACTTTTGTTATTCTTGAACCTCCTGCTGGGCTAGTGTCATACATACCTGGTATTTGGGTAAGATCAGCAATTTCCTTCAACCTGGGTTCCATCCCCTACTTGTTTCTCCCAACTACCTCACTGAAAATCCTATCCATCCTTGCCTTCAGTAGCCCCTTCAAACTCAGCATCGCGTCCCTTCCTTACCACGCCTTTTTCTGTTCACACTCTCTCCTTCTTTCCTGTTCCCAGCCGTCTATTCCCCTATCGCACCTCTATAAAATGATCAGAAACAGACCAGGGCTCGGCAGCCTTAGCCTGGCAATGCGCCTCTGAGTTCGCCTACGTGCTTCATCTCTCCCCCCTGATCGAAATATATATTAATTTATTCTTGTAAAACTTGTTATGTTATTTTAACAAGAGTTGTGTAGCAGACAATCCCTGTCATAGAAATTTTAAGTTGACTTGAATTATTTAATTTGCAGGATTGTACATAGATGACCAGTGTTTAAAGTGAAAGTTGTTTAACAAGTACCAAAAGTAATGAGAAACAGAATTGAATGGAAATAGAAAAAGTTATGAAGATGTAATTAAAAACGATCCAGAAATTTTGCCAATAACAATGGATTTAATATTTAAAATATTTTGGCCTGTTAGATTGTTTGTTTAGAAGGAGGGTTGGTTGAAATTATGTTAAAGATTTTTTTTTTATTGAAATAGAAAAGGACTAATTTATATTGATTTAATATTTAAATATTTTAACTTGTTAGATTGTTTGTGAAAGAAGTTTTGTTTAAAAATATGTTACATAGATTTTTTTTGAATGAAAGAAAAAACACTTATAAATTCGGATTAATTTTTATTAATATATTTTACTATATTAAATTGTTTATTTAGAAGGAAGTTCGCTTAAAATTAAAGATACGATTTTTTTAATTGAAAGAAAAAAAAAACAAATCTTTCAAATTAATTTTTACATTTATTGATATATTGATTAACATTATGTAATAAATTTTAATATATTTTGAATGCATTCATTCAAGAGCATCCCTAAAGAAATTTTAATATATTTTGAATGCATTCATTCAAGAGCATCTCTATTGTTTTGTGTTGAGATATTAACATAATTTTTAAGAATGTTTTCAATGTAAATTAAATAAATAATTTTCAAATATCTAGTCCATGGTTATAAAATCTAAGAAAAGGAAACTTTATTTTTTTTACAACATTATTAAAATATGTAAAAATGAGAAGAAAATATAATTTTTTTTTCCTTTAATCACAAAGAAATATATATATATATATATATATATATATATATATAAAATAAATTACCAAAACTTTTGAGCATGTCAAGAGAAGAGGCACTGAGCAATTTGTATTGGATGGGGGTATAGTTTTGTATATTAAAATAAGATTTGTAGGAGAAAATAAATAACAAATGTTGTGATAAGATTTGAGTATATGTAATGAGATGAGGTAATTTTTTGGGTTATTAATAGATAAATAGATGATTAATAAATAATACTATTTTATTAACAAAATTAAAGTAAATAACATAAGCTACATAAATTATAACACTATTAAATATAAATTAAAGTAAAGTGCATGAAACCATATTAACTAATAAAGTTTTTGAAAAATGTAATGTTTATATAAATTACTCTTGTCTTTAAAATTTTATTAATGTAAATTAATTCAATTATAATTTAAATATATATGTGTATTAAATAATTAAAAGTTTTAATGTATAATTTAATTAAATTAATAAACTTTTTAAAAAAATATTAGTTTGAATTTGAATTTTATTAATGTAAAATAATTTAACTATAATTCAATTATATATGTATTAAGTAATTAAAAGTTTAAATATATAATTTTAGATTATTTTATCAATATTTTAATGTAATAAAAAGTTTAAGAAAATAATAATAATAAATCATTTATTATCAGACGTGTTTATGAAAGCAGGTCATATTTACATTTCCACCAATTTTGGAGCTGGTGCATGATTAACTTTAAGTAATTATAATTTCAAACAAAATTAGGATTTAACTTAATTTTACCTTTCAATTAAAATTTTGTTGATTTATATATGTATATTATATGATTGATTAAATTTTTTATTAAAAATTGAGGAATTCTATTCCATTGAATTTATTTGTAAATAGAATTTTACTTCATCACTTATATTTAAATTAAAAAATATAATTTACTAATTTTTAAAATTATAGTTATATATAAATTAGTTATTTTTTATCAATTATTATGTCCTGGATGTTTATATTGATAGAGTGGCACCTAAAATTTGTTCACAGATTTTTTGGTGCCATTCGTGACAGTGAAACCGCTCACAGCACTGACGTCACATTAAAATCCTAAAGGCTGAAACATTTATTTGAGTCATCCACTAAACCCTAGACGAGAACCAAAAAAACTGAGAGACGAGGAGGAGGAAAGGGATACGAACACGGAATAACTGAAAGTCTGAAACCCGTTGAAACAGTGTGTAATTATAAAAAATTATATCTGCCATCCTCTTTGTTAAACTTACAAAAGAGATATTGTAGACCTTTACATTAGTGGTAGATATATCATATATAGACCTCTACATGATATATATTTATTTATTTTTAATATTTTTTTATAATTTGAAAATTATATAATTTTATATTGTTGAATTTATAATATATTTATTTTTAAAGTTTTTTAAATCAAACCAAATTTAATGAACTGAAATTTTTATAAAATCACAAAATTTCAAACTTTTTTCCTTTGTAAATAACTTGAACTTTTCGAACATGCTAACTATTTTAAAATGTAAGAGATCCTTAAGCATGTGATTCTCAAGCTTTATAAGGCCATTTGCCTCTTCACATCTTCCTCCCACAGTGAAAACAAAGAAAAACAAATGGAACTGAGAGTACAAGTATTTGTAAACTTCTTTGGCTAGTCTCGTTTTACTGATCTCGCTCATTCTATGTATACCCACTTTTACCATCTTCTTCTGATCATTTTGGACTACACTGGTGACATGCTCCATAGAGAACTCCAAACTAGAGCATTTTGGAGTAACAAGATACAACTTATGCAAGTGCAAGATAAATAGGATTGTCGTTAATGGTGAAGTTGCTCAAAGTTGTTGAGTTTCCCAGAAAGGCAGAGATTGTGTGGTTGTGAATATTTTCATGAAAGAAGAGCACTTCAATCTTTGGGAGCAGTCCAAAGGCAGGAATAATTTGGCCAGAGAGCATTTAACACATTGCACATCTTTAAATGCAAGGATGAAGCAAGGGACAAGTGGCTTGATAAGCGCACACATGTTCAAATAAGCACTCCTATATGAGGTCTTAAGTCATAGATTTGGAGGCTTCACTGCTATATTGCCTACTTATTTGTTTAATGTTCTATTTTGCACTTTAAAAAAATGTTGTGGATTAATATTGTGTTAATATCGAGGCCATGTGGAGGATATCATTGTTTTACTTTGTTGAAGAGGTCTTATTGAATAAATGGATATATACTCTATTTTTAATTGAATTAATAATGTACCAATGAGAATATATTACTATGGTGACAATATTTCATTTTGAAGATGGCTTCTACCAAAACATGTTTGCCAACACCCAAAAAAAATGACATCCGAGTAGAGATAACCAAACCATATAAAGAAACAGGTGGACCCTGCGAGAATAAATTGATCTTCTCTAGCTATTCTTTCCCTTCAGAATAAACCTTGACCACATAAGCTTTGTCTTTGTTTTATCAACACATAGCTACAATTGATCATGATGTGTGCATGGTTAACATTCCTACATAGTCATTTCTAATGCTATCAAACACTTTTGAGCATATTGATAACTCATAAAGTGTAATGACCCCTCCTTGGGTGGATACAATTAATCATATTGATGCAGAAACTCAGATAAAATGATGTTATAGTTGAGTATGGGGTTTGTCAGCATGGACACAGACTAATTTGCAACATAAATGCACATGCATAGAGCCATGGCCATTGGTTGGGCTTGTTTAATTCCTCAGTTGGTGGAAAAAATAGTAATCAGATGGTGAAAGTTGAGTTTGAGTTTAATAGCATCAATTTGAGGTAGTCTGCATCTCTTGATACTGATAAAAGTAACTTAAAAATCGGCTACAAAATAAAGACATAAATTCAACTCCTTCAACATCTATTACATTTTTAATCCCATCAACAAAAAATGGAGGGAAGATCAATCAGGATTTGAATCACCATTCTTTGTCTATGCAATGACTTACATTCTTTGTGGAAAGAGATAGCCTCTTTGCCATATGCATTCAACTTCTTCAATGTCTATCACAGTTGTAATCCTGTCACCAAAGAAAGGAGGGAAGATTGATCAAGGTCTGAATCACCATGCATGTTAGAGTATATCTTTCATGTGTTTACTCATATTTGTTAGTGTCTTAGCTAGTTGTTTTTTCTTGTAGTGGGTTTGTCCTATATGAGGATTTATCTCACATTTGTTAGTTTAGCTAGTTTAGTATTTCGCCTTGTCTATATAAGCAAGTGCTTATCTTTGTACTAGCATCTCATTATCTTATAGTCTAAATAATCATTTGATTTGCTTTCTGTTGCATTTAATTTGTTTGCAACTACATTTGTGATGTTCTTTTTGATAGCTCTTCAGACCTTGGCTTCATGGAATGTTTTTACCATTCCTAACATGGTACTAGAGCCTTGAGAGTTTCAACCATCCTCTTAAGCTTGTAATTTTCAGACAATATTATTCTTCTTCCATTCTAAGCATTCTATTTCCAGATATGTGTGCTATATGGTGTGTTGGAAGAACACTTGACTGGTAAAGGAGAGGTGTAGTAGGAGAGAGAGGTTCTATCTTGTTGGGTGTTGGAATCCTTCTTACTAATGTTGCATTGAGTTTTGTTTTATGGTTATGTTTTCTTTCCTTGTTTGCATAATTTGAGGTGAAACATTGATAGCATTGATTTGGCATCATCCATCATGTTGGGTGTCCTATTTTCTCAATAAATCTGCCAACAAAGAGGGTTGTTGAGGCATTGGAGGAGAGAAAGTCTCATCTTTTGGTGTAGAAAATCAAAGAGGAGAGAAGGCATTGAGTAGAGGAGAGGAGGCATTGGACCCTTGGATTGGTACACCATTCTTTGGAATTTGAGCTTGTTGCATTAGAAAGAGGTGTTTGTTGTGATAAAGCATTGGAAGGACAGAAGAAGGCATTGAAAATCTTCTAAAAGCCATTTCTAACATATTGAATTCTAACACTGATTTTTTCAGGCTTGCACCCTTTTCTTGGTGGTATTTTAGCTTGGCGTGCTTTCTTTTTTCCTTGCTTAAGGAGGCATTGGAATGTTTTTTCCTTTGTAGATGGAGTGTGTTGATTTGATTGCTATTGTACATTCAATCAACCTCTCTCCCTTTTCTAGCAACTCAAACTCTCCAACATTGACATCCCATCTCTCTGACCAAACTTCCTTGGAAGCCAAGCAAATCAGATATGCACTAATATTCCAAGGTTCTGCATGGAGTTGTGTAGAAGGCACTTTCAAGGAGGAGAGAAGGTGTCATTATAACTCTTACTTGACTGTTGCATTGACATTTATTCCACTCCTCCATTTTAAATAAGGAGTCGACATTCTTAACTCATCTACAAGGATTTTGTTTTGGTATTTTTTGCCATTCTTGGTAAAATATTGGAGGTGTGTAGGAGTCTTGTTCTTTGAAAATGCCTCTTTTTGGTAAGTGAGTAAAATAACAACTGTATATTTCATTATTTTTTAATTTTAAGCTATAATTTTTCCTTAAATAGGAAGTCAGACTTACTGTTAACCAAGGTCACCATTAAGGTTATTTTTCACTTTCATTGGATTTTCTAAGTTCATGGAAAAATTATAGTTCTAACAAGTGGTTTCACACCTATGTTCTTTTTCATTGTGGTCACTAAAATCATATTGTAGTAATTTTTTTAATTATTTTGACACATTTTTATGAAAAATTGTAACACTTATATCTTTTGAACCGTAACTTAGATTTGAGTTCTATTTTTTTTCAAAGTGCATGTTTTTTGATTCTCTATCCATAGGTGTCATTAAATTGTAAAAATTCAACATTTTATAATATGCCAAAATTGGGGGCCTATAATATAATCTTTTGGAGGAGTTGTCTCGGTGCCAATTTTGTGCACCATTTGCATTCTTTATATTCTTGGTGATTAGTTAGCATGGATTCTACATCTAGAATCATGTTAAAGTGTGGAGCCTAAAAGCTTCACCAAAGGAGCATTTTGCAGTTTACAGGTTTACACAGTCACTGGCGTCGATCAAGAGCGACCGTCGTCGATCAAGAGCAGTTCAAGAGACGCCGGCGTCGACAGAGATCGATCGACGTCGGTCACAGGCAGGAATCGGCGTCGGTTACCTGTGCATCCAGAAACCTATTTTTGTGGACAGAACCAAGTGTTTGCATGATGAGATTAAGTCATAGTCTTAAGTCTGCGTCTCTATTATTAGTAAGACTATTTTTAGAGCCCTTGTTTAAGAGGCATAACTATTGGTTGTAAATGCATGCTCAAGTATCCTAATTATTATATAATAGGATAATTCTTCTTAGCTTATTGTATTGGTGTGTTGAGAAAGAACAGTACAGAATTGTATAGGTGAATCATTCTAGGTTGTTGGAGTTGATTGTACTTGAGAGAGAGAGCTCTTGAGGGAAAGAGATCTAGAGAGAGATCTGTACATCTGAGAGAGGTGTGGAAGAAAGAAGTTTCTTCAATTGTATTCCTTCTGTAAAGAGTTTAATACAAGTTTTCAGGGTGGTTTCTTGTATCTCTTGTTCTTTGATATTTATCATTCTAGTTACTTATCATTCTGATTTAATTCCGCATTTATTGCTTTCATAAGTGTAATCAAATTGTTGGTTGATCCCCAACAAGTGGTATCAGAGCCAGGTTGTAGGTTCAGAGCTTGATATCCAACAAGTGGTATCAGAGCTTAGGTTCACTAACAAGTGGTTCAGATCTGTGTAGTGTGTATTGATTACAAGTTACTCACTGTAGGGATTTCTGTTTGAGTGGGAGAAGCAATGGCAGAAGAAAGTAAACTGAGAATGGAGAAGTTCAATGGCAAAAATTATCAACATTGGAGAATGCAGATAGAGAATTATCTGTATCAGAAAGATCTATACTTACTGTTAGGTGGGATTGCAAAGAAGCCCACAGACATGGATGATGAAGAATGGGAAGTTCTTGATAGAAAGGCTCTGGGGTCTATAAGACTGAGTCTAGCATCTACTGTGATATCTAATTTATCACAGGCAAAGTCTATGGTAGAGTTGATGACTACTTTAGCAAATTTGTATGAAAAACCCTCAGCTTCTAATAAGGTATATCTTATGAAGTAGTTATTTAATTTGTGTATGCAGGAAGGTGGATCTGTATCTAATCATCTGAATGATTTCCATGGAATTGTAAATCAATTAATTTCAGTCAATATTGTGTTTGATGATGAAATTAAAGCTCTTTTAATATTATGTTCTTTGCCTGAAAGCTGGCATAGCCTAGTAATGGCAGTTAGTAATACTGCATCTGCTTCAAATATTTTAAAAGTAGAGGATGTTGTTAGTGTTATCTTGAATGAGGAAATTCGCAGGAAAAGCACAAAGGAAACATCAGGGAATGCTTTAAGTTTTGAGAGCAGGGGAAGGCAAAAAGAGAAGAGCAAGAAAGGGAGATCAAGGTCCAAATCAAAGGTGAGAGGTAGATCCAAATCTAGAAATGGCAGGAAGCCACAATGCTGGAATTGTGGAAAGATTGGGCACATAAGCAGAGATTGCTGGTCAAAGCCTAAGGAGGACAATCAACACGAAGGAAAGGAAGAAACAAAGGTTGCAGGTATTGCACAAGATGCTTTAATATTCTCTTTGCATAATAATATTGAATCTTGGGTTTTAGATTCTGGTGCATCTTTTCATGCTACCCCTAATAGAGAATATTTTAGTGACTATATCCATGGAGATTTTGGAATAGTGTATTTAGGGGATGATGAGCCTTGTAAAATTATTGGCAAAGGAAAAGTGCAGCTGAAAATGCAGAATGGCAACACATGGGTGTTGAGAGATGTTATGCATGTTCCTATCTTGAAGAGAAATTTGATTTATGCAAGAAAGTTAGGGGATGAGGGTTGTACAGTAACTCTCACAGCTGAATCTTGGAAGGTGACCAAGGGTGCACTTGTTATGGCCAGAGGTAAGAGAGTAGGTACTCTCTATTTATGTAATTATGTTACTAACAATTCTCCTTCTGTATTATCTACTTCAGATGTGGATGCAAAATTGTGGCACTCAAGGCTCAGCGACATGAGTGAGAAGGGAATGTCAATTCTTAAGTCAAAAGGTAAGCTTTCAGATTTGAAAAGCATAGATCTGGATTTTTGTGAGCACTATGTTTTTTGGAAACAAAAGAGAGTGAGTTTTCTCAAGACTGGCTCAACAAAGAAGAAGCATAAGTTGCAGCTTGTTCACACAGACGTGTGGGGACCGGCTCAGGTTGCTTCTATTGGAGGATCACAGTACTATGTTTCGTTCATAGATGATGCTACAAGAAAGGTATGGATCTATTGTATTAAGAAGAAATATGATGTATTTGAGACTTTTAAGATTTGAAAAGCTATGGTTGAGAATGAAACAAGCAGAAAATTGAAGTGCTTGAGATCTGACAATGGTGGTGAGTTCTGCATCTATAAGTTCAACTGGTATTGTTATATGCATGGAATACGTAGGCAAAGGGCGGTTCCAAGGAAACCTCAGCAGAATGGAATTGCTGAAAGGATGAATAGAACAATTATGGAGCGTGTAAGGTGTATGAGATTGCACGCTGGTTTGCCCCTAGAGTTTTGGGCAGAAGCTGTTGACACTGTAGTGTACCTGATTAACAGAGGACCCTCTACAGCTCTGGATGGTGGAATTCCAGAAGAGGCATGGACAGGTAAAAAAGTAGATCTCTCATTTCTCAAAGTTCTTGGTTGTGAAACCTTTGTGCACGTTGATAAGGAAAATAGAAAGAAGTTGGATGCTAAGTCTATGAGGTGCACATTTATTGGCTATGGCTCTGATGATTTTAGTTTCAGGTTTTGGAATCTAGGAACTAATAAGATAATTAGGATTCGTGATGTTGTTTTCAATGAAAAAGTGATGTATAGTGATCAGCTGAAGAAGCTGAATCAATCTAGGCAGAGCAATGGAGAATTAGATGAGGTGACGGTCCAAAATGAGCTCGCGGGAAAAATTAATCACAAACAGGAAAACACAGAGACCGACATCGGCCAAGAAGGAACCGACGTCGGCAAAACAGAAATCGATGTCGGTCAAATAGTGACCGACGTCGGTAAGACAAGAATCGACGTCGGTCAGGCAGAATTGGTGTCGACCAGTTACAGGCCTGGAGGTGACTGAGGTTGGTCACTGTCAGAGAATTTGGGTGGACAGCGTGTTGTGGATGAGTCTCAGACGCCCATCAAGAGGTCAAAAAGGGTAAGTAAACCTCTAATTTGATATTCCCCTTCTTTATTCTATTTATTGCTAACTGATGGTGGAGAACCAGAGAGTTTTGAAGAAGCAATACAGGTGGAGTCCAAGAATCAGTGGGAGCATGGCATGGTTGAGGAAATGGAGTCCTTAAGAGAGAACCAAACATGGGATTTGGTTGAGTTGCCAGCTGGTAAGAGGACACTGAAGAATAGATGGACCTACAGGTTGAAAGAAGGTGAGAATGGACAGATGAGATATAAGGCCAGGTTGGTAGTGAAAGGATTTGCACAAAAGCCAGGTATTGATTTTGGTGAGATTTTTTCTCCTGTTGTTAAAATGACTTCTATACGGACTGTATTGTCTTTAGTTGCTATTGAGGATTTGCATCTTGAGCAGCTTGATGTTAAGACAGCGTTTCTTCATGGAGATTTGGATGAAAAAATATATATGGAACAGCCAGAAGGATTTGAGGTCAAAGGTAACGAGAAGTTAGTGTGAAGATTGAAGAAAAGCTTGTATGGCCTCAAGAAAGCTCCTAGACAGTGGTATTTAAGATTTGATAAGTTTATGACTGAGCATGGCTACAGTAGGTGTCAATCTGACCATTGTGTGTATTGTAAGAGATTGGATAATGGTAGATATATTATTTTGTTGTTGTATGTAGATGATATGCTGGTTGTAGGATCACACATGCAGGATATCTCTGAGCTTAAGGTGAAATTAGCTCAAACATTTGCCATGAAGGATTTGGGAGCAGCAAAGAAAATCCTTGGCATGAGCATTAAGAGAGACAGGAAAAATCACACGTTGATTTTGTCTCAAGAGGATTATGTGAACAAGGTGTTGAAACGGTTCAATATGCAGGATGCAAAACCGGTAAGCACACCTTTGGCTGGACATTTTAAGTTGAGTAAAGAACAATGTCCTAATTCATATGATGAGATAGAGTACATGAGTAGAGTTCCATATTCTTCCACAGTAGGGAGTTTAATGTATGCAATGGTTTATACTAGACCGGATATTGCCCAAGCAGTGGGAGTTGTAAGTAAGTATATGGCCAATCCAGGAAAGGAGCACTGGAAAGTAGTTCAGTGGATCCTTAAATATCTGAGAGGAACCAGCAGTAGGCATTTGTGTTATGGAGGTTTAGATACTTCTCTACATGGTTATGTAGATTCAGATATGGTAGGTGATTTGGATGGCAGGAGGAGCACCACAGGTAATGTTTTCACTGTAGGTGGAACGGCGGTTAGCTGGCTATCAAAGTTGCAGAAGGTTGTTTCCTTGTCAACTACAGAAGTAGAGTATATTGCAGTCACAAAGGCTAGCAAAGAGATGATATGGATGACACGGTTCATGGAAGAGCTAGGAAAGGAGCAAGAGAGTTGTAGATTATACAATGATAGTCAGAGTGCAATTCATTTGGCTAAGAATTCAACCTTTCATTCAAGAACAAAGCATATACAGCTTAGGTACCACTTCATAAGATAGGTATTGGAGGATGGTGAGTTGAAGCTGGAGAAGATCCATACAAATAAGAATCTTGTTGATATGTTAACCAAGCCAATTACAAAGGAGAAGTTGAATCTTCATTCAACTTCTGTTGGTCTTCATGATTGAGTTGAAGATGGAGGAGCTAGAAGATGTTGCTGTACAGGTAGTGGTGTAGTTGTTTATCTCCAAGTGGGAGATTGTTAAGGTGTGGAGCCTAAAAGCTTCACCAAAGGAGCATTTTGTAGTTTGCAGGTTTACACAGTCACCGGCGTCGGTCAGGAGCAGTTCAAGAGACGCCGACGTCGATAGAGATCGGTCGACGTCGGTCACAAGCAAGCAGGCAGGAACCAGTGTCGATTACCTGTGCATTCAGAAACCTATTTTCGTGGACATAATCGAGTGTTTGCATGATGAGATTAAGTCATAGTCTCAAGTCCATGTCTCTATTATTAGTAAGACTATTTTTAGAGCCCTTGTTTAAGAGGCATAACTGTTGGTTGTAAATGCATGCTCAAGTATCCTAATTATTATATAATAGGATAATTCTTCTTAGCTTATTGTATTGGTGTGTTGAGAAAGAACAGTATATAATTGTATAGGTGAATCATTCCAGGTTGTTGGAGTTGATTATACTTGAGAGAGAGAGCTCTTGAGGGAAAGAGATCTAGAGAGAGATCTGTACATCTGAGAGAGGTGTGGAAGAAAGAAGTTTCTTTAATTGTATTCCTTCTGTAAAGAGTTTAATACAAGTTTTCAGGGTGGTTTCTTGTATCTCTTGCTCTTTGCTATTTGTCATTCTAGTTACTTATCATTCTGATTTAATTTCGCGTTTATTGCTTTCATAAGTGTAATCAAATTGTTGGTTGATCCCAAACAAATTAATCATTGTGAGCCTTTGACTGCACATAATTACCACACATAGAGACCTAGAATAGAGACAATCATTAAGTGTAAAAGATTATGGTTCTTAATGAAGAAAACACAAACACAGTTCACATGAGAATTTGAAAAAAATCAGCACCAATGTAAGTTTGAAGAGTGTATGGACTTGATTAGGAGTTAGGTGAGTTATAGTCTCTTATTTCATTTTGATGGATGTGATTCTCCATTTAAAATGTAGATGAAGTTAAAAGGGTTGTTTGGGAAGGTAAACCATTTGAGAGCAATGCAGCTTGAAGTCGAACCTACTTCACTAAATCCATAAGACTTTGCTTTTATTGTAGATTATCTAATAAAATTTAAGCATTTATTGACACAGTTGAAGGGGAGTGGTCGAGATAAAAAGGATGAAATGTGTGTATACTTAATCTTGTCTAAGTTGAGTGGCCCATTCCAAATCTTTGTATTTACCTTTTTCCCTAGTATGGATGTCTTAGGTACCATATTCAAAATGCTAGATTTTGGGTTGTTTTGTGAGATACTCACTAGGGAGAAATCCAAATTATCTCACATTGAGTCTTCCACCTATCAAAAAGCATTAGTGGCCTCACATCCTAAGTCTAAGGGAAAATCTAAGGGTAAGAAGATGAACACTCCACCTCTACCTCAAAATGCACCTAAGCCCACCAACACTTCTACATTTAAACCCAAACCATCTTCCAAATCTAAGAATAAATCTAACCTATCTTGCTCCTATTGTGGGGGTGTGGTCATGAAGATTCTAAGTGTTTCAAGAGAATATAAGCCATAGAGGATGTCGTTAGGAAACACAATATTTTTATCTCCACTCATTCTCCATCTAATGAACATGGGAGAGCACTTAATATTATTAGAAGATCACAGTTACCTATTTCAGATAGTTGGGTTCTAGACTCTGGTGTTTCACATCATATGACTTCTTCCAAGGAGTCATTTGTATCTTTTAGTCTGAGTTCCACTTCTAACATTGAGGTTGGAGATTCTTCGTTCATTTTTGTTAAGGGAAAGGGTGACATATAGCTAGATGGTGGCTACATCAATGATGCATTATATGTTCCAGACACCACCACCAATCTACTTTCAGTGTATCAGACTTGTCATTCTAGTCAAGGTAAGACAGTGACTTTCACTTCACAAGGTGTTGAAGTTCAAGCTTTTCAAAGCCACATACACTCATTGCACAGGGTATTATTGATCATAATTCTTGACTTTAATATTTCGAGGGTTTTGATGATACTCCTCCTTAGGGACATGTTTAGTTTCTCATGTAAATTTTGAGACTTGACTTTGGCATGAGATATTTGGACACCTCAACTATAGATATTTGAAGGAGTTGAGCACTCATAGTATGGTAGAGGGCCTTCCTATAGTTTCATGTCTTGGTGGAGTTTGCCCCAGTTGTGCATTAGGGAAACAACATCATGATTTGTTTCCTAAGGGTATGTCCATGAGAGCTTCTCACCACTTGAGTTTGTGCATGGTGATTTAAGGGTCTTTCCTACTCCTTCTTTCACCAGAGCTAAGTATGTGCTTATCTTCATTGATAATTTATTGAAGAATAATTGGGTTTATTTCCTCAAGTAAAAGAGTGGTGTCTTTGCTCACTTCAAAGTTTGTAAGGCTTTGGTCAAGAAACAGTCATCGAGTTACATCGAGAAGCTTCATACAAATAATGGGGGGAGTACTTCAATCAAGAGTTTACTAATTTGTTAGTAGCCCATGGTATTGTTTACCAGCATTCTATTGCACATACTCCATAATAAGATGGCTTAGCAGAGAGGAAGAACCAAACTTTGAAGGAAATAACTAACTACATGATGCATTCATGGGATTTACCTCCTATCTATTGGACATAGATAGTTAATTATGTGAACTACATTTAGAATCTCACACCACATCGAACACTTGAGCATATGACTCTAGAGGAGGCTTGGTCTAAAACCAAGCCTAATGTCTCATTTTTTTGAGTCCTTGGAAGCTTTGATTAAGTGTTTATACCCAAAAAAAAGGAAAGCATTGGACAAGAAGAGAAAACCTTTGGTCTTTTAGGGTATTGTGGGGACATGAGAGCTTATCATCTTTTAGACCATAATACTCATGATGTCCTTTTATTGAACACATGTGCAGTTTGATGAGCATTTCACATCTCATGATTCTTCATCTTCATCCATGACTTCTTCTTCTTCTTTCCATAATTCACCTCCTCTCAAGGATTCATTCTTTGAGGAGCCAGTTCAAGGGATTCCTGCGGAGGTCATAAAGGATAAGGATCTTTTTCACACTAATGTTGCCACTATGCCTAGGTGGGCTCATACTATAGTTGATGAGGAAGCACTATCCATACAAGATCTTCCACCTACTCAGTATTGTTATGTACATTTGAACTTTTATGTCAAGCATTCTCTAGGGATCCATAGTCTTTTTCATAGGCTCATGAGATATAGGAGTGGGATGATGAGATGACAGATGCATATTCTTCATTGATGAAGAATCACACTTGGGATATGGTCACTCTTCCTAAAGGAAGAAAGTTGTTCAAATGAAAATCGATTTACTGCACCAAATATGTAGTTGATGGGTCCATTGACTAGTATAAGGCACATCTTATTACAAATAGATACTCGCAAGTTGAAGGTATTGACTTTTGCACCCATTGCCAAGATGGATTTTATTTGCCTTGTACTTTCTCTTGTTGCATCACAGGGTTGGCTAGTACATCATATGGATGTTAAGAGTGTTTTCTTGCATGGAGACTTGCATGAGGAAATCTATATGGAGCAGCCTGTTGGTTTTGTTCACAATTCTTCTCTTTTTTATCAACTTAGGAGGTTTCTTTACAATCTCAAATAGGCCCCTCAGGCTTGGTATGAGAAGATGGATTTATTTTTTTTCTCTACTAGCTTTATTCACTACCACTCTGATCCCATAGTGTGTATTCAGTGTATTAGGAAGGATATTGTTATTCTAGTCTTGTATGTTGATAATTTGCTTCTCACAGATAACTCCTAATCTCAAATTTAGACTATTTAGTAAGAACTTTTAGCACAGTTTGACATGATAAATCTTGGCCTTTTGCATTTCTTCCTTGGTCTATAGATTTCATAGTTAGATATAGGTATCTATTTGAGTCAGTAGAAGTACACACTTGATCTACTTTAGTATTTTGGCATGGTTGATTACAAGCCAAGTCCTTCTCCCTTTCAATCTAGAGTGACTCTCACTACCTCTTGTACTACTCCTCTTTGTGATCCTACATTGTATAGGTAGATGGTTGGGAGTCTTATGTATTTGACCCATACTCTCCCTGACATTTCATTTACAATTGGGCTTCTATCTAGGTTTGTACATGACCCTCATGACAGTGATTGGCAAGCTGCCAAGAGGATTTTGAGATATATGCGAGGCACTACTAATTTTGGATTACATTACACCAAAGGTTATACTCAGTTGATTGGATATAATGATTAAGATTGGGTAGGTTCTCTTGATGACATTCATTACACTTCTATCTACATATTTTGTCTTAGTTTTTCACTTATTTCTTGGTTATGCAAGAAGCATTAGGCTATTACACTTTCATCTACATAGGCTGAGTATAGGGCAGTGGTTACAACAAGTCAGCAGGCTCTTTGGCTTTATTAGTTGTTGAGAGAGTTTGACTTCATACAAGATTCACCCATTGTACTTTGGTGTGATAACCAGAGTGCAATCCATATATCTTGCAACCCAATTGAACACCAACAGACCAAGCACATTGAGGTACATATGCACTTCATTCATTAACACATTCAAGATGATGTTCTTAGCTTCGAGTACATTATGACTCAGCAGTAGATTGTAGACATCTTCATGAAGCCTTTTGCATCACCTCATTTCCTTGAGTTGTGTGACATGCTTAGGGTTTCAAAATTTATCATTGGAGGGTGTTTATGAGAACATTTTCCATCTTCATTTCATGGATACATATTCTACATGAGTACTCAGGCTTAGTGTTTGGGACTCATTCTATGGATGTGCCACTATTTCTTTTTTGGCTTTTATTATCTCCTAGCTTCACTTGAGGGGGGGTGTTAGAGTATGTATTTCATATGTTTACTCATATTTTCTAATGTCTTAGCTAGATATTTTGTCTTGTAGTGGGTTTGTCCTATATGAGGATTTATTCCACATTTGTTAGTTTAGCTAGTTTAGTATTTTGCCTTACCTATATAAGCAAGTGCTTACCTTTGTACTAGCATCTCATTATCTCATAGTTTGAATAGTCATTTAATTTTCTTTGTGTTGCATTTCATTTGTTTACAACTGTATTTGTGATGTTCTTATTGATATTTATTCAGATCTAAGCTTCATGGAATGTTTTTACCATTCCTAAAAATGTAAGGCTTTTGTCTACATGATGGCTTACATTCTTCATGGAAAGAAATATCCTTTTTTCTTAATGACTATGTCAAAACTACAACTCCTTTGATTTCAATCAAGCAACATCTATATTCACTAGTTTAAGACCCTAACATGGTGGGGTTGGGCCAACTATGTGTGATCAAGTTTGACACACATGAGGGCATATAGATGAACCCCATATCCGTTTCCAAAAAAATTGTCCCCCTCTGTCTTAATGATTGCAAGAGAAACTTTGTAATTTTTATAATTGCAACAGTAAAATTAGGTCCACACCTTCAACAATAGGACACATATTACCAAACAACATGGAAACCTTCCAAAGTGGGATAATATACACCCTACACTAGAATAAGGTAACATACCTTTAACAATATTGCAATAAATGCTTAGCCAACACCCAATAAAAATGACCTCCGAGTAGAGATAACCAAACCATATAAATAAATGGGTGTCCCATGAGAAAAAATTGGTCTTCTATTGGACTATCTTTTCCCTTTAGAATAGGCCTTTACCACATATGTTTGCTCATGTTTTATCATCATGTATCTATAATTGATCATTATGCATGCATGATTAACATTCTCAGATAGTTGCTTTTAATGCTATCAAAAAATTATGAGAATATTGATGACTCAAAAAATGCAATGACCACTCCCAGGGTGGATACAATTAAGCATATTCACCCAAAAAGTGAGATAAAATGATGGTATCATTGACTATGGGGTTCGGTGACATGGATGTAGACTCATTTGCAACATTAATGCACATGTAGAGATCCATGGCTTTAGGTTGGGTTCGTCTAATTCCTCAAATGATGGAAAAACAATAATCAGATGGTGAAAGTTGAGTTTAAATTTAATAGCATCAATTTGAGGTAGTCGGTGTCTCTTGATGCTGAGAAAATCAACTTAAAAAATGGCTACAACATAAAGACATAGATTTAACTCCTTCAACATATATTACCTTTATAATCCCATTAGTAGAGAATAGAGGCTAGACTGATTAGGATCTGAATCACCAATCAAGGCTTTTGTCTACACAATGGCTTACATTCTTCATGGAAAGAGATGGCCTCTTTGCCACATAGATTCAACTCTTTCAACGTCTATTCTAGTTTTAATCCCATCACCATAGAATGGAGGGAAGATTGATCAGGGCTTGAATCACCATGCAAGGCTTTTGTCTACATGATGGCTTACACTATCCATGCAAATAGATAGCCTCTTTTCCCAATGGTAATGACAAAACTACAACTCCCCCTATTTTGATTGAGTGACATCTATATTGGGTGGTTTAAGACCCTAACGTGTTGGGGTTGGGCCAATTTTGCATGATTGAGTTTGACACCCATGAGGACATATGGATGAACCCCATGTCTATTTCTAAATAATTTATCGCCCTCTATCTTGATGATTTTAATAGCCATTTGTATTTGTTACAATTGTGATAACAAAATTGGGTCCACACCTTCAATAATAAGACACATATGACCAAAAAGCATGAAAACCTTCCAAAGTGGGCTAATAATCACCTGAATTAAAACAAGCTAGCATACCTTTAGCAAGCTTGTAAAAAATAGTCGACCAACACCCAATAAAAATGATCTCTGAGTAGAGATAAACAAACCATATAAAGCAATGGGTGTCCTGCGAGAAGAAATCAATCTTCACCCACTATAGGAGAGAAGATCATCCAAATTTCATTGTGATTGATCGTAAATAGTAGTTGTTGATGAGGGGCAATGACATGATATTTCTTGTGATATCGTACACTAGAGTACCCATATCATAAACATGCCCTAACTTTAGGGCATTTGTTAGATTTACATACCCCACACCCATTACAAAGGAGTTTGTATCAATAGCATTATGCACCAAATTACAAACCATACCCCAAATCAATGCTAACATCATCAACATTGGTTTCCATCTCTGCACAACTAAACCATCAAAGCTAAGAACAAAACCGTAACAATGCATGACAAATTACATGACACCAAGGGTCACCACACCACCAATAAGTGAGAAGCCACATCAACTCCCCAACCCAAGAAGACAAATCACCTTAAAATAATTCCTCTGATAAAATTATGTATATAATAGGACCATATACAACCCAAAAAACAATAAAGTTATTCCAACATACCTTGCACTTTTAGGACAACTACTAGTATAAAATCTAAAAAGACTACATACTGTGTTCAAACAATTACTTCAAAAACAATAGTAAAAAAGAACCTTAGAATTTTATATTAATCTTCAACTTTGAAAATGGCCATATGATGCAGCATTTGTTGATGAAGGAAAACACTATAGACCCACTTTATAGAAAAAAATCAGCGTGCAACCTTCAACAATAGTTTCTATTAAAAACTATGATTCATCAATTGAAATTCTTTTATTGATACTTATCAAGCCAGGAATTGAGATTATAGGTACTACGAGAAAGATTAATTGTTAAAAGGGCTAATTATAATATTATTGTAGTCAGTCAGGTTATAATGTAATTGTTAAAGTGGGTGTATTTGTATTTGAATACCTTAAGTTTAAAACTTAATAAATCTCAATAATAATCAGCCCGTATTTAAAAGAATATATATAAAATTGACAACATAAAATTGTCAATTTAATATATATATATATATATATATAATACACAAAATAAAATCAATTTAAAATAAATAAGATTTAATAATAAACAAACAATTTTATTTTAATTAAAAAAACAAAGTATTTTTACAATAAATAATTTGTAAGTCCAACAAACTAATTTTTTCTAACATTAAATATTTGACTTTAATTGAATTTAAAGTACATTGTTTAATAGAGATCAAGTCTAATCGAATAGATGCCTATAATTTTTTAGCCTTATAACTAGCAATTGCTTTTAAAAATGTAGAGTGTGTATTGGGAAAAATGTTAATTTCTTTAAATTGTAAAATATTTTTAAAATTAAAAATGTAATTTTAAAAAATTTATAAAAAAATATTATAATCATTTAAAACAGTGTGATTTATTATAATCATTTGAAATTGAATTTTTTATATATTTTTTATTTTTTATTTTTAAATTAAGGGAATCAGTGATCCAATAATGTGCAATGTATAAGTAAAATAAGTTGAATAATATTCCCCATCAAAACTATACCCATAAACAAGGTTTCAAAGCTTTCCCCATTAAAACAATAGATATAAATAAACTTTTCAAATTTAGTGACAAATTTAGTATAATGTCACTAGATGAGATGATGTGTATGAGGTGTATTATGAAGTAATTATGAAATACATAAATTACTCAAGCAACCTTGTTTATTAATGTCATTTTAAATTGAACTCTTTAAGTGAAATAAGCATTCTACTTTATTTATATAAAAATTAAAAGAAGAGTGTCTAACATTTATTCATGATCACATTTTTATCATAAAAATAAAAGAGTTTACTCTAGAATTTATAATTAAGTTTTGAATATTGTAATATATGTTAGATAATATTTTATATTAAAATTATAGGTATAAAATAAGTTTTTAAATTTTTTTTAATTAAAATTATAGATATGAATTAAGGTTTTAAATTTAGTATAATATTATTAAATCAGATTTTTTTATTAAAGTTAAATCCTCAAACATTAGAAGAAGTACAAACAAAAATAAAATAAAGGACCTACCAAATCTTCAAGAGAAATAGAACAAAATATATACAAAAGCAGCTTAAAAACTATCAAAATACATTCTAAAAGTAGTAAAAATAATTCCATAAATAAAAAATAGCTAGAAGAGAACCAAAGACCTACTCCATATCCAAGTTACCAGCAACATCTTCCCAATAACTTTTCATATGTTTAAGTTTTGAGTCAATTTAAAGAAGTGGTTATCTTTAAAGCATTCAGTACATTGAATGTGTTTTCCTTTGCCCTTAGAATATGTCCTTGTATCAAACAACTCCCCCATATGTGCTCTTGGATTTTTCACATTCTGAATCCCTTCATACATAGTCGCCTTACTACAATTAACAAGAAAACTAATGTTGTTTTTGAGTTTATCATTTTCATATTCAAGAATACTAACCCTCTTTTTCAGCCCTTGAATTTGCAGATTGAGATCATTATTGGAGTCTTTTTGTGTCAGTCTATCATTATCCTGCTGCATTGTTTTTACTTTACCTTTAAGATTAGACATCTCTCTCATAAACCACCTCATGATCGACTTTTTCATGTTGAGTTCTTCCTCAATCTTATCAGTGTTTTGTTTACCTTTTAGAGAATAAACTAAAAAAATGAAATTTTCATTCAGGTCATGAGCCTGACTATCTGGAAGTTCCCCCTCTTTCTCCTTAGGACAATCCCTTATTTTCCTCTTAACTAAGTCATTTTTCTTAGCAGAATCAACAATGTTCTCTTTTTCAGACCCCTCCTAAGTGTTGGTGTCTTCTTTACCTTCAACCTCCTCCTCAACCAAAATAGAATTTCTAGTTAATTGCCCTATTTTTTAGTGTTTGTAAGTTTATTACCGGAATCACGTGGCTCCTTGGCAAAACTTCTCAGACGAGTCTTAATGCCTATATCTTGAGGTTTTAGAGGATTCTTAGCTAGATTGTGATCTTTATCCTTTGAAGAATTGCTTCTTGGATATTTAATCCAGATCTTCCTCACTTTCCTAACATCAATAGGTCTCCCTTCATCTTTATTTTTCTAGGGATTAGGAATTTTAGGAGTAATTTGGTTCATCCCCTTGAAATACTTATGAATAAGAAAGATCACTCCTTCATGCCTAGGGACTGTGTATTTATCATTTTTGAATTTTTCAATGGAAGATTCCATAAAAAGTAGAATATAAAACATGAGACTCAGGGGTATGGCATGCCTAAAGTAATTCAAAAAAATAAACAAAGACCAACAAACAACATTAAACCTACCTTTAAGAGTTATGCACTGCATGAGATGAAAAACCATGTCCCCTAAAGGTCTCGATAAGTATTCACAGCTGAATCCATTGTGCAAAACCTTTAATGTTTCTCCTTTCAACAAGAAATTATTTTTCTCTTTCTTGAAGTCTCTGCCCATTTTATAAACTTTAGTCACCTTCAGTTGTAGCCTAGTGACATGTGTTATCAGTTCTTCAGACACCTCCAACAAAATGCCATTGATGTTCAAAGTTATATTATCTTAGAATTCTTAAATTAAGGTTGAAACATGTCTATCATGACCTTCAATTCTTTGCATGAAACTTGCCAATCCCCCTATCTGAAGCACATTCCAAATTGAACCTCATTATTTTTAACCTCCTCGGGCATTATAGGTTCAATCTTGTTAGGAATCCTCATGAGGAAAACACTGGTCTTATTGTATCCCTTCAATCTAAACCATGGGATTTTTGGGCTCTCCAAATTCCAAAAGATAGTTTGTCTCAAATGACCCGAGACAACCCACTCAAACCCATCAAAAAAGAAAATTTGACTCTGTCTTCTACCCCACAAATCTATAAGCTTCTCCTTAAGAACATTGGAGAGGGTAAAAGAAGTAAAATTACTAAATAAAATAACTAATCGAATAAACTTAGCCATAAAGTTCCAACAAAATTTATAAAAATAAGTGGGGAAGACCCCTACATTATCAAACATTTTGATTATTTAAAACCACTTTCTCATTAATCCTTTGGCATACATCCTGAGGTAAATCTTCTCTCATAGTCCAGCTTGACAAACCCAAAGAGCTAACACCCCTATTTGTGAACCAATCAACAATTTTGTTGCCTTCCTGATAGATATGTTGAATGACCACTTCTTGCCTAGAGTCTATAATTGACATAGCCTCATCCACCATTTCTTTGATTATCCAAATAACTGATTTTTTTTTAGAAAGATAATTCATTATGTTTAATGAAGCCCCCTATATGATGAGAAGTTGAACACCAAGTTGTCTAACCAATTTTAAACCCCATAGGGCAGCAAAAACTACTTAGTGATTTGATTTGATTCCCATATCCCTAGCATAAGTACCCACAAACCTTCCTTGGTGATCCCTTAAACTCCCTCCTCTTGAGGGTCCTAGATTCCCTTTGGATGCCCTATTAAAGTTAAGCTTTAACCATCCAATAGGCGGAGGTCTCCATTTAGTCCTCTTTCTTATTTCATCTCTAGGATCACTATTACCAAATAATGAAGGATCAATTTGCCAATTTAAAGACAACTATTTTTCATACTTTAGTAGGCTTTTGCCTTTTTCATTAGACAAAATATTAAAATTTTCCACAATAGCCTCAAAAATCCTATTAACAAGAATCAAACTTATGCACATTTTATTCCTAAATATTATATTATTTTTTTTGCCCAAAATTCCCCAAATGATATGAGGGAATGTAAGCTTTCAGATTTTCGTTAGAAGGTCATTTTGAAAAGGACATTCTCAGGCCTGCTAAAAGTAAAAAATAGAACCAGTGAATACCCATAAGACATTGAATTTGATAAGAAAAAACTTACAAACCTCATTAGCATAAGGACAATTCACAAGTAAATGAAAGACAATTTCATTATCATTTTCACACAAGGGACACATGTTGATCAAAATGAAACCTCTTTTTCTTAAATTATCCATGGTTAAAATTTTGTTTTGAACCACCACCCATAGAAAATAGTTAACTTTGGGGATTAGATACTTGTTCCATAGCCTATCCTAGTATACCTCATTTCTAGGAATATTAGCCATCAAATTATACCCAGATTTCACTTGATATTGTCCATCTATAGATTCTTTTCAAACCATCTGGAATTCATTGTTGGTTTCCAGCAGGGGATGAGTTCTCAATAAATTACTCAAATTAAACAAAATGATATTATTTTCATGGTTTAAATTGTCAATACATAACCTTTTACACCTTCTAGAACCTTTTGCAATCTACCAATAATCATGAACCTTGATGCCATATTTATTTTGAATAAGATCTTTTAAACGTTGTCAAGGTTCAAACAAATTTAGACGTTGATCTAAAATCCAAGTATCTTTCTAAAAATTGACCTGCATACCATTTCCAAGCTACAATTTTGAGCTTGAGGAGATCATATCCTTGTTTAAGTTCAAGAAATTCTAAATGTGAGAACCTTGAACATATTGTTCATCTTCAAATATACACATAAGATTTCTACCTTCTACGTGTTGAAATCTTAAATAAGTGACCCAAGTATTATTACCTTTGATAAATATCCAAACAAATTTGGAGATAAGAGATTTATTTATCCAGTTTAATTTTTGAATGCCTAGACCTCTATACTTTTTTGTTATGCAAACTTTATCCCAAGCCACCAAATGAATTTGATTTCTCTCTTTTGTTCCTGTCCATAAAAATTTTCTTTAAATTTTATTAATCCTATCTTCTATGTTCTTAGGTAGGTTGAAAAGACAAATAAGATAGATCAGGAGACTCTGAGAAATACTTTTGATAAGCAATAATTTACCCACCTAAGATAGAAGCTTCCCTTTCCAACCAACCAATTTTATTTAAAATATTTCAATCAACATATTCTAAGCTGTAATTGAGAGATTATTACTAAAAAGAGGCATGCCCAGGTATGACGAAGACATAAGCTTGATTTGGCAGCCCAAGCTTTGAGCAACTCTAGTTTTTCTACCCAAAGGTGTGTTAAAAAAGTAAACAGAACTCTTATCAAAATTTACCCTTTTATTTGATCCTTGTTCATACATGATTAGTATTTGTTTTAGAACTATCACTTATTGAATGGATGTCTTTGCCGTAAGAATGGTATCATCATCAAATTATTGATGAGATACCATATCAATATTTCTAGTTAGTTTAAAAACTTTCAACTCTCCTATTATCATTACATTTGAAATAAATTTACTCAAAGATTTAACCATAATTATGAAAAGGAAGGGGGATAGGGGATCCCCTTATCTCACTCCTTTGCCACTCCTGAAGAAGCATTTTGCAACTCCATTAACAAGAATTGAAAACATGTAAGTGGAGATACAAGACTTGATAATTTTCTTGAATTTGTCGTGGAATCCAAATTGGCTTATGACTCTATCTAAAATTTTCTAATCTATTCTATCATAAGCTTTATCCATGTCTAATTTTATCATCATTTTAGCACTATGTCTTTTATCCATAGAGTGAACCGATTCATAAACAATAATAATCTCATATTGAATTTATCTTCCTGGGATAAAACCCCCTTACTAAGCCTTGATAATAGCTTCCATAATTGACTATAACCTTATAGAAAAAAACTAAGTAATAATCTTATAGATTGAATTGCACAAGGTGACTAGATGAAAATTATAAAAGTTCACCTCTCCCTCCTTCTTGGGAATTAAAATAAGGAATGTATGATTGAATTCTTTTAGCATCTAAGCATAATCAATGAATTCATTTACCGCATCTACCACATCATCTCTAATGACATCCCAAAATTTATAAAAAAAGGTTACAGAAAAACCATTAGGGCCTAAAGCTTTATTTGGATTCATTTTAGAGATGACAAATTTTAGATCTTCATTAGATGTGGCTACAATAAGAGTTACATGACATTCCTGGGTTACCAGTTCTGGAATAATATGAAGAAATTCTTACTCAAATCCGATATTTTTTCTAAAGCCATTCTTAAATAATTTTTTGAAGAAATTTATACTCTCTTGGTTAATGAGATCTCTATCAGAGGTGATATGTCTTTCACTATTTGTAATTTCCTTGATGGAATTGTGACCTCTATGCTTCAATGTGGACAAATGGAGGAAGCGGATGTTCCTATCCCCCTCCTTAAGCATATATTTCTTAATTTTTATCTCCATAGACTCTCTTCCCTTGAAATTATAGTGTGATACTCGCATATAATCTATTTTTTCATATTCTGAATGTCTATATCATACCCATTCCTTTCTATCTCATACTCTAGCATAGAAATTTATGATTTTAAAGCTTTTTTCTGAATAAAAATATTTCCAAATACCTGTTTATTCCAATTTCTAATTTTTAGCTTATCATTCTTTATTTTTCAGCCAACCTGTACATAGTCGAGCCATTCACACATGGTGACCACCATTTCAATACCCTGTCATGAATTTCTGGATGTGAAAACCACATATGTTCCATTCTAAATAGATATTTTTTCTCTTTGTTAGAATTATCCACTATACTCAACTCTAGTAGGTTATAATTTGAACCAACCCAAGGAAGAGCCTTTAACATAAAATCCTTCTCCATCAACCAATCCATATAAATAAAAAATTTGCCCATCTGCATTGAATAAGGTTTTCTCCTAACCTCCTGTTACTCCAAGTGTATTTAAAGACTTTTAATTCCACATCTATCATCCCAATATTAGAAATTAGAAAGGCAAAATTCTCCATACTATATTAAACCAATTGATTTCCACTTTTTTATCCCTTTGATGCAATCGAGAATTGAAATCTCTAGCCATAATCCAAGATAAATCCTTGCAAGTGTTTCTAAAAATTCTTATATCTTCCCATAATTTTCTATGAGCAACAATTTAATTAGGTGCATATATGTTTGAAAACATCTATTGCTTACCATCTATTGGATCTATGAATAGAACTACTAAATGATTCAGATATTCGAAGATCGGCTCTCTAACTAATATGTTGTTATCCCAAAAAGTAATGAGACCAGTAAAGCACCTATTGAACTAGAAAAAACTGCTCTAGCTTCCTTCCAATAAGTATTTTTACAGTTCTCAAAGTAAGTTTCTTGTATTTTTGATTCTTAAATTGCCAAAATTGAAGGTTTGTGACTTCTTCTAAAATCTCTAAACACTTTTTCCTTAGAGGAACTATGCATTCCTCTAATATTCCAAGAAAATATCAAAATAATTAAATAAAAGGAGAAGGATTACCTCTTTTGAATGAAAGAGTTGAATGAAGTCCATCTATAATTTCCACCTTTTTTTATCTTTTTGAAAGTTTCTTTTTTGGTTGTTTTTCTAAATTTTGGAGGCATCTTGTAAGCAGGCCCTTTATTTCTCCTCTTGGTGGTGATAGAAGATTTTTTTTTTTTTGATGTTGTGTTTAGGAGTTGTTGGAATCTCTTGTGAATCTACATCCCCTTCTTGAGAATGTTTTGGTGATGAAACAATCAACTGATTTAAAACTTTTGCTCTATGAATTTCCCCTAAAATCTTCTTATTTGATTCATTGTGACCCTGAGAGATATCATGATCTTCTTGTAGCTAGACTAGGATTTCAAACTAATTTGGAGATTTTAGAATGTCTTGATTTTGCCTAATCTCCACCCTATTTTCTATATTTGAAATTATAAAATAAGTCTCCTTGCCTGTAGATAACTAATTGATGGGTTGTGCATCTGGCTTGACTCTTTTGCATCAACTTCCTTTATTTGCTTATCCATTTCTACCTCAACCTCCTTCCCTTATTTCATAACCACCTCTTCTAAGGTAATTTATGCATTTAGCATTACCTCTTTGCCTTTCTGCTTTTTTAGGTCTGTTGTAACTTATAAATTCAAAGACTTTTTTGTTTTTTTGAATGAAACACCTCATTTTCTATGCCAAGTAGGCTTGAATTGAGTTGATTTGAGTTGAGGAACTGTTGGAAAAAAAATTGAAGAATGTCCCAACTTGTGGCATTTCTCATAAAGACCAATTTTTCAAACTTTATTTTCTAATTACAGACTCCAAAAGGGGTATGCAAAAACATCGATGAAGTAATTTCTTGATTTAAAAAGGTGTTTACACAAAAATGAGCATGAACAAGTCTAGATCAATCTTTGGTTGTTGAATCAAAAGTAATCAAATATCCAAATGTCTTAGCAATGCTAATGAAGAGATCTTCCTCCTAAAGTTCCATTGAGAGTCTAGGGATACACACCCAAATGGGCATTAAATTGATGTTTTTTTTTTCTAGGTCAAATCCTGGTTGCCTTTTTTTTTTTAAAGTCTTGATTTTCAAAAAAACTAGGGGCCTCCTACTAAAAAATGAGCATATACCTCTAGATTATTGAGTCAATTCATAAATAACCCATTTATCATTGCCATAATTTGTATTTGTCCTTTGGGTTTCCATTTTTCTATGGCCCAAGCTCTAAAAGTATCAATATTTGGTCTAGTTCCCTTGAATTTACCCATTAATCCATGTTTCATTCTAGAAGAGGCTCAATTTATGAGTCAGGTTGAGACTTTAATGTGAAAATTGAACTTGTCCTTAATGGTTTTATGTTGTTCTAAAGGTGGTAATTATTTCTTCTCCAGTGCCCTTTTGAGTCTAGAGCACCAAGAAATCTTGCATGGGACCTCTCTATTGTCCTCTTTGTTAGAATTGCTAGAACCTCCTTCCAAGATTCCTTTTTTCTGACCCATGTCTTTGTCCTTTACTACTTCCCTGCTTTCCAACACCCTAGAATCCTCCCTATCACCATCTCCTTTCTATCTTTTTGATGTAATTTTTGAAATCTCCCTTTCATGCCCATCATTGCTTCTTCATTGCTCCATCTCCATAAAGATGAATTACAATTCTAATATAAGTACCATTGATATGTTATGTATTATCATCTTAAAGGATATAAGAATTTTGAATGTCTTTTTTTGGTATTTAAGTGTTTAGTATTTGTTTACAATTCAATATATAAATAATAAGAAATATAGTGGTTAAAGTGATTTTACATGGGTTTTAGAGTTAGTTTATTTGATCTTGGTAGCTTGTAGAAGAAACCCTAATTGTAGATTCAAATAACAAATTAACCATAATGTATAGAGAGGGCCCCATTGCACATCATCCAAAAGTTTATAGAAGGGATCACCTTATATTAAAACAATCAACTCTAGATCCCATACCAGACTACTATGATTCCCTCACACACACACACACACACACACACAAATAAAAAGGGCCACCAAATCTCCACATCTATATTAAGGAGTCATCTTATCATACATTTTCATGTTTGATGCAAGGAAAGTCATCCTTCATCTTCCTAAAAAACAAGACCTCGTTATAAAAATGAGATCTAAGACTTAGTAGCAACACAAATGGGCTACGGTTAGAGTTCAACTTGATAAATTCAATACTTGTTTTATTTATGGTTTGATGCCCTCCAAAAATATATAAGTAAACATAATTAATTTAGAAATAGAGGGGAAAAAAGATTTACTATATAAAAAAGTGAGAAATATTTATTTATTTTAGATTTAGTGTGTAATAAGCTACAGAAGTAACACTATTAACCATACCTTAAAAATAATCAAATTAAATTTTCCATCTAGCTAATTAATTGAGAATATTTTAGATGTCAATTGACTCATGTAAGTATACATGTGTATACTATAAGCCCTTTTCACCAAATAAATCATTTGTTAGTGCTACCTATTATAGGCATAGTACTATACCTTTCATCGTAGGTGATTAATTTATCTTGAAAATTATTTTGACCAACAAAAAAAAGTTATTGCTAACAAAATTAACTATTTTACAATGTCAAGGAATTGTTTATTATTTCTTCCCATTTTTATTAAATGGTTTGAACTGTGTCCAATGAAAGCATGGGAAACTTATAAATATTTCACATAATTGTCAGACAACAATAAAAGTAACATCCCTGTTGCAATGGCATGCTTCTAGCTGCATATGACAAACAACAATGTATAGTTGGACTACATACAACATTTAGAAGGACAATTATTGTGGTAATTATGGTACTTATAACCTATTCTTATGGCCACTTGTAGTTTTGTAACAACCAAGTTGACCCTACATTTAAAATTACTTATTTTCACTATTACTGCCACTCGATCATTATCCCTCTTACCTACACCAATAATAGCTAAATGGCTATTACCACTACCAACTGGGTTGTTATAACTATTACTAGGTTTTGTTTTTATTCTTATTGCAAATGAAATTGTTTACTATTGATAGGTTTTTATTTTATGCTTCTTGCAAATGAATTTCAATGATATATAATACTAAAATTGATATTGTTAAATTATTATTATTTGACCTATAAATCTTTTTCATATACAATGAGCTATGTAACAATATTATATATAGTTGTTAGTAATCCTAGGTGTCTAGATTTTATCTTATTTAATAATTTCTCCATTCCCATAAGAATAGGAAAGGTCCGTTTTGGGAATGTGAAAAAAATAGCCTTCTTGTATTATTTATTATAATATTTGCTTTCTTCATTTCTAGAATCATGAAATATAATTTCATTGTCATTTCGTATCTAGCCTGTCATTGGTATTAGAGCCTGCTAAAATTATTTTTTTGTCATTCATTCTCCTTTAATTTAGCTATATGGCCCTACAATAAACCATCTTTCTTTCAAAAATCTCTCTTTACGTGCATTTACAAAAAAATTAGCACTAGAAAGGAGGCATTTAGGGAAGTATTTTGACATTTTATTCATTCAACAAACTAGTTTTTATATGTGTGGTCTATTTCTAGTCATTAATTAAAGTTCATTTTTTTATTATGTGGTTTTGCAAGGGTTTTAACTATTTCATAGAGGTAATTTTCATTATTTTGAATCCCTGTAAACCTTTGTTGAAGTTTATTGTTTTGATTGTCTCAAAGACACATTTCCACTAATAAACATGAATACTTTACAAACATTCAAATTAGTACAAATTGCAAAGCAAACATGACAAAAAAACCTACAAAAAATGAAGACAATAATTCCAATAAATAAATAACACATTTGACATATTCATGTGACAAAAAAAAACTTCATAAAAATAAACTTAAATTCTTCACACAAGTGTCATTAAGAGTCAATATTTAGAATAAGTACCGAATTTATGAACATTTTTATAAACTTCAAAACTAATTAATAATAGCTTAAAAAAACCACATGAGCACAAATCCACATAATAACTAAAATGTCAATAATATTTGGCGTCTTTCAAAGTGAATGATTGAGCAAGGAACTTACACAATGCTATAAACTCCAAAGTTAACCACTTGAATAGCTTAAATTAATCATAAACTAAGCATAAATACAAAATTCAACTAAAATATCAACAAAAATAAACTTTATTTCTTAATAAGACTCTTATTATCACTCAAACCGTGCACATGCTGAATTGGAATATGGTTCAGTGAGATAATGGGATTGCCCCCCAAGGTGTGGGACTCTTGCACTCCTTGGGATGAACCTCCAGAGAAGGATAATTTCCTTCTAATCTAAATGCGTCTGATTTAGGATCAACATGCAGGCCTAAAAAAACTAAAAGGAAATCTACTGCTACTCCTAAATCTAAAACTTGAGGAGAAAAGGGAAAAGGAATGTTGAAAGGGGAATGGTGATGCACCAAGACTAGAAAGAGCACCTCTAAAGGCCTTGAAGAACACACTACAAATTGTAGAGAATGAGTAAATATCACACAATCTCTAAAATGTATGCTTTAATTGCATAAGTAATTTGCATAGAGGCACATGACATAATATAACACCAAGAGGGATGAAAAATGATCCATAGGTGGCATTTGTATAGACCTATGTGCACACACCATATGACCTGCAAGAGAGAGCCAAGTTTTGCAAATAGGTGTTGGGGATGGACAACAATGAGAAGGATGGAGATTATCCATAGGCAAAGATCAACGAATCATAAAATGCACATAAAATGCAAGTAAATGGAGAAAGGCAAACTCAATTCTCATTAAAATACAAGGCTCAGGTAGTAAAGGGCTCATGGAGGGTAGATTTTGGTAGCATTACATTGCCTATAAATGTTGACCCTTTTACAATGTAAAACTCTAGCTTTTATAGGCAATGGGAAGCCCACGAGTTGTTGATTACAATCAAAAATATAGTTGAAAAATTTGGATGTATATAAAAATTCGAGACACATAATCTCTCTGCAAATTAGATAGGGATGGCCAAAATTAATTTGGATCCTGATTATGTCCCCAAGGGATGGTGATGATTGTCTTGAACCTAAACTTGTTAGCTCAACACACTCTCTCATTGGTTGTACAACAATCAATCTTTAATCACTTAATGACCATAACTCAATTTTCAAGCTTCCATGTACAGGAATGCAACTATAGATCTTTTGGAATTACTTGCCTTGGAATATTTTGTTTGATTCCACCGTTCCTTATTTTAATGTTGCTCCCTAAAAACTTTTATGTCATACTTGTCATTAAGATGCCCCTTTATTTTATATGCCTTGGTCATGATTTCGTCATGTTAATCCCACTCACACCTTAATGTTATTAGCTATATTAGCATTAAATTTTGTAGATTCAAGCTTAATTCATTTCACTGTGCCAACTACAACATATTTTTGATCCATTCATCTCATAATCCTATGATCCTTGACCCACCATACTTTGATTCTATAGATCTTTCTTTTGATGATCTTGATAGACAGATGGGTTATCAAATTTAAGCCCTGTATAGATGATGTGGTAATATTCCATTCACTACCTCCTTTATTACTTGGTCACATCACCCCTTTAACCCATTGACCCCAACTATAATCTATGGATTCCACATGTCACCTCCCTATTCACATCAGGTTATATGTTGTGGGTCATATGGTAACTTTATTTGTCTAGTCCTTTTTTAGGATCTCTCAACCAGGTCATGTCAAGTGCCAGTTGGTGTTCTCCTATTCGCTTGGTACCCAGACTATCTACTGAATTGGTTGCCATTTCCTTTGCTCACTATGCCTACGACTTGTGTACTTGGGGCCTACCACCTCCACATGGTATACCATCATTGATGCTTAGGTTCCTTGGGGTCTGACAAGAAGTTAGATCTCAGGGGGCTTCTCATTGGTTAGACACTTGCAAGTGTTAGTCTAAGATGAACCTAGGTTGATAGGTATCCATGTGTCACTCTCTGATTAGTTGTCACTCTTACAAGCCCTAATAATTTGATGCCCTAAGAGGCTGAGTCTGGGGATTGACAGGTCTAAATGACACTCGCTAATTGGTTCTCAGCCTTCACTAATTTTGCCATCATGATTTTGCATTCTTTGTGACTTTTGTCATGAATCTTCGTGCTCACAAAAGTTTCAAAGATTTGAGCCTTTAAATTTTTTTTTGTCATGATTTTTTGCTATTGCCTTAGTCTTCAAAAAAATTGATTTTGCGACTTTTGTTCATAACATTTTTTTCAAGGGTAAAAGACTTATACAATTTCAGAAAAATCTTCAGGCTTTCCTCTTCACAATTTTGTTGTCACAAATTTTGTTTGCATAATTTTCTCAAAGACCAAGGTCTTTGTGAATTTTATTGACAACTTAGATTTTAGAACTTTGTTTAGACCCCTTTTTCATAATTTTCACTTGGGCATTGGTTTTTGGAACTTTTGTTCAGAATAAAGTTCTAACTAGTCTCCCAATATTTTCTTTCGTAAAAGTTCTAACTCTAAATTGTAAATGTGTTAAGTCATTTTCCTTCTTCACGGCTTTTGTCTTGGATTTTTTTAGAATAATTGTTTTGAAGACCTAAGCCTTCACAAAAATGTTATCGTAACAATTTCTCTAACTAGATGCGTGTGACACACTTTTTTTAAAGAGTAAAACACTTAGACAAATTTTGTGAAGTCTTCAGGATTTGTGTAGACTCTCCTTCATATAAAATATCTGACTCATCTTTTGGAAAAAATTGCAAAGGCCAACATTTGAGAATTCACTAAGTCTTTTACTTTTTTGACTTAACCATTTCACCAAGCCTCGATTGAACCTTAAGAACCCTGTAGGTAATCGCAAAGCCTTGAATTAAATTTGGACACTACTTTTCCATGGTGATTGAAAATGGTCAAAAACTCTTTCAAAATAAATGGTTTTAGGAACTATGTAAAGAACTTAAACACAACAATGTAAGCATTAGAGTTAAATAATGATCAATTAAATTAAAAATAATAAATCACAAATACATACACCAAACTAGAACATCTGAACAATTTTTTTCCCAAAGATCCTTAAACCTACACTTAATTGTTCCTTAATTGTTGCTTTCAATGAACTCTTTACACACAGACAAAGCTATGAACTTGAGCAGATGAAAAATAGAAAAATATGTTTGCAAATGCAAAAGACAAAAAAAAAGTAAAATCATAACAATACTCTTGAGAGACATAAAATTAGAAAACTTTGCCTGCAAATGCAAGAGAAAAAAAAGTAAATAAATAAAATCATACAACATCAGAATGATACTCTTGTGATTTATTGACATGCCTGTAAATTCCAACAAACAACTTGCAAACCCATGAATCACAATAATATTTCTATCAATAGTAACTGTGATTGTCGATATTGTCCAAGCCCAATAATTTAATTGATCCATGTTAAAATCCCACAAATGACATTAACTATGCCAAATTGATTCATGTTCGAATTCTAAAAATGACAAGTTTTATGTCAAATTGAACCGTATTCAAATATGTCAAATCACATGTTCTATGCCAAGTAAGCTTAAAACCTCTATTTAAAAATGGCTACAAAATTGTAAGTTTGATGTTTTTCTACAAATAATCCATGTTCAAATCTAACACCATGACTTTGGATATAAATTGATCCATGCTCAGATTTCAAACACCCCTTTATTTTATTTTTGTAAATTGATAAATGTTCAAAAGACACAAATGACATATTATATAGCAAACGTTGAAAAAGTTTAAAACACTAATTTGAAAAACCTTGTAAATTCGTAAATGCCTCAATGACCACCCTAGTTGATGTTTTGTTGTGGATTTATATTTATAGCCAAATAGATTTGTGTTCTAATATTGCAGATGACATGTTTATACCAATCAAGCTTTTTTTTAATAAGCATTTATATTTACAAGGGAAATTTCTATCTTCAAATCCCACAAATCAATGTTTTGCTCTAGATGTACATTTAAAAGTAAACTAAGTTGATCTATTTTCAAATCCCATAAATTATGGATTATATGTTAAACAAGGTTAGAACTTCCGTTTCAGAGAAACTATTTAAAACCTCCATTAATTTGTTGCATATTTTCATTAGTATCCATTACACTAGTATTTCAAGTATTGAATCAATACATTTTATGGAAAAAATTATTAAATTCATTCATTAACCAAAGTTTCAATGAATATACACTTGATTTTCTTGACAAACAACCTTATGGAATGGATAGTTTTAGAGAATAAACCAACGATTTATGCACAATGCCTTAAAATTTAAAGGAAATATTAAAAAAAACTTTAACAAATAACAACAAAAAATTGAAAATATATACATCAATAAAACTTCATTTCAACAAAAAAATGTTTACATAATCAATGATTTCAGGAAATGGAAAACACACTATAAACCTCAACAACATTCTTTACCAAAAACCCTTGTAGAATCATAAAAGCCAACAAAGCACTTGACATGTAAAACAAATGACCTCAAATACAAAATAATTATTGGAACCACAACCTATATAAAGCATATTTTTCATCAAAATTCAACTACACCAGCCTTTCATATATTGAATCTATGCACTTTATTAATAAAACCAACAAGAAATCCATACATTAACGAAGTCTCAAGGAATATAACCTAGTTTTTCTTGGCAAAAAGACTTCCTGTAATAGATAGTCTTAGAGAATAAATGGGTGATTCATGCACAATGCTCTAAATGTCAAAGCCAACCATGATTTAAGCAAAAAAGAGAACTCTCAGACTTATGTTAAAAAAACCAACTACAAATTCATACAATAAATAAAGTCTCAATGATTATAAGCTCGACTTTCTTGATAAAAAACTTTCAGAATGCATAGTTACACAAAGTAAACAAGTGTTTTATATACAAAGCCTTAAAATTCAAAACGAGGGATTTTTTTTAAATAAATAACAACATATATCAATGGAACTCTATTTCAATAGAAAAATGTTTCCATAATCGACAATTTCAAAAAATGGTAACTCTGTCAAAAAATCTTGCAAAAGTGCCAAAACACAAAAGTACTTTACATAAATAACAAATTATTACAAAACCAAAAACAATGATTGAAACCACATGCTATTTGAGGGATATCTCCTCCCCAAAAAGATTCAACAGAGGTCCACAAACATACATAAACAATGCAAATAAGATTTTTCAAAGATTTTATTTAAGTGTTTGTTAATTATCGTCAACCTTGTCCAAGCCTAACACGACAATGCAACACTAATTTGTGGCATACTTTGATTAATATAAGTTACACCACCCTTTTAAATATTGAATCAATGCACTTTATGAAATACATAATAAGTATCATCATTTAGGATTTCATTTCAATGTACATTAATCGCCATTACAAGTTTGACATTTGATGCTACCTGACTGCGCACCATCATAATACCACCCCAGCTTAAACATATATTTTTTCCTCAAACATTATAATTTAAGGTTTTTTTTTTTTTTTTTTTTTTGGGGGGGGGGGGGGGGGGGAGGTTGTTGAGGTGGCCCTCGAAACCCCTGAGTTTCTATTAAAATAATTTTTTTTATAAAGCACACAAAATACAAAAGTGCCAACAAGTGAAAATAAGAAAACTAAAAAATTACAAGCTAGCAAAAAGCTATAATGAACTCAGAGTTTTCTTGAAATAAGCAAAATCCTCAGGGTTTTTCTTTGCCTGGATGTGTAGCTACAAGGTGATTGAGGCAACGATTCCCAATTGCAACGAACAATTAATAGAAGCATCAAATACCTATCTTTGAAAATGAAAATGCAATATGATTTTCCAAATTTCAAATAAAATTTGTTGTTTGAGAGCATGCCAAAGCATATTTTACCTTGCATCAACAATATTATCTCCCAGAAGAACATAATGCATAAAAAAAGTGACACCTATGAGACCTGGAACTAAAGCCACCCAATGCCACATCTGGTTAGCAATAGAGCAAGACATAAAAACACGCTGAAAGGAATCCAATTCTCCGCATACTGGGCATTTAGGATCTTCCATTCCCAAATGTTGCAATCTCTAATAAATGGGCAATCCTTGATGCATGAATGACCAAGCAAAGAACTTAACTTTTGGATGAGCTACATGCTTCCAAAGATGTTAAAACGATTTGCCCCATGTAGCTTACGTGTCATGAACACCCCAACGTTGATTTAGTTTAACTAATGGAAAAACTTTATCCTTGCACCAATGTGAACCCTTATTGATGGAAAATTTAGATGATGCATCTTGATTTGGCCAACACCAAGCATCCCACCATTGATGATTGGAGTGAAAATCCACTCTAGACATGTTCAGTGCCTCCAACTTATTCCTAATGACCTCAAAAGTCTTCTTATCTTTAGCCATAAGATTGAACTTTATCCAAAAAAGAGGGTCAACCTAGAAGTCTACCACTATGCTTATCAAGAATATCTCCTACATGCATTATACCTTTGTGAAGAAATCGAATACTCTGAGAAGTTTTATCCAATGCTAATGGCCCCTCAAGATTGGACAAGAATGGAGACCACCAAATGGAGTGAAAGGAAAGACGTTGATAATCACACTTCGACATGTCCCAGATAAGCAAAAACTTGATTTTATCCCAACCTTTCCATATCCATTGCAACATTATAGAACCTTGAATTTTTACTCATAAAGAAATAACTAACCAATTCAAGGTAAATTTGTGATGCAACTGGACTCTTAAATAGATTGTTATTTTCAACCAATAAAAAAACATTTTAAATGATTTATTTAAATAATAATAATAATAATAATAATAATAATAATATTATTATTATTTTCCCAACAAGTACATATTTCAAATATCACTGATGTTAAATGGCTATTTGCCGGGGGAGAACCCCAAAAAGAAAAGAAAAATAAAACAAAATGAAAAACTAATCGCTGGAGAGGATCCAATATAACCTGCAAGATAAAAACGTGGAGTAACCACGTACGTATAAATCCTCATCTTTGAAGACCAGATAGGCAGTGCAGGAGACATTGAGGCTGAAATATCTGAATGAATACAAGCATGGGATGGAAGAAAAGCATAGGAAATGTAAGATCATTTGTCTCCAATTCCATGGGAGGTTTAAGAGGCGGGAGCAGTCTTGCCTCTTGGCTAGTTGCCGGCACTCTTGCCTATTTTCTATGGGTCAAACCTGAGCGTGAGATTCGCAGAGAGCAGGAGGTTTGCTGTTCGAATACACCTGTTGTCATTTTTAATTTTTTATACAACAAATGCACTCAATTTAGAATCCATATTGTTTCAGGCTAGGGCTGCTTTGGCTGCAAATTCAGAGCGTTATGTTGAGAAACGACGGCCCATTCCTGATCCTCAGGTAACGGACACTAATCCTCAGGCCAAAAAATATGAAAACTCATGGATTTTCTTGTTCGAAAATCTAATTACCTCTGCTCTGCAACTTACAGGAGACCGGGCTAATCTATGGGAAGGGGAAGCAGTCTGATACGACTGAGGGCTAGTTTCGCGTCGCATTGGAGATAAAAATATTGTAAGTCTTTGACATTGTATTGCCTAATTTTAAATCAACTTTGCACCTGATATTTTTTGTATAATAAAAATTGTGATACTGTGGGAAATTCGGAATTGGCCGAGCGTTGCCCTAGTTGGTTAAAATCCGAGCTGTTTGTTGCTTTAGGGTTTCGAGGATAGTGTTTCCCCTAAAATGCGCACGCACTATTATTCAGCGGTGTGCCATGGTAAACAAACGCGTCATGGCGTTTCTGAAATTTGCATAAAATTTCCTTTCACCGTCAAATCTCCAAAAGTAATTGCCTCTCAAATTGAGGAATTTTCAGGTTCCTGTTTTATATTTATTTTTGATTTGATTCATATTATTTATCTCAATTCTTCAGAGCAGGATATTGTTTTTACTTAATGTATATTTGTATAATGCATTCATTTTTTGTTTTGGTTATGTCTGGTAAGATTACTGTTTCTTTAATAATCACAAGATACATAAGTGAAAATATCAGTGAGTTATTATTAGCAAGATATATGAGTGAAAATTCATAAAGGTAATTTCTTCTTATGGAAATATTCGTTGTTGCAATGCCCTGTAGTGCAACTCCCACAAAAATATAATATCTAAATAATAATATTATACTACAGAAACTCCACTTACTTACAAGATACCTTTTGTCAAGAAACAAACCATTAGGTTTGGGGAGTGACTTTATAGAGATAACGTATGAGGGAAGCTTTCCAGGATTGTACAATTCCCTTCTGTTTATTATGCACATTACTGGGTAGGGCAATTTTTCCAGTCTATTTTTTTTGCCAATTGGTTAATTTTTCACAACATTTTCAAAATTATATTTTTGCCAATTACAAAAATTTCCAGAAACGTTTCCCAAGATTTTCCATAAAGTAAATATATGTTTTTTGATAGGTTAGGTTGTAAGACATGTATTCTTTATTTTTGAGATGAAAACATTTGCCGACATTTCTGTGCTTATGATAAGTGCTTCATTCCGTAAGGCTTTCTCTGGTAGAGGAGCTTATGCCTCATCTGGTTCATGTTGAATGGACTTCTGAACATCTGCAATTGTTTATGGTGTGAGAACTTTCAAACTGCCTTTTGGAGATCATATGTTGCGTGTCAATAATCATTAGATGCCCACCTGTTTTATCTGCTGGAGATAAAATCTTGTTCCAATTCTAAATAATACATAGACCTGTAGTGATGTTACAACTCTGATGCTTTTTAATGTTCAAGATTTATTCACGAGGAGCAGAGGTCCACATATTTCTTTCAGAAGATCATATTCTGTCTTAAAATGATCTCTCGTTGTGAATGCAGTTTATATCACTTGTCCTATTTGTCCCAAAACTGTTCTGTACACACACACACGTGTGTAAATAGAGAGAGATATGTATGTGTGTATGTATGTATGTATATTATACACACACATACATATAGATGTAAATAGAGAGATATGTATGTATAAATAGAGAGATATGTATGTATGTTGTTACATACATACATATCTCTCTATTTATACATACATATCTCTCTATTTACATCTATATGTATGTATGTTGTTACATACATACATATCTCTCTATTTATACATACATATCTCTCTATTTACATCTATATGTATGTGTGTGTATAATATACATACATACATATACACATACATACACACATACATATCTCTATTTACACATACACATACATATCTCTCTCTATTTGCACACACACGTGTATATATACATATGCATATGTATATGTATATGTGCGTGTATATATGTATGTGTATGTGTATGTATGTGTGTGTGTGTGTGTGTGTGTATATCTATGTGTGTATGTATCTGTGTGTGTGTATCTGTGTATATGTATATATACATATATGTACAGATGTGTGTGTGTGTGTATACACATACATACATACATACATATCTATCTCTATTTATATACATATATATTCACACGTATGAACTTTTTTCTTTGTTCAACTAGTCTTGGATTTGTGTACGTATGCTTTCCCCTTTTAACTGCAAATGAACTTTCAGAGGAAAACCAAATCATGCACAGTAGTTGCAATTTACTTGTATTTTCACTTATTAGCTTTTCAAGAAGATCTGTTTAATTTGTCACTCGAGTATTGTAATAGAAATGACTGTATTTTTTAGATGCTGGTAAAAAGATAATTATGTTAACATCAGAAAATCTACAGTAAGCAGGGCTCAATGAACCAGATTAGTTATCAGCATAGTTTCTTGGGCATGTTTACAGATAAAAGTCCCAGACTAAGTATATAACTCCTATCAGGACACCAAACCAAGTAGTATGAGCATACCAAGCATTGCCCTTCAAAAACCTATAGCAGGGCGTGCACATACAATACCATCAAATGACCAAAAACAAAAGCCAAAGACACAGACCTTCTGTGACAGATTTAAAAAACTAGAAGACCATACAGTATACCCTCTATCTAGTAGGGCAGATTCTTAGGCATGCAACGATTTGTTGAAGAATAGCAGTGGTGTTGTCGTGCAGGTGTTTGTTTCCAAAAGCTAGTTCTTTATTCAAATCTTGATGGAGCACTCTCAATTCTTTGTGAGACACATTATTCTGGAAGCTTGCAGTGGAAGCTGATGGCATTGATCACCCACTCCAAAATTGGGACTGCAACGTCCCTGAGTATATCATCACCCTTCCATTTTTCATGGTTCATAGCAGCATTGATTGAATTCAACACTTTTGGAGATTGCCCACAAAAGGAAATTGCTATTTAATCTGCTCCAAAATTGGGCCTGCAACGTCCCTGAGTATATCATCACCCTTCTATGTTTTGTGGTTCATAGCAGCATTGATTGAATTCAACACTTTTGGAGATTGCCCACAAAAGGAAATTGCAATTTAAATTGTCACCTACTGGGCCGTTAGCCTCCCTCAAAGCATCTTTTGTGGGAACACTCTTCAATTGAATAGAGACTTTTCCATTGGCTTCAGAATTGCAGGAATTGCTCTTGTTTGATTTCACCCTTATCCATGGCAAACATAGTATAAGTTGAAACAGACCAGTTATTCACGATGCAGAGAGCAAAGATGAAGAACAGCAAATGAGGAATTTCCAAAGGTGGCGGAACTTGTTAATCAATCTTCCTCAATAAACTGTTAGTACATCTATCCCACACATGCAACTGGCTTTCAATTTTAATTCCAATTAAATCAATGTGATTATAGGCAAATCCAGCCCAAATGTATTTGCCATATGCATGGCATGGATCAGCATTTGGATGCAATACTGATGTCACCTAGACTCATTAGTGCTCTTAATCATGTTGTGGACATCAATTAGTGTCTCATTTTGCACCACCGCCTTAATGGAGATATCGTGGGGAATGAAAGGCCCAACTTTTAAAGAGTACCGTCCAAGTGGATTCCAACATGAAAATAAAAAATATGTTTTTAATTAAAAACAAAAATTATATGGTGGGTGGCTATGGTTGGAGTGGCATCAACTCTTTTCACCGTGTATCTCTATTGCATTTGCCGTCAGTGACATTTTCCTGAAACTGGCCAATCTGTGTGAGCATGGAGGTTTCGAGAACTTATGGGGATACTACCCCAACTTGGAATCTTCTGCTGTTTATCTATACCCACCCATCCACCCGGAGGTGCTTTCTTGTCTTCATATTGATCATTGATAATTTTTCTATAGGCTTTTATCTAAGTCTACTACTCTTTTCACCTCTGTTCAAATATCATCTTTTATTGAATCAGCAAAGGTGGTTCATTCTGATTCTATCCCAGAGGTCTTTTCCCAGATTATATTCTGGGTTAGCTGTTTTGTTTTTCCCTATATTCATTCTTAAAAGTTAAATCTGGTATCTTGGAAGGAATTGAAGATTTTAATGCTTTCATCCAGTATTCTTTTGAACTGCTAGTAATTTATTGTTCTCGTTTTGATTGATTTAATAACTACTTGTGAATCCCCTTCAATGTCGATGCTATCCAGTCCTCTAGTTGTGGCGATAGAATGTAATTTTATATGAGCTTGACTTTCTTTCCTGTTGTTGGTAGCATTGTGAAGTTGCATGGTGTAGATGAAAGTAATGTTCCCTTGATGATCTTTGCAAATTTTGCCTGCCTGCCCCTGCCTTACCTGGACTGCCCTTGGATGCAGCAGTTGATTTTCTGTCTGGGGGATCCCTTATTATGCTTTCTATTCAGCTTCCTTAGCCTTAGTTACAATATATTTTCCATGGATTGTTCCTTTAGTTTATGGATTTTTACGAGTGAAATTACTAATTTTACTACACTATTTCAATACCTCCTGGCTTTGTCTTGAAAGGTCCTCTAGTTATGTGCAATCCAGTTTGTCCAAACTCTATGAGAGAAGAATTTCATATCTGTCCCATTATCTCTTTCTGGCTTCATCAATATTGGGGTTCAACTCAATCTGAATTCATTCATTTAAAGGTGGGATAGCTCATTGTTGGCCACACATGCCTGACAATCTCTACCACAGTTCCTTGGCAAAAGCACAGGGAACAAGTAGATGCTCTGTAATTTCTTCACGCTGTTTGCAAAGTATACACAATGATGGCCCAAGGAAGCCTGTTTTCCAGAGATTATTTTGGGTGAGTATTCTTTTCTTCACAGCCAATGAGATTAAAAATATGGGTCTTGGAATACGGTTTGATTTTAAAATGCGTGTGTGTACTTGGTCGGACATAGTTTGTGATAAGGATTTATTATCCGTTGTCAATCCATTTTTGACAATATATAGTCTTGAATCTGAGCCCCTCCAGACCATGATATCTTCACCAATTGGAGGTGGCACAGGAGTGTTGTCCACAATCCTTTGGCCTTGAATCCAATCCTTTCTGAGTTTGGGGTTAGGGAACTTGAACTCCCTCTAATTTTCTGCTTTGCATGTGGTTTGATTGTCCGGGTGGCAATAGTCGATGAAGGGTCTTCCCAAAATCTGATTTCATCTCCTCTGGGAATACCCCATAAATGTTTCAAGCATAATAGGTCTCAGCAAGAGAATGAATTTCCACAAGGAAGATCAATCAAGAAAATCCAAAACAAACCTATAAAGATTTAGCATGCCTCTGACTTATCCAGAAACTTATTCGTAGATACTGTTCCAAACTCCATTATGATCCTATACGATCCTTCAAGCCACCTTGGCTCCCAAGGCTTTGTTCGTAAGCTGGATATTTTGATCCCAACACCACCATGCATTTTGGGCTGACAAACAGACTTCTCGGTCACCAGGGGGATTCTGTCTCTCCTCAGTGCCTTGCAAAATAAAGTTTCTTTGGATGGAGTTGATGCTGTTTCTGACTATGTTTGGGATCTTTAAAATGGAAAGAGAATAAATTGGCAAAGCTTGCAAGACGGAGTAATTGTGGCTTACCTGTAGCTAAAATTCAGCTGCCTTGCCTTCATTCCAGTCTTTGACAGAAACACTCTGTTAAGTCATTCCAAAGTTGCTTGGTGACTCTGCCTTTGAAAAGAGGAGTCCCAAGGTACTTGCTATGTGAAATCAAGTTCATTCCAGATTTGGATCTGTTTGTGTTCAGAGGTATTCAAAAAGAATACTGGGACTTGATAGCATTTACTAGTGGACCCCCAACTTTCTCACGTCCTTTAAGAACAACCTTAAAAACTCTGGCTTCAGAAATCTCTAAAGCACTTGCCTGAAGTGTATTATCAACAAAGTTTTGGTGAGATCCAGAGTTCTGAACTAATTGTTAGACCTGGGATGACTTTTTCTCTTCTAAGTCTAGTCAAAGCTCTGCCAGGGGCTTCAGCTGCTAGAATGAAGAGATTGGGGGCGGGTCTACTCGCCTCTGTCCTCTCCTCGCAGGGGAAAATCCATCCAGAACATTATTGATCTGGACTGATTATCAAAGCGTGGTGACATGGGATCTAACCAATCTTGACAAATCTGAACTTCCTCAGCATCTACTCCAAGAAATCCTAGTCAATATGGTCATAGGCTTTAGCCATATCTAATTTGATGGCATACTCAGCCGTTTGTTCTTTGTTGTGGAGAGGATCAGTTCATGAATTAATATAATGCCATCTGTTATTTCCTTCTTTCTACAAACCAACCTTGTTCACCTGAAATGAAGCTTGGAAGGTAACTGTTCAGCCTTTTTTGCATGTCTTTGGCAATGCTTATGGTATTTTACACTGTATGGGGTGTTTTACATAAAGAGACAGGTCCGTAGGAATCTAGATATTTAGATTCATGTCCTCAGCAATGAGAGCGTGGAAGGTAGTGTTTAGTCCCTTGAAGATTGTTTTTGATCTGTGAGACTCTTCAACTTCTTCTCCAACAACTTGCTTTGCCAAGTCTAAAAGTTGAAGGGAAAAGACTGTAGGGAAGCCATTTAGCCTTTGCGATTTGCCCCATTTCACGGGCAAAATTGATTTTTTAACCTCCGTTCCCAAGGTTGGATCCATAAGGAGATTATTCTGTTTTGCAGTGTTAAGGGAAGGAATGCAGGAATTGAGCCTATTCCGAGTGGAAACCCTGTTTGTTGTAGACTCTGAAAGGATGTCTTTGAGGTCATCCACCACTTACTGTTCGATTTCATCTGGGGAGGTTAACTTGTGGCTGTTAGGGCATTCCAAGGATGTGATGCTATTTTTATGTTAAAATTTTTTAGTTATAGCTATCTTATGGAAGAATTTTGTGTTCATATCCCCTTATTTCAACTAAGAGATTCTGCATTTTCTCTTCCTCAAGTAGCGTCCTTTTCAATTCTTCCCTAGTGCATCTATGAGTCTGAAGGGTTTATTTCGTGGTTCCATTTTCTTGTATTCTTGATTGTATATTGGTCCTGCTCCTCCAGAATCTCTGTTCTTTGAAATGTATTTCTAAACATAGTTTTTTTTTACAATTTGTCAATGCTGCCTTGACCTTCGTCAATTTCTGGGCAATATTGTACATTTTTGTACGAGAAGGGAGAGGCTTCTTCCTTCCTTCATCTTTGTTTCTTTGATTTGTGGATGTTGAGGCTACACGAATTCAATTTTGGAACTACAACCTTTAGGAGTGGGGACTTTCTCGAGTGTAATCAGATTTGGTCAGTGGTATGACCCTGCTGCCTTAAGCATCCCGGTTTCTATTGTAGTATTATCGTCAAGCCATACATCTTAAAGGAGGAAGTGGTCCAATCTTTTTTCAATCATTTTTTTCCCCTTTTTTGCCAATTTTATTAGTTGAAGTTTCCTTCCTCAGGTTGTGGCATGGTTGCATGTGGCAATATACTCAAAAGTTCTCCACGAAACATTTGAGCAGGACCTTAATCCATTTTTTAGACTTATCTAGAATCTTGCAGCAAACCCCAAGGAGGTTTTACCCTTCAGAGGACGGCCATACCCACTAAATTTCTTTCTGTGTCTACATCTACCCTGCTGCATTAAGGATCATGGCTTTAATGATAGTATCATCAAAAAGCAATTTGTCTTCAAGGAGGAAGTGGTCTAGTCTTTCTGCAATCGCTTTATCCCCATTTTTTCAATTTTATTAGTTGTTTGTCGAAATTTTTTTCCTTGGGTCAGGGCATGGATGCATGTGTCAATAAACTTGAAGTTCTCCATGAGACATTGGAGTGGGTCCCCAATCCATATTTTAAACTTCTCCAGGATCTTGTAGCAAACCCCAAGGAGATTTTAGAGGAGGGCCATACCCCCTAAATTTCTTTCTTCATCCACATCTATAATCAAGTTGAACATATCCTTAGAAGCCACCTCCTGAATGGGGAATCAATCCATATTTTAGACTTTTCCAGAATCTTGTAGTAAACCTTGAGGAGAATTTAGAGGAGGGCTAATGCCCCAAAAATTTATTTCTTGCATCCACATTTAACATCAAGTTGAACATCTCTTTAGAAGGCTCCTCTTGGATGTGGGATTGAGCTTGTGTAATTTCATGAGAAAACAATCTTTGTCAATGTGTCAAAGGGTGGTGTGGAATGGGCCCCAATTGCCCAAGAAAGGGAAGTCATCTTTTGCATTTTGCTTTATTTAGGGTGTTCTCTATCTCGTGTTGGTTCTTCACCTCTAATAGGGGTTGTCCTTTGTCTTTTAGGAGTTATGTTTTTGATTTTTGGCCTTGCTGTTGAGGAACAACATTGGCATTCTTATTTTTGTTAGTGCTTTGTCCAAGACACTGCCATTTTTCTTGAATGCCCACTTTTGGGGCCATAATTGAGTTTCCTTGACAACATTTTCTAATTTTAAAGTCTTTGTCCTGGCCTGTTTATCTATTCTTTGTTTCTGCTTGCCTTGGAGAATTGTTGACTGGGTTGGAGTTTTCGTTCCAGCTGAAAGAAGGATTTGTGTCTTCCCCCATGTCCTTATAAGTATGCTCTTGTTCTGTGTTATCCTGCAATTCAATTTTATTATTTTGTGGAGCCTTGGTATTACTTTTTTGGGTGGAGGGTTTGGGCTTAGAGCTACTTCTCCTGGACAGTTTCTTTCTTCCAATCAAAAGAATATCTTCTGGTTTTCTGGGGGTTTTGGAGAGACATTCAAAGGGAAATGATGAGCAAGATGCCCTTGTTTGTGTTCTGCACTAGAATGACAAACATTCAAAGGTGACATGTCCCTAAAGGGAGCCATCGGCTGTTTCAAGCTAGGGTCATTTTGGTAGGGGTTTAGTTAGATCTAGATGAAGACAAATTTTGGCATAGGAAAAAATGGATTTTTCTTGTAGTTGAAGAAGAATAGATGTACATATCCAGGCTATCCTTGATCATTTTCGAGTTTACATCCTCGTAGAAATCAAGAGCAAGTTCAAAAATGTGTAATGAAAATCAGAGCTGCCACGGTTCCATGAGAAAGCCCAACCTGGCATGAAAAGACCTCTTTCAAACATTGCCGTCATATCCTCTTCAAGGCCAAAGACTGCTTGAAAAATAACTTCAGGGTCTGATTTTCATGTCAACTCCTCCCTTTGTAGACCACGATTATTCCGCCCTGCTTTTGGTTACCTTTCTTTGAGCCACATGCCATCAACTTTGCAGGTTTGGGACTTCAGAGTTAAGACCTCTTCTTCTGGATTGATTGCCTTCTATTTTGATTGAATGAGAGGTTTGCTAATGGTTGTTTTAAAGCATCCATTTGGTAGTTTTGTTTGTTTTTGAGCTAGTGATGCTCATGGTACATGACGCTTTTTGCCCTATCTGCAAAGGATTTGAGTTTTTGTGCCATGACTGATCTTCAGGCCTCAAGTCTGTTCAATGGATAATTTCATTGAAGGCCATTTGGTTAATTTTTGAAGGGCTGCCAGGGTTTTAAAAACTTTTTTTCTGTCGATGAAGATTTGTAATTCCTTTTCCATAAAGACCTTTGTTGACTCATGGTTGTGATGCAATATAGCTCTGCTTGTAATTTTTTTTCCAACTCTCACAACCTAGGAAGGAACTCGAAAATCATCAATGTCCTAAAGGACCAAATACATGATAACGTTCGCCTCATAGGAATAAACCTTCTTGTTAGGTATATCTTCAAGCTGTTCAACATATCTACAAACCAAGTGTACAAATTTGGCTTTTGAAAATTATGGTAGAAGGCCATCAGGTAGCTTTGAGCTAACTCAATACTACTTGAGAATAAGTGGGGTTACAGTCAGAGTGATCTTATGTGCAAATCTTGTTGCCCAATTTGGGGGACGTTGTTGGGATAATTTATGCACCTATTTTCTAAATCAAAATTCCAAATTGGAGAGTAAATGTGGTATTGCCTATGCTTGGAATATATTAAATCAACGAGTATACTCTAATTTATGGAACACTAGTTACATAAAAAGGGGTAAGCGATTTTTCATACGATCATAAAAAAAAATCTTTGTCGTGAGATCACTTCTAAGCGTTTGATGTTTTGAAAGGAATCTAACCACTTGTATTCAATTAGTGAATTACCATTTACACCATTTGCATTCAATTGTGGAATATCTAACATCTATAATCAAAATGCTTTCATTTTGAGTTGGTTGTGGTTTTTTAAATTGGTATGGATGATACTTTTTTCATGGTTGGAAGATTCTATCGTGATTTGACTTTTGACTTGCTTGTGAGCCTGCATGGCAAGACCACCATTATCTTTGGGTTCTTCATATTAATGACTAAAGGTTTGATTATCTGTTAGGATTGACATTGGTGAAATGCTTGACACATGATGACACCTTTTAATAACAAATCACACAAATGACCTGATTGCTGGCTGCATGTTCATTTAGTCTATGAGCGGGGCTCTTTGGCCTCAATCTCTTTCTTCACTCCAACCAAAAAAAGGGGGCGGGGAAATGCATAGTTACCATGCTCGGAAAGTTCGGATTGTTCATAAGAGGAAAAAGTTCGGAAGTTGGGGATTTTGAAAAAAGTTTGGTTCGATAAGTTTGGTAGTTTGGTTAGGAAACTTTTACAAATCATAAAAAATAAATATATCATACATATTTGTAAAACATAAACATAAATAAGTTGATAAAATGATAAAAAAAATCCAATAATGTTAAACTTCAATGTTCAACATCATACATATAAAATATAACAATGAGAATTGTAAAATATTCTTTGTTTAACATTAAAGTTTTTAGCATTAACTAAAAATGGGAATGAAATTTAAACATCCGCAATTACAAACCAAAGTCATTACTAGCATCATCATCTAATCCTACACTAGTAGGCTCATCAACAACAACAATATTTTTTTCATCTTCAAAACATGGTTTGCTAAGACGAGAGTTGTTATCTTCATTTGCAAGAGAGCGAGTAAGCAATTGTAAATTGCTATGAACAAACACAAGGTCAGAGATTTTTTAAGCCCCCAGTTGATTCCTCTTGTTAGTGTGGATTAAGTCATGTGTACTCCAGTTTCTTTTAATGCATAAGCATTGGAACATTCGCTGAAGATTTGCACGACAAGCCTCTACAATTGTGGAGTAGAAGTCGCATAACTTTGCCACCATTTAGATGGTTCCCACTTTACTTTGTGTGCTTTTGCTTCCTTGATACCAAAGATTTTTATTGGTTCTTGAAAACACTTAGTTGTTGCCTCGTTGCTTCCTTCTCTTCTTCATCAATAAACAACCTATCTATTGTTGCAAATACACTTTTCATTCTCTCTTCATCTGCCTTATGACTTACCTCAACTAATTTGGGATTTAAATAGCAAGCTGTTGCATGTAGAGAATGATATAACATCAACCATTGCTTGTCCACAATTTCCCAAATGCGTTTGACTTCTTCAACATTATCTTCAAGTAACTTTTGAATTTTTTCTTTTGTTCTATCCATTCCCTTGTACACAAAGCCCATCCAAGGTTGATTGCCATCAACCATTCTCAAAATTATAACAAAAGGCTCAAACACCATTATGATCTTTTTGGTCCCCTCCAAAAATGTGTCCCCTAAAATAATTCTTTCAATATCTTGTGAATGAGCTTATTTGGAAAGCTTTGACTCTGTCCATTCATTAGAAACCATCACTTTTCTCAATGTTGTCCTCTCCTCTACCTCCCTTTGCAAAGTAATAAAGTTGGTGGCAAATATTGTTTTAGCTGGAGATAGAAGCTCGCGCTTTGAAAATGAATGATACAAGTTCAATGTCAAGTGGTGATTTGAAGATAAATTTAAAAACTTATTTTCGTTCAATCACAATATTACTTACCCTTTCCGATTTTGATAGATCTTCAGGGAAAAGATCTAACACATGTGCAGTGCATGGTGTCCAAAATAGATGAGGAGATCTATTTGAGTATATCACCTGCCCCTTTACAATTAGTTGCATTATCTGTAATGATTTGAACAACATTCTCTTCTTCTATCTCCAAAATCGTTGATTCGATGCATTGGAAAATAAAAAGAGAAGTTTTTTGCTCTTTACTTGTATCCATTGATTTTATAAACATAGCACCATCAGGGAATATTGCCAAAATATTTAGGAGGGGTCTTCTTCTTGAATCGGGCCATCCATCACTTACTATTGTGCACCCTGTTCTTTTCCCTTTTTTTTTAAAAATTTCATCTAGCTCAATAAATATGGCTGCCACTTCCTCATCAGAAGACTAGTTTGTATTCTTTCATAGCAAAGTAGTTTGTAACCCTTCCCCAAATCAATAGCCGCATCTAGGAAGTTTTGGAAATGTGGCAAATGGATAACATTGAAAGGAGTGGCCTTTGCGTAAAACAATCTAGTTGTCAACCTGTCTACATCATGCTTTTGTTGTGGCTTCCACATTGACTTCAATGAACCTTGTGACTTTTGAATGCCACTTCCACTTCCACTTCTTTGGGCAAATGGTGATGGAGAGCAACTTGAACTGTTAAAGGAGCCCATTTGTGATATCGAATGTCGGATTTTAGCTTTCTTTGATTCTGAAGCTCTATTGATTCAATGTGACTCACATTAAATTTAACTTTCACTCTATTTATGAATTCTACATATTCTGGTTCCATTGAATTTTCATTTGTTGCCCCACAAATTTACACCTCTGAAGATCCTCTAAGGTAATGGGAGTGAACTTTGGTTATACTACCTGTGATATTCCCATTGCACAAGATGCATCTCATTTTTTTTTTTTATCTTTATCATCTTTTCGGACAATGTACTTCATTTCCAATGGGTGGCTTGACATGTTGAAGTTTTTAGATGCACTGAAAATTTGCTTTTTGCTATTGGCAAGAAGAAATTCTTGACCTCACTGCTCAAATGCCTATTGCTCAATCCTATGTATTTTAAAATTGTTCCTCCCCTACCCAATACCAATTGGCACTGCTCAACCTTGCGTAGTCTAACATTGCTTTGATTTGAAATTTAGTGACTCCTTGAAGAAGCTTTGACCTTGCAAAATGTTATCATTTTTATATACAATAAAATAATTATTAAATTATTAATTATAAAAGCAATGTATTTTATAAAATATAAGTTATAATATAAAATTTAATCCAAATTAATTATTAATATTATAACTTGTCGAAAATAAAATAATACATATTGATATTATAAATTTACAAATATAAACATGGTTTTAAAGTTTTTTTTTAAAAATTTAATGCAAGAAAAAAATTAAACTAACTTATTAAATAATAAATATAAATAAATAATTTCAAACTGAAAAAAATCTAAATAGTATAATAATACTAATAATTATATAGTATCTACTAATTACTATTACTAAATTAAAATTATTATACATACAAAAATCAAACAATATTAAAATAATTTCGAATTTTTAAAACTTAAAAAAAAAAAAAAAAAAACCTAAATGCTAAAAGCCTAAAACACTAAACCTACGTCACTCGATGCTCCCCTGACGCTGCGTTTTGCCACTCTGCAATGGGAATGTGACCAACGAAACGTTCAACTGTTCTACGCTATGTTGTTCGACAATTTGCAACTTCGCACCGGTTCGCTGGTTTCGGTTTTGCAGTTCACCATTCGACGTGATTTGAACTTTCAAGTTTCAACCCTTGTTCGTCACTGCTAGAAAATAGAAACACTAAAGCGAAATGATCCGAAAATATTATATAGGGTTTTCAATTTTTTTTTTTGTAAATTGTGCCACTTTCAGTGGCCGTAGGAACCACGGGCCAGTTTAAAATGCGTTTTTACTTTATATTTTCATTTTTTACTATTGCAAATGTTTTTTAATAAAAAAATTAAAAAAACAATATTCGAATGAGATACGAATTTAATCGAACAAATTTGATTTCCTCAGAAAGTTCAGACTGAATAGTATTTGGACCGTATTCGTACGATTATGGTAACTATGACTAAATGTGATGAATCATTGGAAACACTCTTTTGCACCTTCATTAGAGACAAACCTCAACTGTCATTATAGTGATACATTCCTTGACTACAAAAATTGGTTGAATATTCTAGTAAGATTCTTTGTGGACCTCAAGATGAGAGCTCGCACGCTCATCACAATAGAAAACAATCATATGATTAGCACAAACTATTTCTTTTATTACTTTAAGAAATAAAAATAAAAATGTCTAGTTACATTTTTTTTTCATTTTTTATACGTTACTTTATCGTGTTTTTAATCACAATATATACAAGACTGACTCTTTTTTATGAAACAACCACCCCACTAAGTAGCCTTTTTGTGGTCATTTGAGTATTAAAATCATAAACACGATGTTGCTACATTTGAAGAATCTAGATCTCAAATTAGTTTTGTTGTCCAGATTTATGCATTTTGACCTTGCTAACTTTGGTCTCCTCTATCCTTTTAGTTTTGTGAACTTCATCCTTTTTCTATACTTTTTTGGTCAAATGTCTAAAATGTGCACAAATTTTTGAAAAAAATCCAAACGTTTGAGTATGTCAACATCAATTATTTTACAATAATAAGCAATTTCAGAGTTGTCGAAGCAATTCCAAGATGCAATGAAGGGGCTAGTCTAACTTGGGTTAGTAAGGCATGTATATAGAGGCATTTGAACGAAGATTATATACAATCTATATTAATATATATGTTATTATAACATTCATTCTCTAGACATTCTTTGGCATGTAAAATGCCATATCTTGTTGGTCATCCAAGTCCTCTTTTTGGGCTTAACTACGGTCTTTTCTTGAGCCATTTTGAGAATCCCTGATACAATCTAGGCAGTTGTGTGCTTAAGGAGGTAATTGCCATTTTCTCATGTTGGTGGTCTTATGCCATCGAAATTGTCCCCCAAAATGGCTTGCTTATAATATATCTTAACGAATATATTAGATTGTTTGTTTTTTTGGGAATTTTTCTCAATGTGTTTAAGTCATCTTAAGATGAACTCACTCCATGAGTACTTTTTACCTTAATGACATTTTTCTTCATGTATTTTTTGGGCAATATTCACAAGGCACAATGACCCGCTTAACACACAAGCACCTTATTAAGTATTTGGTAGCAGGGGGAAGAATAGTGAAGACAATCCATTACTTTGGGCTTCTCACCATCTTACCTAATTTTTATTAATTGTAATATGGATAAGTGAATTACAACTAAATGTGCAACAAATACCTATTTACTCTTAATTACGTTGAATAACATTTGTAATTAGTTATAAAATCCTAATTAATTAATTCCCAAACTAGAGAAGAGTGATCATGCAAGGTTTAGAAGTGTATTTATTTTATTGCAAGATTTGATACCAGTTGTTATGGTCTGACAATGGGTCTATGCACCTAAAAGCAATAGTGACCTTGTCCAAAATTTTGCCGATGAACAGAGAAGTTTCCCGAGTGTGATTTCCACTCTTGATGATGTCTAAAGTGATAATGATACTCTTGTCTAAAGACATATAACTTAGAAACCATTTGATGATTGTGTTTGCTTGGACTTGTTCTCCAATAACCTTGCTTAGTTTTATGTGTTGCGACTTTGATCACGTGCAAAACAAACTTCTTCTCCTAGCCCTAGAGGGGTGACAACACATGAAAGCCTATTTATACCAAAATCGTTTTGATATTTATCAGGGCCATAGACAACATCAATATTGAAAACATTAAATTTCATAATTGGAATAATTCTAATAGCATGTAAACCCCGATGTTGTGTGGTGTGTGTCTAACATAAACTTTTGTGATTTAATAAGCGCTCTAATGATTGCTTCCTTCCTCCAGAATGCTTGTAAGTGCTCAGTAGATTCTAACGAACAAGAAATGGATGCTTTGTAAGTGTTCAGTAGATTCTCATGAACAATACATGGATGCTTTATAATTCTCTTAGGATGTAAATGAACTATAAATGCTTTTGTTTTTATAGACAAATTGAATTCAAATTAGGACCCTATTGGCACCCAAACCGACATCAAATGGCTAAAACAATAAAAAAGATGAAATAAGGGGTCATGTGGTCATGACCCATAAGGGAGTACACCAAGGGTCTAAAATCGTTAATGATCCTCTAGATATAGAGCTTGAGGTGGGTGAAATGGGTAGGAAAGAGAATAACATCTAGAGGGGGTTGGTAGAAGATTTTGGGACCATCAAAAGGTGACAAATGTGCTAACAAATAATGTTTAATTTGGACAAATAATCAACAAGTACACAGGCATCCTAAAATCATGCAATTTAACGACTAATAAATGTCTAGGGGCCATTTTTAGGTATTCACATTTTGCCCCACTTTGATGTTTGTGTGCGTGTGTGCATATTAAAGTAGAAAAGAAGACACGATATGTATACACAATTTTGTTTGCTTAGTTGTTCGGAACAAAAGCCAATATAGTTGGGAATTCACAAAAACATTTATTTTTACACAAGCATCCTAAAATCATTTAAGTTAACAATTAATAAATGCATATGAACCATTTTTAAGTGTTTACACCCCCGCCATCCTCTCCCCCTCCTCGTTGCCTCCCGCACCCCTCCACTTTGATGTGTGTGTGCACATACATTTCAAAGTAGAAAAGAAGACGTAACATACATACAAAATGGTGTCCTTAGAGCTATAGAACAAAAGTCAATGGACTTGGAAAGTTGCAAAAACATTTTTTCCCTTTTCTACATGCATGGGTGAGTGCCAAATAATAATAATATGCTAAAATTTGAAAAGTTGAAAACAAGATACCTTATTCTGACAATAAGTAGAATGGAGATAGGCACCCTATCAGATTTTGGCCTCTATACATGTCTAAAACTTGAAATAAGATACCTTGTTTTGGCAATAAGTAGAATGGAGTTAGATATCATATCTGATTTGGGCCTCCATACATGTCTAAGGTCCTGGAGGGAATTTAGAGTGTAATTTTTAGTAATTTTTTTAACCAAGTTAAAATAAATTGAGTAACATCTAAAATAAAGCTAAGTGATACCTTGAGTACATCCCATTATGGAAATGATTAAAGTAATACGAGTATCACCTCTATAGGAGTAAAAATAAATAGTTTGAGTACATTCTCTATAGGACTAAAAGAATAGTCAAAGCATATATCCTATATAAGAAAAATTTAAATAACTATGAGCTACCAAAATTCCGATATAATGATGCACATGCCCCATAAGCATGTATCTTAATATGATGAGTGGAATGTATGCCTCCATTTTGAGATTTGAGATGAACTTATGAAACTTACATCTCAAAAGAAAGAGATTAAAGGTACCATGTGTAAGATAAGGTATGAAATCGAGTGTGTGTAACATATACAAACATAATCTTGGAAGTGTATATGTTATGAATAAGGTGCCCCATATGAGCCCATGATAGAAACAAAGTAATAAAAAGTACAATATGCCCTATGTGGGCTCAAGATATAAGTTGTTAAGCGCAGGCTTATACTGAGGGGAGGGGGTGGAGGGGAGCGGGCTGAATCAGTATAACATAATCTTTTAATCTTTTCAAATTTAATCAACCACAACAACCATAAACATTCAAGATCTACCAATTAATAACACAAGAGAACGCATGATTTATGTGGAAACCCTTTCGGGAGAAAACCACGACAAAATATTTCTTATATATATATATATAAACCACGACAAAATATTTTATATATATATATATATATATATATATATATATATATATATATATATATATAAACCACGACAAAATATATATATATTTATATATATATATAAACCACGACAAAATATTTCTTATATATATATATATATATATATATATATATATATAAGAAATATTTTGTCGTGGTTTTCTCCCGAAAGGGTTTCCACATAAATCATGTGTGTGTTATTAATTGGTAGATCTTGAATGTTTATGGTTGCTATGGTTGTTTAAATTTGAAAAGATTAAAAGATTATGTATATATATATATATATATATATATATATATATATATATATATATATATATATATATCTTTTACAATGTTTACAGGCACCAACTTACTGGAGACACCAATCCTCAAACCAAGCACCAACTTGGTCAATTTGTGAGCACCCACCCATTGGAGACATCGATCCCCTTTGCCAAGCACCAACCCAACCAATTCGTGAGCACCGACCCACAAGAACATCAACCCCTAGACTCTGAGGCACCGACCCCAAGCCAAATCGATTCCACTGTCTGTGATTGCTTCTTCAATAAAATGATGGTTTTGTTTCTCTAACTGATTTTCTTATATAATTTCTGCTCTCGTCTCTTTCAAATTCTTGAATGATATTCTTCATTAGAATAAATCATCCCTTCACACTTCTTTTCTTAAGATATATTCTATTTCATTTTCCGCTCTTCCTCTCTTTCTTCTCTCTCACACTTATATGATCTTCAATCAAATTGAATGCTTGTAATACTTCCACATCTTTTCTCTTATATAGCCTTTAAAAGATATGTCCCATCCAAAAGGTACCTCTTCACCAAGAGATGTGACTGTTGATATTTTTGTTAACATTTTTGTCGACAATTCCGTTCACTTCTGTCGACAATTCCGTTCATTTCTTGCAACAATTCCGTTTGACATTTCCGTTCATATCCGTTACAATTCCTTTGACATCAATGACAATTATTCCAACGTAAGCAATATAGTGTCACCGTCATAAGATATAACAGTGTAAAACACGAGTAAGATTTTGCCCCTAATGGATGCATGATAGGAATCATGGCAACCTAGGTAGGTAGTAAAAACATTTTGCATGATATGAACCATAGTAACATAAAACATGACAAACATGTGCGTGAGACAATTATAACATAAGACGCCAAATATATGACGAAGCACAAAGCAAACAATTCAAGCATTGAAGTCACATAATGCACATAAGACAGTGAAATGACATCAAGCACATGGTAGGTACATGGAATACATTGGCGAAACATCAGTCATGATAGAAGACATCTCAAATATATGAGAAGACACAAAGTAGTCACTTCAAGGAGGAGCACAAAAAATATATAAAAATTATAATGTCATATATAATGTATATCATAGACAGAGAAGCATATCAAACAATAAAAGTAATGTCAAAGCAAATAAAACACATCAAAAGACATCCTAGGTACTAGAAAACACATTAGGTAGATATTATATATTAATCCACAAAGAATACATCTTGGAGACATAAAGAAACACATTAGGTAGAAACATAACATAAAAATAATCAATGTAAGAATATCCTATAACAAAGTAAGGACATTCACTATATGTCCTCTAGAGTTGCCCTCAAGCAAACATAGAATGTGCTTGCGGCGTGCTATGACGTTGCGATCATGAATCTAAACCCTGTTAAAAAAAAGTCATGCATCTTACTTGACAATCTCATCAATACCATACATGAAAATCAATAAAGACCTCTATTTATATGCATATGATATGAAAATAAATCGTGTACCCTAGCACTATCATAATTATATTAATTTGTTGCAAGCACCACTAACAAAATAAATGCAAAGGGATTTTAGGAGACATATAATAATCATCACATCTTATGGAAAAACATTTGACAAACACTTATGATCACTAAGTGAAGGAGAGTAAAGCCAACGATAACATGTCACACATAAAATGAATTAAGAGACAAGGGCAAGGAAAAAGGAGGATCCCTAAAAATTCTAATAGAGTTCATTGGATTAACCTACGCGTTGCCAAAAAAAAAAAGTGCCAACATCATTTAGAAGTTATTGTGGAGTTTTTGGAGGGACAAATCAATCAAAATTTAGGGGATTTTAAAGATTCAGTAGAAAATTCAACTTGAGAAAACTAGAAGTACAATTGCAAGAAAATTTTAATATTAAGTGAAGAGAATTGGAGAATAAGGCTTGAAAGGGATGTGACAACTTTGGCAAGAAAAAAACAAATTTGAAACTAGATGAAACAATTCAGTGAAGCATAAACAAACAATGCACTTAGGTGAGAAAGTGAATGATAGACTCTGAAGAAAAATCATGAACATCAAATATGATAGGTATGGGAAAGGTAAGTAGGAATTAGAAGTGGAAAGCACAACAACAAATAAGACCAAAAGTGGGTGAAATAAAATAGGAAAACCATGATTCAAAGGAGCAAATGCACAATGCGAATAGGTAAGAAGCAAAATGATATAAAATAGGGATTGTTTATTTGCAAGCACAAGCAATTAGTAAGCAATGTTAACCAATAATACCATCATAATCAAGCGAGCCATAATAATCATATGAAGATACATAATGAGGCATTAAGATGATTAGAAGCAAAAACATTATCCTTGTTATCTTCGTCTTTTTCTACAAGAATATCGACTAGTTGATCTTTCTCATTGATATTATCTTGAATAATTGAATCATCTTTGAGCTCTTATTGTTGTGTAGTAGGTTTAGACTATGATAGACACGCTCTTGTTGGATATGTTTATGTCCATAGGTATAAATTTTAGTTCTTTCTTTGGTATTTTTACTTATATAAGACCTCTTCTTGAACTACTTGGTTTGGAAAGTTGATATATCTTTAATTCTAATTAGTTGGTCTTCATGTATGAATTTCAAACATCGATGCAAAGTAGAAGGAATTGTTGTCATTTGATATATTCATGTCTACTAGATAAAAATTCATAAGATTCATTGTTGAGTATGACATGAAATAAACTTATTCTATTTTTGGACCCACTCTAATAGGCAAGATAATACAACAGTGAGGCTCTCTAGCTATACTATCTTATCCCATAATAATTGTTGGAGTATATTAAATTTGTCATAAATTCAGAGACTATGATTGAATTTCTCAATGCATATGTTGTGGCTTGAACCATAATTAACCATGCTGTTCTTGCACTACTTGTTTTGGAAAGTTGATAGCTCTTTAATTGTAACGACTTGGTCTTCATGTACAAATTGCAAACATTGATGCAGATTAGAAGGAATAGTTGTCATTTGATATATCCAATGTTTACTAGACAAAACATTATAAACTTCATTATTGAGTACGTCATGAAATAAGATTAGAATTATTTTTGGACCCACTTTTATTCGCAAGATATTACAACCAAGAAGCTCTTTAGCTATACCATCATATCCCATAATAATTGTTGGAGTATTTGCTATATTTGTCATAAATCCAGAGACTATGAATGAATTTCTCAATGCATATATTGAGGCTTGAACTATTACAACCATGACTCCATTCATTTCTTGTCCATGTTCACTATGAAAGCTCTTGTAAATAATGGTCTTTTGTTTGCACGATCACTTGGAATCTCATTGTAATCATACACAATTTGGAGAGATGCTTTGTTTCCCCTAATTGAACCAACCACACCAATAAAACCATCATGCATATGAGCATCAAAATTAGTTGGTACTTTCATGTGATTTTGTTTATCTATCGTGATTGGTGGTGGTGATTTGGAAGAGGGTTGGTAAAATTGTTATAAATGTTGATGATTTGGTAGAGCTATCGATTCATTCAAATTGTTATTCGTTTTGTCTAATTGAATTCGATTGTTGTCAAGGAGATCTTGTATCATATGTTTCAAGGTAATGCATCTATTGGAATAAAGCCTTAGAGGTCTATGACAATCACAAAATGCATTTGCATCAAAATATTTAAACAATAGTCTTGAATAATCAAATTCTCTTACTGGAGGGAAGGTAATCATGTTACTCTCAACCAATCTCTTCATAATATTTTGTGGACTTTCAGTACACCTAGTCAGTTAATTATGTTCCCTTTGTTGAAGCAATACAAGATTTGTAGATGGTTGTTCTATAGCATTGATCACATTCTTAACATTAGTTTTAAGTTGAAATCCATTTTCATTTCTTCCAATCTGAAAACTGTCTTATTTTGAAAATTTAGGCTATTTTGGAACGTTAGATCCATAATCATATTTGCATCTAAGAGTTTGACTTGAAATTATTTAACGTGAAAAAGTTCATCAAAAAAATGATAGGTTCTAAAGAGTAATTTGTCCATAATGATTGAAAGAAATTTTCGTTTAAAATATTTCATAGTTCATTATAAGGTGGTTGATAAGTTATTTTAGCAACCATAGTATTAAATAAAAAAAAAACATCCCCACTAATAATTTTCTTTGATTCGAGCTAATTTCGAAAATGTGACTTTCATACCAATATTGTTTTGAAAATGAGTTAAGAAGTCACCAACTATGGTTGTAAGAGAATGTGTGACTTTCATACCAATATTGTTTTCAAAATGAGTTAAGAAGTCACCAACTATGGTTGTAAAAGAATGTGTGACTTTCATACCAATATTGTTTCGAAAATGAGCTAAGACATCACCAAGGTTGTAAAAGAATGAATGGATGCATTATGATTCTCTTAGGATGTAAATGAATTACAAAGGCTTGTGTATTTATAGACAAATTGAAAAAAAATAAAAATGAACCCTATTAATACCCAAACCGACATCATATCCTTGAAACAATGAAAAAGATGAAATAAGGGGTCATGTGGTCATGACCTAGAAGGGAATACACCAAGGGTCTAGCTACGCTAATGATCCTTTAGAAATAGAGCTTGAGGTGGGGGAAATGGGTAGGAGAGAAACATGACATCTAGAGGGGGTTGGGAGAAGATATTGGGACCATCGAAAGTTGACAAATGTGCCAACAAGTAACATTTAATTTGGACCAATCATCAAGAAGTACACAAGAATCCCAAAATCATGCAATTTAATGACTAATAAATACCTAGGGGCCATTTTTAGGTATTTATATTTTGTTTGCACTTTGGTGTGTGTATGAGTGTGTGTTTGTGTGCATGTGTGCATATCAAAGTAGAAAAGAAGACATGATATGTATACAAGATCTTATTTGCATAGGTGTTTGGATTAAAAAGCCAATATACTTGAAAATTTGCAAAAATATGTTTTTTTACACAAGTATCCTAAAATCATTTAATTTAACGATTAATAAATGCCTATGGATCATTTTTATGTGTTTACATTCTTCCTGCCGTTCACGCCCCCCAAGCCCCCCCTACTTTGATGTATGTGTGCATATGCATATCAAAGTAATTTTTTTTTTTTGAATATGATGCCAATATGGGCTTTTGATTATCCACGATATATTTAATTTATTTGGTGTTTTATTAGTTTAAGAAGGTTATTTGATTCCGTTATGTCTTAAATTAATTGTTTGGTCAATTTCAGATATTTTTTAAGAACTTAAAAAATAATTAGAAGTCTCATGTAGAGTGCAGTTCACTGAATAAGTACTCAACTGAGATTAAACACCTATCCATTCATCTCCAAAAGGTCGGGTACACTTTATAGAGCTAGTTAACTGAAAGTAGTAATGTTATTTTAATCAATTTCTTATTTTCTAGGGATTTGAGGTGCCTAACTTTTGTAGGTTGAACAAGTTGCTTACTTTGTAAGAAATGTTTCTTACATGTTGATCTTTTCTTGTCAATAACTTAACTTTATTTTCTTGAGTCTATTTTCAGTTATCTTAAAGTCTATATTTGGTTTACTCAGTGATTAAATAAATGTTATAATTTAAATTTTCACTTTATAGACATAACTTGTAATATGGTTGTTTTAGTTTTATTTTATTAATAAGTATTGTCTACAAGGGAATATGACACATTATTCCAATTGAGAATCCTTTTTGCAAGGTAAAGCTTTGATTTTATTACAAGTATACAATAATTAAGACCAAAAAACATATTTTTTTAAATTTGAAGTTATTCAATATAGTTTTTTGGTCAATAATCTAACTTACAACACAACTAGTTTAACAACTAGTGATTATGGGATATATTGATTAATACATAGTTTCAATTTCAGATTAAATCAAAGCTGATTTGTATTCCTTCTTGATACATAATTTCAATTTTAGATTAAATCAAAGTTGATTTGCATTTCCTCTATACATTCAAAATCTTCAAATAAGACATGACATGTATACAAAATTGTGTCCCTAGAGCTCTAAAATAGAAGTTAATGGACTTACAAAGTTGCAAAAACATTTTTTTTTCTCTATACACACATGGTTGAATGCCAAATAATAATAATATGCTATTATATGAAAAACTAAAAACAAGTTACTTTATTCTAGCAAGAAGTAGAATGGAGTTAGGCACCCTATCAAATTCGACCTCCATGCATGTCTAAAACTGAAACCAAGATACTTTATTCTAGCAAGAAGTAGAATGGAGTTAAGCATTGTATCATATTTGAGCCTTCATACATGTCTAAAGCCCTGGAGGGAATTTAGGGTGTAATTTTTAGTAAAATTTTAATCAAGTTAAAATAAATTGAGCAGAGTTTAAAAAAAACTAATTGATACCTTGAGTACAACATATTGTGGAAATAATTAAAGTAATACAAGTATCACCTCTATATGATTAAAAAATAATAATTTGAGTACATCCTTTATAGGAATAAAAGAATAGTCAAAGTATGTCCTATATAAAAAAAATTGATATAACTATGAGCTACCAAAAATTTGATGTAGTGATGCACATGCCCCATAAGCATATATATTAATATGATGAGTGGAATGTATGCCCCCATTTTGATATTTGAAATGAACTTGTGAAACTAATATCTCAAAAGAAAGAGATTGAAGTACCATGTGTAAAGATAAGATATGAAATCGAGTGTGTAAACATATAAATATATAATCTTGGAAGTGTATATGTTATGAATAAGGTTTCCCAAATGAGCCAAAAGTACAATATGCCCCATGTGGGCTCAAGATATAAGCAATATAGTGTCACCATTATAAGATATAGTAGTGTAAAACATGAGTAAGATTTTAGCCCTAACGAGTGCACGATAGGAATCATGGCAACTTAGGCAAGTAGTAAAAACATTTTGCATGATATGAATGATAATAACATAAAACATTACAAACTTGTGAGTGGGACAATTATAACGTAAGAGATGTCAAATATATGACAAAACACGAAGCAAACAATTCGAGCATTGAAGGCACATCATGCACATAAGACAATGAAATGACATCAAGCACATAGTAGGTACATGTAATACATTGGAGAATCATTAGTCATGATAGAAGATATTTCAAATATATGAAAAGACACAAAGTAGTCACTTCAAGTAGGACCACAAAAAGCATATAACAATTATAATGTCATATATAATGTATATTAGAGGCAGAGAAGCATATCGAACAATACAAATCCTATCTAAGCATATAAAACACATTAGAAGTCGCACTTGGTAGAGAATACATCTTGGAGATATAAATAATCATATCATGTAGAAACTTAATAATATAAAGAGAATTGATGTAAGAATATCCTATATCAAAGCAATGACATTCACCATATGTCCTTCAGAGTTGCCCTAAAGCAAACATAAAATGTGTTTGCGGCCTATTGTGATGCTACAATCATGAATCTAAACCTTGCTAAAAAAAGTCTTGCATCTTGCTTGACAATCTCACCAATGACATATATGAAAAGCAATGAAGTAAGGCCTCTATTTGTAAGTCTATGATATGAAAATGAAGTGTGTACCCTAGCACGATCATAATTATATTGATTTGTTGCAATCACCACTAACAAAATAAATGTAAATGAATATTAGGAGACATACAATAATCATTGCATCTTATGAAAAACATATGCCAAACACTTATAATCACTAATTGAAGTAGAATAAAGCCAATGATAACATGTTACACACATAAAAGTAACAAGAGACGAGGGCAAGGAAAAAGGAGGATCCCTAAAAATTCTAATAGAGTTCATTGGATTACTTACCTATTGCCAAAATGAACAAGAGACTAGGACAAGGAAAAAGGAGGATCCCTAAAATTCTAATAGAGTATGTTGGATTACTTGTTACCAAAAAAATGTGTATTGCCAAAAAAACATGTGCCAACATCATTTATAAGTTACTATGGAGTTTTTGGAGGGGACAAATCAATCAAAATTAATGGATTATAAAAATTAATTACAAAAGTCGACTTGAAAAAACCAAAAGTACAATTGCAATAAATTTTTATAATTAAGTGAAGAGAAGTAAAATGATATATAATTGAGATTGTTTATTTACAAGAACAAGCAATTAATACACAATGTTAACCAATAATACCATCATAATCAAGTGAGTCATAATAATCATTAGAAAATACATAAGACAAGGCAATAAAATGATCAAATGCAAACACACGATGTTGGGGTATTTATGAATCTACTAATACCAAAACATTATCTTTGTTATCTTCATAATCTTCAATTTTTTTTTTCTACCAGAATATCGACTAGTTGATCTTTCTCATTGATATTATCTTGAATAATTGGATCATCTTTGAGCTCTTATTGTCGTGTAGTAACTTTATGCTATGATAGGCACACTCTTGTGGGGATATGATTATATACTTGTACCTTACACTTTCATATCTTAGGTATAAATCTTGATTCTTTCTTTGGTATTTTTGTTGATATAAAACCTCTTCTTGAACTACTTGGTTTGGAAAATTGATATATCTTTAATTTTAATGACTTGTCTTCATGTATGAATTTCAAACATCGATGCACAATAGAAGGAATTGTTGTCATCTGATATATGCATGTCTACTAGACAAAAGATGATATGATTCATTATTGAGTACGACATGAAATAAATTTATTATTATTTTGGATCCACTCTAATAGGCAAAATGATACAACAAAGATGCTCTCTAGTTATACTATCTTATCCTCTAATATTTGTTGGAGTATATGTTAAATTTGTCATAAATTCAAAGGCTATGAATGAACTTCTCAATACATATATTGTGTCTTGAACCGTTATCAACCATGCTCTTATTGAACTACTTGTTTTGGAAAGTAGTTTTCTCCTTAATTGTAATGACTTGGCCTTCATGTACAAATTGCAAACATTGATGTAGAGTAGAAGGAATCACCTTCATTTGACATATCCAAGGTCTACTAGACAAAACATTATAAGATTCATTATTGAGTACATCATAAAATTAGCTTTGACTTGTTTTTGGAATGACTTTAATTGGCAAGATAATACAACCAAGATGATTTTTAGCTATACCATTATATCCCATAATAATTGTTGGAGTATATGATAAATTTGTCATAAATTTAGAGACTATGAATGAATTTCTCAATACACTTTATTGAGGCTTGCACTATTACAGCTACAACTCCATCATTTTCTTGTCCATGTTCAAGTATGAAATGTCCTAGAAATAATGGTCCATTGTATGTACTATCACTTGGAATCTCACTTCAATCACACACAATTTGAGGAGATGCTTTGTTTCTCCTAATTGAACCAACCACACCAATAAAAGCATCATGCATATGAGCATCAGAATTTGTTGGTACTTATATTTGATTTTGTTTATCTATCGTGATTGGTGGTTGTGATTTGGAAGAGGGTTGGTAAAAGATTATAAATGTTGATGATTTGGTGGATCTATCGATTCATTCAAAACGTTTGTTCTCTACTTGAATTTGATTATTGTCAATGAGATTTTGTGTCGTATGTTTCAAGGTAATGCATCTATTGGAAGAAAGCCTTGGAATTCTATGACAATCACAAAATGCATTAGAATCAAAATATTTAATAAGTGCTCTTGAACAATCAAATTCTCTTATTGGAGGCAAGCTAATCATGTTACTCTCACTACACCTAGTGAATTGCATATGCTCCTTTTATTGAAGCAATACAAGATTTTTAAATGGTTGTTTTATAGCATCGATTGCATTCTTAACATTAGTCTTAAGTTGAAATCCATTTTCATTGCTTCGAGTCTCAAAACTTGTCTTATTTGGAGATTTTGGGCTATTTTGGAACGTTAGACCCATACTTAACCATATTTGCATCTAAGAGTTTGACATCAAATTATCTAATGTGACAAAGTTTATCAAAAAAATGAAAAATGTTGAAGAATAGTTTGCTCATAATTATTGAAAGAGAATTATTGTTTCAAATATTTCAAAGTTCATTGTTAGGTTGTTGATAAGTCGTTTTAGTAACCATAGTCTTAAATTTAAAAAACATCTTCACTAAGAATTTTATTTGTTTCGAGCTAATTTTGTAAATGTGATTTTCATACCAATATTGTTTTGAAAATGAGTTAAGAAGTGACCAACTATGGTTGTAAAGTAATGCATGACTTTCATACCAATGTTGCTTTGAAAATGAGCTAAGAACTCACTAAGGAAGGTTGTAAAAGAATGAATAGATCCATATGGCAAAACATAAAACATTTCAAATGCATAATCCTTCAAGCTCATTGGGAATAACTTAGTTAATAGCCAATCAAATGAGAAAAATCTAAGCAAGAGGCAAAGTAGAACTCTAATGTGATGAGAAAGATTTCCCTTGCCGTTTATCAATTCAAATTTTGGAGCCATGAAGTCTATTGGAAATTTATATGCAAACATTTCATAAGAAGGGGTTTAAGAGATTATCATTACAATCCACCCTACTATTTGGATTTTGAGAAACTTGAGAAAGAGTTTTAATTGAATTGTGCAAATAGTGGAATTTTTATATTATAGTTGTCATTTTTGGATTTGGAATATAAGTAAAAGGTGGAGAAATAACATTAGTTGGAATAAAATAGTTTTGCAAAATAGAAGGATGTGAAACATTATAAACAAGAGGTGGTTGAAAAACATGGGTAACCTTAGCAATAGAAACATGTTCAGAAATTGGAGGAACCTAAGAAGTAATAGAAGCATGTTGAGAAATTCGAGGAACTTGAGAATTAATAGAAGCATGTTGAGAAACAATAGCATTTTGAGAAGCAAGAGAAGCATTGAGGTTGACAGAAGCAACATTAGAAGCTATAGAAACAATAACATTTTTAGAAGTAAGAGAAGCATTAAGAACAATAGAAACAACATTAGAAGCTATAGAAAATTTAATGTTGGTAGGTTTAGAAGAAATTTGAGAAATGATTAAATGATAAGGCATATGAAAAAACAATAGTTTGACATCAATTAAAACAATAATTCAATCATGATTGCTCGAAATGAAGTCTATAAACTTAAGAGGGTGATCATCATTATGAGCACCTATATATTCATTATATAACTCATGAGTACATATTGAACTCTAACCTTATCTTAATTTTCTAGGTGAGCCCCTTGATCAAATTTCATGTTTTGACTTGTAATGTTTTTCAATACCTTAATTAATCCAATTATTTCATTAGGGTTGTCTATGACATGTTTCTAAATTGTGCTAGTCTCAGCGTTATCACGTGCATCTAATTTTTTTTTCTAATAATAATCTACTTCACACACATGCACCTTATCAATTTGAGATCCATTCACAATATTACTATTTAAAGACACATCATTCCCCATAAATTGGAAAAAAAGGTACAGTTTTTGGAGTAACACTGCATTTTTGGAGCTTATTTTCTTTTTTAAGCTAGATATAAAATTAACCAAAGGAAATTTTAATAAAATTAATTGGTTCTCAATAAATAAATTAGTATTCTTTGTAGTTGGATCCTTAGGCTTTATCAATTTGGTAGCATCAATTGAAATCAAACATATAATATACACACCATACAAACATGCTAGGGTTTGAAAAACGTCAAAAAAAATAACGTAGGGCTATTGGATCTATAAGAGCATTCAATGGAGTTAATATTAAGAAAATTAAATGAATTCATATTTGTCATGAGACTAAGCAAGATCTAACCCTAGAAGGAATGTAAGAGAGCACAAGCTCACCAAAATGTAATATGGATAAATGGATTACAACTAAATTGTGACACAAATGACAAATTACTTTTAGCTAGGCTAATAGCATGTATAAACAATAACATTATTTTCAAAAATAAATTCCAAAATCAAAAGAGTAATCATGCAAAGTTTAGGGGAGTATCTACTTTATTGCAAGATTTGGTGCTATTCGTTAGGATCTTATTGTGGATATGCGCATCTAGAAGTGACAATGACTTCACACATAATTTTGATGACGATTGAAAAGTCTCCTAAGATCATGATTTCCACTTTTGATGATGTCCAAATTGTTAATGATGCTCATGATGATGTCTAACGATGTTCTTGACAAATTATGACAAATAACATAGAAACAATTTGATGACTATTGTTATTAGGACATTGTGACATGTGACTTGCAAGTGTTTTACAACATTTGTATGTGAAAGAATCTTTGAAAAATATGTATTCCTGTAAAAGATCTTCTAAGAAGAAAACTTCAATGTAAGGTGTAAGATGTTACTTTCTAATAATTACAATATCTTAATAAATTAAGGAAAAACCTAGGGTTGTCCATTGTAATTTATTGTTCTGGGTAGGAAGGTTCACCCTCTTGGAAGAGCCCTAACTTTAATTTGCTCGTGATGGGTATACCAACCTTGATAACCACATGAGACCTATACATAGTAATGAATCACATGGTTTGATTTGAGAGAGTAAGGCATTGAGATATTTGATAATTCATTATATTTATTACATCTAATTAAATAATTTTATGTTATTGTAATATAGTATCATAGGAATACCCACTTGTGCTAAAGCCACTAACCATAGTCAATTTGCAATGCTTTTCAATTTGAAGCATATTAGACTTCACATTGGTCAATTGTGAAAGCATGTTGTTAATTTCAAAGTAGTCATTTTTCAAATTACCCCATCCCACTTGTTATTAGGGGGCACCTATATCAATAGTTTTTACGAGGAGATTATATTTTGCATACTTTATAAGAACAAATCAATTTAGTTGATATTGATCATGGTATTATTATGGTTGTATGTGCAATGACCCCAACAACCACTCAGGAACTTAGAAGAACTATGAATAGGGTATAATGATGCCTTGTATTTTTGAAGGCCATGCCTATGTTGTTGTAATGCATTTGAATATTCTTGCCATTTAATGTCTTATCATAAAACATTCTTTTGTTTTTCAAATAAATAATGGTTTTGGCCTACTATGTGTTGGTTGTCACTACTACATGTTGATCGAATTCCATTGGTCTTTGTGGCAACATTTTGTTATAAATTAGGTTTATTTTGTTGGTTATTTAATAAAGTTGTGATGAGCAATCTTATGAACACCTAATGGAATAAGATATTTTAAATTTCCATTAAGTCCATGTCAGAGCTCCATGAAATGTGTGTGTGTGTGTGTGTGTGAGAGAGAGAGAGAGAGAGAGAGAGAGAGAGAGAGAGAGAGAGAGAGAGAGAGGTGGGGGTACCTCACCCTTCCATTAAAATCGAAAAAGTCACAACCATTGCCTATTGGAAAATTTCCACGATAGAGCAATAAAAAAGGAGCATAAAGAGAGAGAGAGAGAGAGAGAGAGAGAGAGAGAGAGAGAGAGAGAGAGAGAGAGAGAGAGAGAGGGGTGGGGGTACCTCACCCTTCCATTAAAATCGAAAAAGTCACAACCATTGCCTATTGGAAAATTTCCACAATAGAGCAATAAAAAAGGAGCAAGTTCAAGTAGTATATTGAAAGAAACCATGGGACATACCTTGGGACAATGTCAAAACTTTTCTCATTTTAGGCGAAAAACCATAACATAATAATTTGAGAATGAAAACAACATAAGGTAGATTGAGGAAGAGCATGGGTCCACAAAATGTTTGCCTCATCAATGTCCACATTAGCCTCTACCTCCTCATCCAAAATAACGACGTCCACATGCTTAACAAAATAAGTCTTCCCTGTCGCATCCATTGGCACCTCAATAACATGGCCACCAGTTACTCCACAACCTCCACCACTCACAAGGTCGCCACCACCATGTTTATCCCCTGTACAACTGTTGCCCCTCCTAACAAGCCTGCCACCTAATGCCATGGAAACTATACCATGACCTCCTAGGGACTCCACATGACTAGTTATACCACCAAGTTTTGTTCCTCGCTTGTTTAACTTAGGTTCCCTTCGCCCCACTACCACTTCAACATCACTTAGCCTACTTTTTCCACAACCACTGTTGTCCATTTTGCACCCATTTTGTTTCCCACCCCTCTTAGCAACTCATAGCTCTGCCTATTTGAAACCATGAGACACATTGGTTTTACCCCTCAAACATGTGAAGTGACCATTAACCCTCGTAGTAGACATAACCTCCATCATCCTTCCTTTAAAATATGTCAAAGAGGAGAAGATATGCAAAACTAGGCCCTTATTCATATCACCGCCAATTCTCAATGAAATTGTTGCCCCAACATCTGGAGGACACTGTCGCAAATTTCTTTCACCACAAATTCTCACTTGAAAATTGGTTGCATCCACTGCCTTGATGAATGAGCATCAAGTATCCGATTGAGCGAGGGCAAGGGAAATTTGAGATAGTCTAGGTTTAGAGGAGGGAAAACCTTTTCCTGAAGTGAGCTCTTGTCACTGAGGATAATATGCATTTGCTCCATGTAGTCAACCATAGACAAATACTGCTCCTCCAAATATTCGAAAACTTGAAGGGGGATGAATCCTCTCTGTTGAATCCCCACAAACAATAAGTGAGGAAGAGCCTCCATGTCAACCTCTGCCAAACCCTATATCAAACCCATGCGATAGCTTGGATGGACAAACTTTTCAACCACTTTTTGGGTAATTTCCATATCCTCCACAACCCTCAACAAATTGCTGATGAAGATCGAGGCAATCTCTGTGTTTACTCTACTATGAATGTTAGAATGAAAATACAACCAACAGCATCCCAAATTGCCTTTAGGATTTGTCCTGTAGGTGCCCAAAGACCTTTTTAAAACTTCCTTCTAAGACTACCATGGAAATCCATTTCATGTTTCTCGCCCTGCAAAAACATTGATGAGTCTATCAACACAAGCTTGACCTCTCTATCCATCTTGCTTTAACTTGATTCTCCCTCAAGGCAAAAAAGAAGATGAAGGCAAGTTAGGAATGAAAAGTTTCCCTGTTCCATCAGAGTGCCAACCATCTCAGTCTTATCAAAACATTAATTGCACAATCATTCCCCTTGCTCATATTAAAGTGGCAAATAAAAAAATAATGATTTCAAAATCAAGAAGTGATTGTTCCATCCCACGTGAGATTTGAGACCATATTTAAAGCAAGGGTCTAGTTACGTAATAAATTTTGGTCCATACAACATGATACATAAATGGTTTTGGGGAGATGCTCCAAGGGTTGGAGAGAAAAGAGCAAGGAAAACCCATCTCAAAAATATTCACCCTCAAGCCTCTTTAGGCCATGTCAGGAGTCCAACTAATTATCAGTAACCAATTCAGCGGCTTGTGAAATTCCTTGGTTAGTGAGGCAATCCGTTGCTTTGTTGGCTTCATGAAAGTAGTGCCTCACTTCCCACACTGTCAGGGAATTGTGAAGATTCCAAACTCGCCTCAAGATATTCTCAATGTTCCATGATTTAACTTTTCAATTGAGAAGAGCCCAATTCATCACCATCGAATCTCCTGCAATTGTGACATTTTCAATTCCACATTGAACCACTAACTCAAATCCTAGATCCAAGCCTTGAGCCTTGTCTTCATCACTCACTAAAAATATGGCATTCCTTACCTTTAAAAATTTGCTAATTTCTTTCTTTCTAGATTGTCCAGATCAGGATTGCCTGGTTGGTAAGACAAACCCTGAAAATGTATCCTTGAGATAGGCAATGGGCGTTGAGGAGAAATTTTTTAAAAGGGATGGATGTTTGGCACAACTCCAATTTAATTTTTTGCAAAGAAAATCCCAACATCTTATAGTGAAGGGACAAGAAAAAAGGAGATGATTTGTTGTTTCCTCATTTTTGAGGCACAAACAACATATTGAAGGACCCTCAACTCCAATTATGTGAAGCCTATCATGAGTAAGGATCTTGTTTAATACCTCCAACCACACAAATGCTCAAGTTTTAGGCAGATTAACCTTGTTCTAGCATAGTTACTTAGATCAGCCAAAAGTAGGCTTAAATTCTTTAGCCATTTTGTAGCCCAAGCTTATTGAATAACCACTTGATTTTGCTCCAATCCATTGTATCTTATCTACTTTTTCATTGAGGAAAACCTTTCTCTTGGATAGAAGATTTGCCAACAAGTCTGTTGGTTTACAGGTATGGGCGCATTATCCCACACTTTCCATCTCCACTTTACTATTCCATAAGCAGACCATGGCTCAAGGTAATTTCTTACCTTTTGCCCCTTGTAATAGAGAGAATGGCCCTGACTTCTTCTAGAGCTTGAATCATGCGCAATGGTTTGTGGCAATTTTAGGAGTCATCCTAAAACTTAACTGATCTCCCATTATTAATTGCCCAAGAGAGATGATTTGTGAGGATGGATTGACACTTCAAAATAAAATTCCAAACGCGGGAACCCCTTGGTAGATTTTAGAAGAGAAAATGAAAGTTGGGCCGAGTTCCACAAAGTATTTGAGTTGCAACACCCTGCTCCACAATACTTGAGGCCGAGTGTACTTTCCCTAGACCAAGTTAGCTTCCAATGCAAGATTTTGTAGAAGCAATTTTCTTATGCCTGCCCCACCCACATTCTTGGGCATGCAAATAGAGTTGCATTTGAGCAAAAGGAATTTTCTTTTTATCATTTGCACCTTGCCAGAGGATTTTTTTCATGATTCGGTCGAGGCCCTTCAATACATTTTTAGGGGGACATACATCAAATGGGTGGGGAGGGCGCTAAGAACAGATTTGATAAGAGTTATATGCCCAACTAAGGACAACCATTTACCCTTCCAAGCAGACACACAACCAAGAAAGGACTTGGATAAATTATCCCAGAGGGAGGTCTTACTTGTCCCAACAAATAGTGGAACACTCAAATATTTCCTAGGCAGCTTGCCAATTTTGAACTCAAGGATTTGTGTTATATTCCTTCAAGCTTGACTTGACTTTGTGTCATTTTACTCTTACCTTGAAGCCTCTACATAGTCCTTTAGTAGATTTTTATAATTCCCTATCCTCACGTTCAGTCGCTAATCCATACAAAAAGATACCATCCATGAACTGTTGGTGAGTGACATTTTCTAATCCCTCTTCCACATTTATACCCTTGATGAATCCTTCCTCCTTAGCACTCTTGGTGGTTCTGCCAAGATCTTCTGTCTCCAGAATGAACAAAAAAGGCGGGATGGGGTCACTTTGATGCAGACCTATGTAAAATTCAAAGAAGCTTGTTAGACAACCATTCCTTAGAACAAATAATCTAGGAATAGATATACTACTGAAGATTCAATTGCACCAATCCTTGCAAAAACAAAATTTCTCCAAAAACTTCATTAAAAAATGCTAGTCAACTTTGTCATGCCTTGCTGATGTCTATTTCATCAACATTCCTTTCCTATGGCTATGCGTGATAGAGTGAATGATTTCACGAGTGATTATGGTTCCTCCTTGACTGCCCTGCCTGGTATTAACCCCTTGCTCATTTGACATGAGAGTCAAGGAAAGGTTTAATACTATATGTACTCGCTTTGGAGATGATTTTGTAGATGGTATTGCATGAGAAATGGGTTGGAAATCCCCAAAGTGACTTGTTGCTCTCATTTAGGAATCAAATAGTTAAAGTGCAATTGAGATTCGATGCAATTTTCGTTTTTATTTTAAATTATTGAATCATGCTTACAACCTCAACCCCAACAATGTCTTAGAATGCTTGAACAGAAGTCATTGGAAATCCATCAGGTTAGGGGATTTGTCTCTATCCATAGAAAAACCACATGCTTGATTTCTTATTTTTAGAAGGGACCTATTAATAGCTTGTTTTGTTATTTTGTCACAAGCTTGTGGATAAACCTTAAATAACAGTTCTGGGTAGTGAGGTTAGAAGCATTTGGGTAGGATAGTAGTTATTCAAAGAAATTCACTGCCTCAATTCTAATTTATGAATTTAGCTCAATCTCTCTGCCATTCCTTGCTTTGATAGATGCAATGCGGTAATTGCTTCCTTTGGACCAAGATGAATTGTCACAGAATTTGGTGTTCATATCCCCTTCTTTTAGCTAGTTCTCTTTAGAATTTTGTTTCCAATGAAGCTCTTCCTTAAGTTTGAATTCTTATAGCTCAGTCATGAGAGATTTTTATTTCTCATAAACTTCAACGTTGATGCAACATTATTGAAATTGATCAAAGTTTATGTAGAGATGCAACTACAACAATGAACAATGGAGCCGAATGCACAATAATATAAATCCACAATATAATATTATATCTCACACTCTTATATATATATATATATATATATATATATATATATATATATATATATATATATATATATATATATATATATATCATAGCCTAGAAAAAGGGAGTCAGCAACCCATCATTCTCTTGTAGAATCGTGTAGTTGTTAGACCCATTACAAACAATAATAGTACATTACAAATTATATTAGTAATGTATTATGTTAGAATATAATAACAAATTATAGTCTATTAACTATTTTACCACATCGTAAAATACTAATTACAATGTTCATGCTAATTTCTTAACATTCACCTCTTTAAAGTGAACATTATTAATTCTTGGGATACACCCCCTTAATGTGAACATGGAAAAAATATCAATCCTGTATCTATACTTATGCTCATGATTTGGTGATTTTTTTAGCACAACCACAAATCTTAATGATGGTTTTGCATATGGCTTACCAACAACCAAAAAATGATGGTTTTCAAGTGCTTTGCCAACAAACACAAAAAGATGGTTTTGCAAGTGACTTACCACCAACCACATCATGATATGCAGTACTTTTATCAACTTTCTTCACTATCTCACTTTTGGAAAAAATACAAAAGAATTTTTAGCTCGTTACAAATGTGAACAAGAATACTGCCTTTGTTTTTATTCTCACACAACTGAAACTAAACACACAATTGAAAAAAAAAACATCATCACCTCACATGGATCCCATCGTTGGTGACTGACGAGAGGCTATGAAGACCTCCTTCCTCCATTGCCTCCGACCTCCTTCAAGTCACTGCTCACTTAGCCGATGAAAATGAGAAGCTCAATAATTTTTACATTGGGTTTTCTTCTTCCCTCAATGTGGAACAATACATTTTCATAAGACGTCGGGGTCGCTAAAAAATGCATCTGTAAGAGATTTTATTTTTTATTTTTTACAATTTTGACTTTTTTGGAATAAAAAATGACTCTAGACTCAACTCATTTTTTAGTTTGACAATTGATGACACACCTAATGACTTAACAATAATACTTGGACTCAAAATATCACATGCCTCAATCCGAATTGAATATGTATGAAGACACTAGATTGAAATAAGAAAACTTGAATTTTAAATAAATAAATAGACCATAAGAGAATAATTACCAAACCTAAAAACTTAATAATTAAAACTGATTTCTATTGTTTAATACATTCGTTGAGGTCATGCTTGAGGTGGTTTGGTGCATGGTTTGGGCGAGGAGCTTGGATTTCCTAGTACCAATAAATGGCGAGGAACTTCCCACCATGTTTAGAGTTTGTAAAGATTTGAAAGTAGAATAATACAAACTTTAATTAGTAGATCACATATGCATTGATTTTCAATTGGTTCACAGTGTGAGAAGACGCTGAGAGCTGCAAGTAGGGCATGGAAGCAATTGTGTAGTCTGAAGTCATGCGTCCAGGGCACTTGTTGGATTGCAACACCTCGGGTTCTTTGGCAAAAGCCGACATATATTGCATCCATCCAACTGGGAGAATGTTTCCATGTTTAGTGGCAAAGACGACGTCCAAGTTTGCGAAAATTAGAAACTTCTCCACCTCTTCGTTGTATATTATGTGCTACTATTCCTTAGAAACTATAGGATTTTTCTTTGAATTTCATAAACACAATGTTTAGATAGATCAATCAATGTTTCAGAAATACACAATATGTAGATGCATCCCTAAAAATAAAACTTCCTAACACGTTTCACAAATACCAACAAAAAAACTCTTAAAAACCATGATCCAAAATAGAAAAGATATGTAGGTTGATTTCCAAATGAATGTCTAAATTTTGATAGATGATATATGCTTAACAAAACTAGCAGTACAAGTGTGAAGATCTCCATTCTTTGTCAAATAAATGATATCTGCACACACATGTTAATATACTTTGTAAATCAGAAATTACAAAACCAAGATTGCAAACATATACGAAACAATATAAAATGCTAGTTGCCCTTCTAAACTACCTATAACTCCATTAGATGATCCCTGCTTTTATACCATATACTGAAATTAATCAGAATTTATGCAAAGATGCAACTACAACAATGGAGCTGAATACACAATATTTTAAATCCACAATATTATATTATATCTCACTCTTATATATATATATATATATATATATATATATATATATATATATATATATATGCAAACCATAGCTTATAAAAATGGAGTCAACAACTCATGATTTTTTCCTAGAATCGTGCGGTTGTGTGTGTGTGTATATATATATATGCAAACCATAGCTTATAAAAAGGGAGTCAACAACTCATGATTTTTTCCTAGAATCGTGCAATTGTTAGATCTGTTTCAAACAATAATAATACATTACAAAATATATAAGAAATGTATTATGTTAGAATATAATAACATATTATACTCTAACTAACAACAATATTAAATATTTTACCACATCATAAAATACTATTTACAATGTTCATGCTAATTTGATAGCAAACATATAGGACAACTACATTCAACGCTGCGAGCTTAGTTTTCATTCTTGAGATCTCTTGAAATATGTTTTTGAAATGTTCTCTATTCCAAGTTTTTAGGAAATTCTTGATCTATTTTAACTTTTTTACCATTATGAAGATTTTGGATCCTCTAGTATCAGGGGTATTTTTCCACCATTCTTTAACTAACCCATGCAAAGAGAGTCTCTTAGTCACATGATTTCGAATTTGAAGGGGCATTTGGTAGGGGCTCCATCTACCAAAATCTTAAGTTCCACAGGGGCATGGTTTGATCCGGAGAATGAGAGGATACTACTTTCAAAAATCCAATTTTGTCTATCCGAGTTGGTGAAACCATGAAACAACTTAGCCTTTCAGTGATATTACTAAAGCCTATTCATCTTTTTGTCCATGAAAAAAACCATTCTTTGGAACTATATCAAGCAATCCATTAGAGGAAACAATCTCGGAGAAGTCCATTTGAGATTTGGGCGGTCTTTGAATGCCACCTCTCTTATCAAAACTAGACAATATGATGTTAAAATCACCTCCTGACACATACTTGTCTCCCGATGAATGATTCATTTGCCCAAATATGTCCTCCCAACATTATTTCTTCAAGATTGGAGAATTTGGGCCATAGACATTGAATAGGGAGAAACAAACATTTCAAGACCAATCAAACACTTTGCATATTTACCAACTAGAACCAACAATACTTTCTATCAATAGCATGGAGGGGGACCAAATCACTGCAAACCACCTGAGGCCCCAATAGCCTCCAAGAAGATCCCTTTCCATATGTTCCAACTTTTGCTCATGAGATTCTCAGCTACCTCACTTTATTTTGTCCCCTATAGAATGGGATATCAGGTCTAAGAGATAGAAGAAGTTGCATCCCTAAGCGTCTTTTCTTAGGGGCATTTAGGCCCCTAACATTTTAGGAGCCAGTTTCATTGAACATGAGGGGGGAATTCCATCCCCCTCCTTCCATAACTAAAGAAGTCTTTTAGGGTGTTTTTTTACTAGTTGAGACTTCGACTGGTACTAAATATTTAGCAGATTTGCACCCCTTCTTACCAGGGTTGCCACAATTGGGTTGAGAAAGCCTACAATTATTTTGTGAAATAGTGAAATCTCCTTTGAATTGAGATCTTCGTCCGAATCACTACCATTTTTCATTTCTAGTGTGGAGCCCCCTAACCTTTGATTTGGAGTGAGTAAATTATCTTTGTTTCTGAGAAACTCTTCATCGACTTGAGTATCAGATTTGAGATTATTTTCAATCTTATGTGATTTTTTGGTAATCTTATAGCCTTCCAACATTAAATTCAAGAAGCTTCCCATTATTTAATTTCTTTTTTAAGGGCTACTGTTGAAGTGATATTCGAAAGTTAGGCATTTTTCCACCATTCGAAGGAAACCTACCATTCCTTCCTTTCTTTTTAAGAAAACCACTGAAGGAGGATCTTGTTTGACCTTCCATACTTTCTTGAAGACTTTGTCTTATGAAGGAGGAGAGGATGCCAAAAAATATTTTTGGATGTGTCCCATCTTTTGATATTTGAAACACTTGAAAGGAAGCTTCTCCACATCAATTCGTTGTTCCCATGACCTACCTCGAGACTTAATTATAATAGCTTTAGGAATTCCTTCATCAAGGTCCAAAAAAACACAAATCCTTGCGTAGGAAGCTAGAAAACCATCTTTAGTTATAGGGTCACGCTGAATGAACTCACCCAACATCCTCCCAATTGTTGTCAGGGTATCAACACCCCAATATTCCATGGGCAATCCAACCAATGGGACCCACTCTAGGTAACGACCTTAGTTAGCTTTTGACGGGTCGAATTTAGGGCTCCAATTGTCCAACCAAAGCCCTACTCCATCCATTAACCAATGCCACCCATTTAAAATTTCTTTCTTCTTTTTCTTGATTATGGAAGATTGGAACAAAGAATCATTTTGATGGGAACTAGACTTCAATATGATTCCCCTAGTTGATTTACGCTGAGTGTGACTGAAAATTATTGATATCATTCTTCTCATAGTCACTCATAAAGCATGTTCTCCTCTGCTAGTCGTTTCATGATGCTCGCTTGCAAGGACCATCCTTTCGGTGCTCTCATACTCTATTGTTGCCTTTCCTGTGCATGCCCTATTTGAAATCCAATGATCCATAGGGTTAACCTCCTCCTCAAAGTCCAAAAAACCCAACTCGGTTGCTTTCGAGTCTGCTTGAGCAAACTGAAGCTCTCTTCGTCGCTCTTTCACCACTCCGTTCTAAGTTCTCCCTACTCAAATTATAATGATTATTTTTGAATGGTAAACTAATAATATTAAAATTTTAATTTAGAATCTTATCTATATTATATCAATAAACTTTAAATACATTTAGTTGAAATATATCAAAAAATATGTTAGAAAAATATAAAAAATAAATTAAGTTCTTATTTTGGCTTTTTTGCATACCACATTGATTAATAATTTTATTATGTTCTCTACCAATTTTCCACTAATTGGTGACAAATAAATAAAATTCAACTCTCCATTTTCAACTTGCATGCAATCTCAATTATTTTTCTACTAATCATACAAATTTGGTTCTAGGACCATGTTAAATAAAAATTGTCTTCCGTTCTAAATTTTTTTTTCAACCTACATGCTTGACTTTGGGAATTTATAGTAAATTAAAAATTGAATTTCCATTTGTGGTTGTAGTTGCCATCTGCCCTCAAGCTTACGAAAAAAAAGAGCGAGTAAGATAAAAAAGAAGTTATTTTAATTTCTTTTTCAGCCAAGAATAAACCGTACATGGAAAAAAAATAAAAGAGATTTTAAAATTCCAACAGGGAATTACAATTTTATCTACACAAGTGGAATGTATATTGCCAAACTTGAAAAGGAGGAATATATGTTTTCAAAAATTAATTTGTTTTGTCTTCATCCGACTAAATGCGCCGAACACATCCACAAAGGTTTTCAAAATAAAAAGCAAAGAAAAATATATTTTTAATTGTTTTGCATTTCCCTGGGGCGATGCCAAAAAACAACAAAGTAGTTCTAAAAATCATTTTTTTAATTTCCATATACCAAATTGAATGGTATAGCCAACCGTACGTAAAAACTATAATTTTATAAAAAAATTGCTTCTTTTTCCTATTCTATTCTTCAACCCCAATCGTACGACTTTGCATGAGGTAATTCTAGCAGTTCAATTTTTTTGGGATTTTTTCTAAGTAAAAACTGAGTCGTACGCCAAAGGAGGAAGTGGGATTTTAATATAAAAACAAACTTTGTTCTTTTTTGAAGTTTTCATTTGCTTATATCCAAATCGTATGGCTAAGTGAGTTGAGAAAAATGACAAAAAAATAACATTCTTTTTTTAGAGCAAAGTTGAAATTATACGAATTTGGGGTTGAGAAATATAAAATCCAAAAGAACATATTTTGAATCATTTTCGTTTGCAAATCAAAGGCATTTGGCTAGGTGGCACCCTTGAAGAAAGAAGATTGAAATTTTGAAAATTTACAATTAAAAAAAAAAAAAGTTAAGAGTTGTTTAAAAAAAAAAAAAAAACTTTTATGAGATTTTGATTTACGAAAATAAAAATCACACTTTAAATTGTTTTAATTAGAAAATTGAAAAAATTGTATTTATTTTGGTAAGCTCAAAATGTTTGAATTTTGACATCAATTGGTAATTGATTTTCAATGTTTTGGTCGAATTGAGAACATGCGATAATATTTTAAATTTGAAAACAAAAATTTAAGTTTTTTTCAGTTTATTTCCATTTGCCAGGGAGCTTACAAATAACAACACAAAGAGATTGAACATGAACAATTGCAATCAGGGAAGTTGCTCAGACAAAAGTTGAAATTCGCTAGGTAGCATTAAAACACGTTGGAAAAATTTACATGGATAAATTGTGAGTACAGACTCCTATTGCAATTAAATAACTTATTTTGACTTTAAATTATTTAAATTTATCATTTTTTTATAAATAAGAAGCTTTTCTACAAAATATCTCTCAATTCTTAGTTTCTTTGTAAAAGTTGATGTCTTCGCCCTTTACTCCAGAAAAGGTGATTCCGAGTAAAAAAAGAAACCATGAAGTACTAATTTTAGGTCGTGACACCTCTTTCGTCATTGGAGTCCAATGTTGAAAATATCACAGACACTGATCTAGGTCACATTGACTTAGACGAATTTTGGAAAAGGATGAATGTAGTGCATAAGACAAATTTTCGTCAAAGTATTTTGACAGTGGATTGGCACAAGCGGCAGTGTTCATGATTTTAGTATAATCTCTGGAGCTAGTCTTGGTCATGACAAATAACTATAACTCATAAACAAGAGAAGTGAGAGATTCATAGGGGGAATTGGTAGAGTGTTTTGTTTTTGAGCACATTGACAATATTTTTCGCCTTTTGGATCATGAATTCTTTGTACTTCTGACTCTTGAATCCTCTCAAATATTTTGGGATGACGATAATATTGCGTGTGATAGATAAGTCAACAATGTTTGGTTGACTAAGCCAAAACATTCCTCCACATGACTTCTGAAAAATATCGCAATGTTCAATTTCAAAAATGAAATAAATGACATGATAACACTATTGCACAAGATAGTGGGACACCGAACAACAAAAAACTTTCAGACATGGATGTACAGATTCATTTGGATCATCATCAAAAACAAATAATATATCAAGTGGGGACAATTGATCAGTGATGCAATTCAAAAACATTTAATGCAGGTGAAAGTCACATGAAAGTTCTATATGACTTTGTATCTCGTTGATGCTGTGGCAAGCCGAAAATATTTTGACGGATTGCATACAGTGGGTGATTTTAGAAAGGCAATGATATATGACTTTTATCCCCAACTAGCATTGAAAGAGAATGCTTGCCACTTTAAAAGGGTGAATGATTGCTTTGTTTATTTCATCATTCAATTGTTTGAAAAGGATCTCTTCAACACAAAGATATCGGTAGTGGCCATTACAAAGATAGCTAGATGGGGAACATGGTTCATATAATTCTCAACTTTCAGATATATGAGAATCAATGGTTGCGAGGTTGCTTCTTATATGCTTTCATGATATGTTAGTGATAAATGGATGTTGATGAAATTGACAAGACTTGTTGAAACACACAAGTTCCTAACAGGTCGATATAAATCAAGAGTCAAATTTCCAATCTCAATTGACAAGTATGTTTTTCCATCACTAATAAAGGCCAAGGCAGTTGAACAATACACATCTCATAATAATCTCAAGACTTTTGAGAGCAGGTTTGCATTTGACATCAGGGGCTGGATTGAGCACAATCTTGGACCTTCATATCATCATCTCCCCATTTTAAAGACTATTGGATGGATTGCGATGATGAGAAACCAGTAAGGTTCAAAGACTATTCACAATTTATCGTGAAACAAATAGTCAAATTTGGCAATAATGAAAGTGCCAAAGTAGTTTGTTAGTGATGACATCACATTGGACCCCGTCTTTGAAAAAGAAAACATCACGACAAAGTCATTGTCTGTAGTCCATTGTGATAAGAATAAATCTACTTCTCTTAGAAGTAGAACAAGAGCATTACTTGACAAAACTCTTAGGTAGTTGAAGAGCAAAGGAGTGGATGTTGGAAATGTTAATTTACCTACACCTCTTGGGGAAGATGAATTTGGTAGCTTTTAAAAGCAACATGATGAATTAGAAAAGGTAGATGAAATAAGTCTGAGTGAAGAACCCCCGATGATAGAAGAGGCACCTGAACCAGAAGCTATTCAACAGGTTGTTCAACCACGAAAGATTCTCAAGCTCAAAATAAAGAGGTTAGGTAAAATGCCTCTTCTTCTTCTTCCATCATTTCAATTCTTCAAGAGATTCATGTTGACAGTTTCCCACATTCTCAAGAACTTATAGAGAATGACCTAGCAATTTCTAGCTTCAAATGATATGGTGTTCCCAATGTCATCTACTTTTGCATTGTAAGAGATCACTCATATCTCTTCATATTCTCCCTCGAATCTTGATTTGCCTCTCGTTTCCTCTCCAATAAATCCTATTGATACAATCAATAAACAAGAACACGTAGAAACATCTTTCCAATGTGCTATGACTGAGAAAACACCTTCTTCAACTCTAGCCATGCTTGTTCCACCAATCTTAACTTCTGTCCCACCTCCTTCAAACACAATAATTTCCAATTGGTTGTCCATGGTGGTGAAGAAAATAAGAAAAGTTATTGAACCCGAGGAGATAGATTTTGGAGCTTTGACAATTTATTTCTCGAAGAGGCCAAAAAAAATGAGAATAGTTTCGCAAATGGTAATAGATGAAAATGGAGAGAAGTATGCCGAAGTGGCAATTCCTATGGTTGAAAAATATAAGTCAGAAATCAGAATTGAAAACTACTATGTATCTAGGGTCCATTTGAGAAAATCTACCACAAAGGGCATGAAGGGATGCGTACAATTGGTGATTGGTAGGATTTTTGAAAAAATGGATAAGGACAAAGCAACAAAAGATGAACTGAAAAAAAGGTAGAATAATTGAATTCATTAATTTAGAGATTGATCGGATCAATTCAACCAACGATTACTTCATCAAGTCTTTATGTTGAGACATTGGAGAAAGTAAAAGAGGTAGGTCAAATGGGTAATGCAGTGAAAAATTGGATTGAAAAGGTCGCTGATCAAGGAACCTTAACAATTCTCACCACGACAATAATGGTCTTTGAGATTTGATCACAATGTGAACAACTAATGATGAAGGAAATTGGATATGTAGAAGAAAAACAAAATTGGGAAGAATTCATTCCTAGGTTGGTTGAATTCTCAAAATTTCCTTCAGTTGACCTTATTGAAAAAGAAGTTATGAATAAAGAAGAAATCATCTATCAAATTGAATTCCTTTGGGCTATTGAATTCATGATCCAATCTCTTCTAGAGTGTTAGAAATTTAACAATGCAAGGTCACTTGGAAGTGACATGATGATGGAAATTGACATTCAGGTCAATAAATTAAACTGTTCTTTTGTCAATGACAAAGATCAAAATGGGAATATGTTTTCAATTAAAATCATGATTAGAGAATCCAAAAAGTGAATTCAGGATATTGTCAATCCCACATCTGCATTTGGTCATGAATAACTTCACCAGTTAGCCTAATACCAAGTGATGGCGAATAATTTAAACATGAAGATAAATAGTCTTTAAATCAAGCTTCAGAAAATGAAAGAGTTAGACTACTCTACAAACATTGCCTACAGGTACATAGATGGACGAGATGAAGATTTGATAAAGTTATTTTTCTAAAGATTTGACGATTTTTTGAAAGGAAAAGAAAATTCAACACAACAAGAATAATGAAGAATTGTTTTCAATGTTTCTCTATTTTATTCTCATGTTTCTTTTGCACATAATTTGTATTGTTGCACTCTATTTCCCCTTGTAAATGTATGTTGCCATTCTGTAAATTGTCTTTGTAATTTTGCGAACTTGCTTTTTCAAGTTGTGGAAATTGATAATGTGCTTTTGCAAGTAGTGCAAAAACTCCAAATATTTTTCTCAAGTGGTGCTAAATGCTCAAAACATTTTTTCATCATTTCAAGTTGTAATTTCTTGTTGGTATTTTTGTAACTTTGTAAAAAGGCAAAATAGGTGGTTTTGCACAATAAGCAGTCATTTTAGCCTATAAATACAAGTTAGGCTTTCATATTCACGGTTCAAAATAGATAGATTTTTGGTAAAACTTTGTAAAGAGAGATCAAACATTCTACTCTTCAAAAATCAATATAAAGAGGGGTTCCTAAACTTTGTGTTAGTAATCTCTTTTGGATTATGTCTTTTTGCTTAACTCAGTGTATTTGATTCTCATTGGTATTGCTACAAATTTCAAATTGTTAAGAATAAGAAATTAGATTACAAAATTTTTATCTGGAATTGTGATTTGTATTTCCAACATATGTGAAATCTCGGTAGGTATAGAGACAATATCTTTCTTATTTATGTTAAAAAATACAGAGGGCTATTCATTTTTGTTATCAGAGACAAGTAGTTTTTTATTGTATGTTTCATATCTCTAAGTATATGATTATGTCTTTTCAACCCATTGAATGAAAGAGATTTCTTTCCTTTAAAAGCTAAATTTTCTCTCAACACTTGCATCTAGTCTCAATTTCTAACTTGGCAAATTTGTTGCTTAAAACTTCTCCCTTTTCTCTCTCTCTACACATTCTTTTCTAAAAACATCTTTTCGTACCTTCAGGGTAAAAGTACTACCCCATAATTTACATTTCTTTGTTTATAAATATTTTTCATTTTCTTATTTTGGATTTCAATAAAGGTAGTTCCATCTGTTAATAGGAGAGGGAATTTGTTCCCAATACTGTTGATACGAAATCATCGATTTGTTCCCTTGACAAAATTTTACGCACACTCCGCGCTCACCTCTAATGTAGAATGCATAAAATGCTCAATAAAATAAAATAAAATCTATAATAACATTAAAAATAATAACTTAAAAAATTGTAACAATTAAAAAAAATCAAAATAGAAATAATATTATAATTTAAAAATAAATAATAAAAATAAATAAATTAAAAGTGTACATAACCCAATGGTCAACCTAAACTATAACATATCTAAAATACAAAACTTAAAATTGATAGGACATATGAAAGTCATGGTCAACAACAACAAAAAAAGTGGTTTGTTGAGCCCCCTTTTGTACCATTACATGTACCTCGTCAACCTGTCAAACCTCGGTAACAATTGACCCTTGGATTGGTTGCACCCCTTTTTGTACATTTTGGAATTAGTCGGAGGAGTCCTCGTGGATCCCACGCCAGCTGTCGGGTAGGTGCAAAGTGCCAAACTTCTTAAAGACATATTTGTGAGGACTTGTATGAGGTGACTCAAGACACACAAATGCTAGAAGAGTGGAGTAGGTAGGAAAGTGACCCCAAGTGATAGCTCAACATATGACGTGCGCATGTCTGACCTAGGCAACATAGTGGAGCCGACAGACTTGTGACAACTCATCACTTTGCATGCACCCATCCGACCTGGCAGGAGGTGACCATCGCCTATAAAAAGAGATTCACATTTGAAGAGTAAGGAGGAGGAAAGGAAACATAGTGAAGCTCTATAAAAATAGAGAACCGACGTTAGTATTTTCATTTTGCATATTAGTTATAGTAGTTGTAATGTATAGCCCAAGCTCGCAAGTGAGCCGTTGGGCTTGAATAGAGTTAGGAAGAGCATATGCTCTATTACTTGTAATGAACTCTATTGATTAAGTTAATGAAGAAGACCATTGAAGGAATGAAGTATTAGTTCTTGTTTTATGATCTACATGATGTTTTACTTATGAGCTAGTTTCATTAAGTTTTGCTTAGTTCTTTCGTAATATATTGGAATATGGAGGTTAAACCTTGGTTGCTAATGGCGTCCTGGTGCCATTTAACGACTTCGGCCAACCTATAAATGCACTAAGTGTTAGAACCCAAATGCACCAAGTGTCAAAGGCCCCATGCCTATAACATTACCTGAGAGGGAGTCCTTGAACAAAAGCCGTCCTTATGACTTGCATAACTAGTTGGATGACCCTAAACCCCCAACTTGACGACCTTTGCTTATAGAAGCTTGGTCTAGCCAGAGATGGACTTGTACCCTAGGACCTATGCTCTCATGAAGGCTTGCACCTAGTGACCTACCTATGAAAGACTTAGCACTTGAAGGCCACCTAACCCTTCTAGCCAATGATTAAATCCCATTGAAACCCCAAGTTGCACCATAATGCAACTAGCCCAACGCGGACCCGATTCCTTCGCTGTTGTGCTTTGGGTGAGCACACAAGGCTTGTGCCTTGTATGAAATTGATGCCAACATCATAGCATGATTAAATATTATGTGCCATACCTTGCTACCCTTGCACCTAGCTTCCCCAAGTCTAGAACTGACTTGGCTTGATAGCTAAGTGCATGACCAAGTGCATAAACCAACCTAGTGAACTTTTTTACAACATTTTAGTTTCGTTGCCGGGACAAATGTTGAATTTTGTTGCTGCAATGGTGAAACAGATTGATACTCTGACTATCGCTCAAGAATATCAAGTACTGGCTAGAGCAAGTGGAAGATAGTTTTGCATAGAACCATCCTACATGAAAAGGGTAGAAGCTGAGAGAACAAACCAACTTGTATGATGCTCTGTATGAAGTGTTCTTTTGTGAGTTACCTAAGCATGTGTAACGGTGGCTGGTTGCCTATGCTACTACTAGAAGGCGCAACTACGACCAACACCTTGAGTGGACCACATAGCGTGTAGAAAGGCTAGAAAGCTTGGATGAAGTTTGGACGCACGTCATGGACAAGTGGTGAAATGGTGCATTGAACATCTACGTATTGGAGTTCACAATGTCGACCTTCTCATGTCCAGAAGAAGTAGAGTACGAGTTTCTTCGTGAACTAAGAGGCATGTTTATAAGAGGGCTCAACATCGAATTGAAGAAGCTCCTGGTGGATTATGATATAGAAACCATAAGAATGGAAGGCTAAAATCCTTGTGCATATGGGAAAATGTAAAAGGTGAGAAGGGGAAGTGTAGGTGCAGCATGATGGTTGTGGACGAGCAACCTGGCCCCTGAGAGCTTCAAAGGTTGAACTATGGAAAACATAAGCGTAGGTTAATGGAGGATCTAGAACTTGGAAGTGTCGACAGGACCTGTAGCGAGAAAGAAGGGCATGGGGAAGGATCCATTGATTTGCAATGGCATGAGGAGAGAGAATAAGAGATAACAGATTAGACTCAACAGTTAGGTGGACGATGGAGTGAGTTCCTGCAAGAAGTGGCATTTGAGGATGCGCCATAATCAACTACCCCCTTTGAACTTGAAACACAAGTTTATGTGCTAGATTTCTCATCATAAGACAAAAGAATAGTAACTGAACCTGTTATCGACCTAAACTTTGATAGGATTCAAGATTTGAATCAAAGAGTTTGTACTTGAACAAGTAATCCCCTACGAGGAACTGAGTAACGGTATGATGAATCTAACAAGTGCCAACCCAAGAGCCATGAACATAGGTGCAAGCATTCTCATGTAGAGAATTTTAGCTGCGCTGATTGGGCAACATCTTGTAGGAAGTGGCATGGTGCCACTAGTGAGTGATATTGTGCCAACAAGTTCAACAATGCAGCCTACTCTGTTAGGGTCAATACTCAACCTTATAAGTGGAGGCATGAGGGGGGCCACCCCCAACATAGACACAAGAGGGAAAAATGCCCCAAAACCCGATGCCACACCCTCAACATATATATTACAAGATGGAGATGCACTTGCCTGAGTATCACGAAGTTGAGAATGTCGCAAAGCATGTGCTAAAGTGTGAGTTACAATGTTGCGCTTGAGGCATCACTCAGCCTGAGCATAAGGCAACCCAGTTCGATACCACCTTGCTGGATCACGCCCATACCTGGTATTGAAAGTTTGATTCGAACTAGGCTATGGTTGACTACAATGTGCTGAAAGAAGCCTTCTTGAAAGAGTTTTATTTCCTTGAGTTTGAGCAGTAAAGCATCATGACACTTAAAGAGATCAGTCAAGGGTTATCTAAGAGCATACCCCTGTATGATGCATGATTTAAAACTTTTGTCTCTAAGCTTCTATATGACACTCATCCCTCCCAACACGTGCAATGGTTTGTTGGAGACCTGTTGGTGCCTTTCAGACCTGCATTATCTACAAAGGCTTTCACAGAACCTTGTGAAGCACTTGAAGCCATGCTCCAAGTTGAGGCGGTAGGCAACGCTGATACTGGGATCAATCCAATCATAGAGGCACATATTGCGTCAATGGCCTCTCAACTATAGAAATTTACCATTGGGTCAGCACATGACACTCGTAGTGGATTATGGTGCACTGACTATGAGATGGAGGAACATAACAAGAACAAATGCCTGCAAAGGAATGTTCTTGCCCTCCTCAACTATGAAGCTTGTCATGGGTCACATGACTCTCAAAACTACCGTCTATTATAGTGCGCTAGCCAAGTGAACACCACCATTTATTGTAAAATGTGTGATGCCTGTACATACTCAACAATGAACTATAAAGTCATCGATGAGATGCACCAGAACATGGAAAGAGGCACGAGACAAGTGACAACAAGTGATGGTCAGGTAGGCCAAGGCAATGAAGGCTATGGGCAAAACAATATGGGTTATGGGAACCAATGAGGTGCACGTGGGTGAGGAGGACGTGGTGGAGGAAGATTCCCACCAAGGTCATGCTACAAGTGTGGTTTGATTGAACACTATCAACACTAATGCCCCACGCACCCAACATGCGAGTATTGCCGAGGACCACATGCAATCGAAGAATGCCCTGAATTATACAAAAAGTTAACTCAAGGCTAGCCTGGTGCAGACAGAGGTGCGACAATGGTGAGGTGCGAGTCCAAAGAGGAAAGGTGGACTCCCAAGCCACAACAGGCTTGAAAGGAGCCGCAAAAGGTATAGGCTACAACAAGGAGTGGGCTCACCACTCAACCACTCACTGTGCCAACCCAAGATTTGCATTTGGAATATGGTGAATCAAGTTGCATTGAGTGCATAATGCGGCCAGAGCCAAAAATTATGCCATATCCTGACCCTACACGGCAAAAAGATGTCTTGCAATAAGCCATGAGTGTAATACAAAACTTGCAAGGTGAACTTCAGTTGGCCAGGGATTTGGAGGCATAGGCCACTGCTTCACACAAAAAGCAAGATGACCAAGAAGCTGAGATGCAATAATTGACTGAGATCCTATGCCTCTTGTAAACTAAACGAATGCTACCCTTTCTGCAATATTTGTTGATAAAACATGCAAAGAAGAAACCCACAGAGGCTGTAGCTCAGATGATTGAGGTTGCTGTGTCGCATATGGAGTGGGCATGAGAAGTAAGGCATCCTTAGAATGTTGAGTATGACCAGGAGATATTAATAGATGCCACCATCAATGGATGGTCGGCTTGTGATGTACTAATTGATATGGGCAATGAGGTCAATATTCTGACTCAAAACACTTGAGAAAAGATGGGGTGGCCACCCTTGAGACCTTCACCTCATATGTTGTTCATGGCTAACAAAACTCGAGTGCAGACTATCGAGATCTTAAAAGGTGCCATCGTAGACATCATGGGCGCTGAGTTCTAGGCCAACTTTGAGGTCATCGAGTTAGTATAACAAGACAACTATCCGTCACTCTTGGGAAGGCCATGGTGCTATGCTAGAAACACAGACATGCACTTTAAGAAGTGTTATATGAATTTGAGAATGAAAAGAAAAAGGTGGGGATTCCTCTTTCAAGCGACGAAGGGCCCCCATATGTAGAAAGTGTGGATCTCAAGGATGAGATCAACCGCATCTATAACATCATGATGTAGGGTGTCGAAAAGCTCAACCCTAATGACCAAGGCATGCTCGAATGGGAGGATGGACAATCAACCTCTGATACAACTGATGTAGCATGTGAATGATGGGTCAAAGAGGCATATGAGGTCACCTACCATAGGTGCTACCTAGTACATGTAGTCAAGCCAAGACCAACCCATATATGTTTGATCAGGAGGGAGCACCTCAAGAAGAAATTGGGTCCCTCACGCATGAAAGATGGAAAAAAGGGTACTATGGCTCTATAAAGGGAAGTTTGTAACACTTCCAAGGTATGAAGGGAGCCAACCCATAGAAAATTACATCTAGGACATTGAAGCCTGCATCCTAAAGGAGATAGATCGAATGGGTGCACTGGTGCATACTCTAAAGAGTACTAGTGCTTATTGGTGGGCAGTATAGAGACTCAATTTGCCAACGTGGTGGAATGTGAAGGCATCAATATGCACCAGTTTTGACAAAAATAATGACGATCTAGACATACCTATTTATGATGGTGATTCTGATCCAATCGTGCATGTGCGTCTATGCAAAGAAACATGGACTGACCATGACAAAAATACATCAAGAGGCCGTGGGTGCATGCCTTTTACAAGACCTTAAAGACATGGGTGTGGGCGTGGTACATTGTAAATGAGACGTGCCACGAAATTGGGAATTAGGAAATACTCATGGAGAGGTTCATGCACACTTTCTCTTTTTCTTCGTAGAGCTTAGAGCTATTGGAACCATTACAAGTCATCCACATGGCTGTGTTTGAGGACACTACAATCTTAGAAAAACACCTAAAGGAGATGTTCAGGGAGAAAGGACTAGCGCTCCCAACATTCTTTGAAGAGATGGCGTTCAATAGTGACTCCAATGAAGAAGATGATGAAACCTAAAAAGGGCACAATTGGAAGGCTTTGATAGGTAAACAAAAGCTTGTGCACCTTGTGGATGACAACACGTCAGACGATAAAGACCCAACACATCTTTTTTTGAAATAACGGAGGGGACAAGGCAAGTTGAATACTCTCATCAGGAGAAAAATGAACCCTACCGTGTGTCACTCAAGACCACTAAAGTGGACATCAGCATAGATGGTGAGCCAAAGATCACCACTATAGGCACTTACTGGTATAAGTCAGAGCTAGCATGAAATGTAGATCTCCTGAAAGAATTTTAGGTCCTGTTCCCACGTAGCTATGAAGACATGAAGGGCAGCCACCCTTCACTTGGAAAAATGATCATCTAGTCAAGAAGTGCCCATATCGGATGAATCCCAATCTCTGCACCAAGGTAAAGATGGAGATTGATGGAATGTTGGTTGTTAGTATCATCTACCTAGTACAAAAATCCAAGTGGGTGAGCTTGATGGTCATTAGCATCAAGAAAGATGGGTGCATACGAATTTGCATCGATTACAAGATGTTGAATGCCCCCTACATCAATGATCTATTCCCGATGCTGTTCACCGATGAGGTCCTAGATGGAGTCGTAGGCTACGAAATCTACACTTTCATTGATGGGTTTTCAAGTTGCCATCAGATGCAGATTGAAGAGGAGGATAAGCCCAAAACAACCTTTACAATTGAACAGGGTTGTTTCTCCTATAACATGATGCCCTTTGGAATCAAAAATGCACCAATCGTATTCTCCAGGGTAGTGATCACTGCCTTCAAGAACTTCATCCATATGTTCCTACAAGTGTACCTCGATGACTGGACTATGTATGGTCTTGAAAAAGACCACTATGATAATCTGTGCCTCATGTTTGAAATGTGCAAACAACTCTATATCTTCTTAAGTCTGAAGAAGTGCATCTTTGTAACCCCATTTGGAACATTGCTCAGGAACATCGTCTTGAAGGATGGTTTGCTTGTCGATCCAACAAAGATTGCCATAATAATCCATCTCTAGACCCCTTCAACGTAGAAACATGTGTGCACCTTTCTAGGCCATTATGGCTACTACAAGAAGTTCATTTGGAGCTATGCAAAAATCATGGCACCTCTAGAGGAGATCTTGCGCAAGGATGGCCCATTTTACTGGGGTGAGTCACAAGAGGAGGCCTTTGAGACACTAAAGTTGAAGTTGGCCAGTGCACCAATTCTACAATTTCCTAACTGGACAACTCTTTTTCACATCCACATTGATGCTTTAGGCTCTGCCATTGGCACCATACTGGAATAACTAGGGGAGGGCAAGATGGACCAACCCATCTTTGCAAGTATGCCTTGAAAAATTTAGGCAATACCTTCAGGGAACCCCATCTGTCTTCTTCATAGATAATGAGGAGCTCAAGTACCTCGTGAACAAGACTCTTTTACATCGATGCATATGTAGATGGATTATTCTTTTCCAAGAATTCTAGTTCTTTATAGTTGTCAAACTTGGGAAATAGAACTTAGGACCATACCATTTGTCCTGCATCAACTCTGGCGATGTAGAGGTGCCCGTTGAGGATGATATGCCAGATGCACAACTATACAGAGTTCAACATGTTCAACCAAGGAAAAGAAATAACTCGTGGTCCACATTGACCCCTTCTAGCTTATCTAAGGGGAGATCTATAAACTAAGTAGGGATGAAGTCCTGCATCGGTGTGTTTTGGAACACAAAAGGGATGCCATCCTCCAGGAAGCACATGAAGGGATCACAGGAGGCCATTGCACTGGCAATGCAACGACATGTAAGGTATTGTAATCATGTTTATGGTGGCCAACCCTGTTCCAAGATGCCAAGGGGTATGCTAAGGCATGTGATGTATGCCAATGCATTTAGAAGCACAACCATTAGGATGAGATGCCTCTCATTCCCATCCTCGCCCAGGTGTCATTCAAAAAATGGGCCATTGACTTTGTTGGGCCTTTGCTAGATACATTTTAGCGACCATTGACTATTTCATTAAGTGGGCCAAAGCCATGTTGACCAAAGATTGTATAGCCATGATAGTCGCACGCTTCATATGGGAGAACACATCAGTAGGTATGGGTGCCCATTGAGTTTAACAAGCGACAGGGGCATTCATTTCATAATGAAATAGTGCACATCCTTTTGATGGAATTTATGGTGGCTTACTTCAAGACCACCCCATATCATCCCTAGGCTAACGACATGGTTGAATCTTGTAACAAAATCCTAGGAACGTGCCTCACGAAGATATGTGATGTTGGTCGTGAGGACTGGGACGATTGGGTTTCAATGGTACTTTGAGCATATTGCACAACCTATAAATAGTTGAACAAGGCTACACCATTTCAACTATTGTTTGGCACTGAAGTAGTTCTACCTATGGAGTTCATGGTGCCCTCCTTATGCATTGCACACATTGGCCGCTTAAACAACTAAGAATCTCTAAGTGCAAGATTGGAAGACTTGGAGCACTTGGATGAGAAGCACGTCCAAGCCAAATGGAGTCAGCAGGTTGAGAAAGCATGCCAAAAGGGATGGCACGATAAGCAAATCAAGCATAAGGAGTTAACTGAAGGAGCATTGGTGCTGATCTATGATTCCAAGTACTTGAAGCACCTAGACAAGTTGTGAATCCGATGGATGGGTCCAAACATTATCCACCACATCTTGGAAATAGGTGCATGTAAGTTACACATGTTGTCTGGAGAAATGCTCCCTGGGCATTTAAATGGAAATCGATTGAAGCCATACAAGTAGTAGGCTAGCACATGTGCCATAAAAGCTCCGAATTCTTGGTTAGTATTTGGTTGGAGTTGAACTGACCAAAATAAAGTTTGGTGCAAGCCAAACCATTCTTTTTCTTTCTTTACTCCTTGTACAATGTATAGAGGTAGTGAGTGGCACGCGGCGGTTGTAAGAACTTTTGGGTCAATACTTCACACTTAATTCCAATCAGGTGATTCAAGCACTTGTGCCAATAAGTGCATGAGACCAGACATCTAAGTAGTGGGCACGTGAAGCTTCCTAGGCACAAGCACATGTGCACAAGATAAATAGTGTAGGGCACTTTAAAGCCCAAAAATGAACCACTCTTGCTCTACTTGTGTGCCAAAATTGCAAGAAGGCACATCATTCAATTCGATGCCAGAAACCGTTGAGGCAAGAGAAGATGTTCAACATAGTTGGGTGCACGATCGAAAAGTGAAGATGCTCAAGTTAGTTGAGTGTAAGGAAAGAAGTGAACACACACTCTCTAAAAAGTGCGCAAGAGCATCCAGAGAGAAACAAAGCGTTGGAGGGCCAGCACAAGGAATTTGTATGGGGTAGGAAGGCCAAGGTAAGACATCATGCAAGAAATCAACCAAGGAAGAAAAGCGTGCTTGAAATGGGAGCACAACTAGAGGAGAAATGGAACTGAGGAGGTTGAATCACATGCATGTGACGTGCTGCACCCAAGTTAACACAAGAAAGGTGAAGGTCACATCAAAGGAGGCACGCATAGAAGGAATTCATCCAAGACAACTGGTGTCTACCTAGGAAGGAGCAGGAAGTGACCATTTAAACCACATGTCACTTCACCAAAAAATTTGTTAGGAGCATTCAATGGGGCAACATCAGTGGCACAAAGATACGTATTTAATGCGTACAGGATAACAAATTTTTGAAGATTTCACTAGTTTTCATATTCTCCAATAGATCAAGGGGCCTACACCATTACGCTTGCATTAATGATGGTGGTTGATAAGAGATGAGTATAAATTGATCAATGAAAAAATTGCTTAGGTTACAAATTTTATGCTAAACTAGACTGAGAGTGAGCATAACAAGAGACTAGAGAGCTGAAGCAAGAAAGAACTCACAAGTGAAAATTTGACCAACTCAGGCACCTAGAGTGGAAGGAAGCACATTGAGGAGTGCACTCACAGTGAAGCTGGTGTGTGAGGCATTAGGATGAGAGAAATTGGTGTAGAGAGCTAAGAATAACATAATGTTGTCATCGGGTTGCCTTTAATGACTAGTGAAGCTTAACGCTGAACACACAAGCAAAAATACTGACTACAAAAGCACCAACCATCATTAGAGGCTTAGGTAAGCCACACCTCTCGAGGTTTAATTCTAGAAGATTCAGAATGGTAAAGAAGTGAAAGGCATCGAGCTCCACAGAGGTGTAGTTAGAACCCAAGAGGTTGAAAATTGTTGAGGAAGCATCTGCCACTAAGATAAAGGCGTAGACAATTGACGTAGTTAGTGTCGTGGTGGTGGACACTGAGGCATTTATAAAATTGTCCTATCAATACAGGCAATTTCTACTAGAGGTATCAGTGGGAGAACCATGGCATTCATTCACGTACATATGCCAGTTAAAAGAATACAACCACCAGACGTCGAGCCATTTTCAAGACTTGGCACAAGACTGGATGGTGGATATGGGGCATAAGACCCCTGGAGGTGACGCTCTCTTCGATGTCTCGATTCGAGACAAGATAAAAGCCTTAGGTGCAGCTCAACTCTATGAGTTGCCATACTTCAAAAAGCCCAAAGAGCTTATTCAATTCCTCCTCTCATGCGTCCATGAGGATTGGGTATACTTTGTAGGCCAGTGTATGAATATCTTGATATAGATGATGAGTTGAATAACTGGGCTCCCAACATGGTTGAGATATCCATTAGCTGATGGATGACGATGAGGAGGTAGAGCGAGTCACGAAGCTACTAAACTACTTCAAGGGGGGGTATACATTCCCAATCAACAAGTGTGAAGATCCCAACATGAGGGCGGTAGCACACCTCGTGAGCTCAAAACTATGCCCTAGTGGCTAATGGACGGATGTGTCTAAGGCGTATCTTTGCCTGGCCTATCATATGGTACAGGGCATCCAATTCAACATCATGCAATTCATCACCGAGGAATTGATCAAGAACACATTTGAATACCACAACACCAAAGGGAACTTCAGATGGGGCTTCATCCTCATCTTGATTATAATGGAATAAATCAAGATCCATGATGGAAGTGGGGACAACCTGTGGGTGTTACCATAACACCACTAGTTCCCAATGCAAAAATATAAGGACTACACCTACTCCACTACCTTCAACCCAAAATACAAGACTCGTATATTGTGCTGGTGCGATAAGTATATCAAAGCCTTTGGACTGGAGTGGCACATACCCTAGGGGCTTCCCACGAGCATGTATGGGATGACAAATTTTGCGTGATGCAACACTACTACATCGTGTGCTTAGCATTGAAGGATGGGAACAAGTCGAGATGGCTGAAGCTTCCCTTCGCCTTCTCAATAGGATACTTCCAAGATGCACTTCACCTAATCCTAAACATGCAAAGAATGGACATCCCAATCTAGGAGCTTGATATAGACACTTGAAGAATGCGGTGAGGGTTCCCCTGCATAGATAGAGTCATGACTGAAGATGAATAAGATGCTTTGGATCGCCCAGACATCGACCTAGTTCAAGAGGTCACTATCCTTGGATTCATCCATAGAATCTAATATGTGATGAAGCCAAGGAAGAAATATTCTAGTGTTGGGTCTAACACTGAGAGGAGAAAAGACCCCCTATCCATATTGAGGATGAGGGAACCTCAACACCTGCTGAAAAGAAGAAGTCCCTAAAGAAGAAGAGATGGGAGACCTTAGAAGAGATCGAGGAGCAGTTGAAGTTGAAAATCACTTCAGAGGGGGAAGCATCTACTTCAAAGTCACCTAAGAAGAGCGTGCACTTTGCACCGAGAGCCCCCTCTGACACAAAGGAGAAAAAGAAAGGGCAGGCTCCCTCCGTAATGCCAAAAATTGTTATATCCGAAGAAGAGGAGGTAGAGGAATATGAGGAAGAAGAATGGGGAAAGGGCACTTTCATTGTACTCAAGGATGAGGATTCCTCAAGTGAACTGACTCCTTCTCCTCCACCTCAGATGGGTCCAAAAAATCCTAGGCAAAGATTGAGGGGACTCAGCACTAGTGAGGTTGAAGTTCAGAGGACATAGGAGCTGTGAGAATAGGAGGAAATGGCTAAGGCAGGGGTGCTGAAGGAGGTCATTTAGATGGTGGAGGCCGAAGAACAAAGGAAAGAGGAGCATCATAAGGCACTGATGAAGGAAGAAAGCCAGAAAGGAGAAATGGGTAGGGGACCTGAGGAGGCAACCCACTCTGATTCGCAAATGGAAGAAGAGCTGCAAAACCTATAGAAAGACATGGGCCTTGACCAAGGCCATATTGATGTAGTTCTATTATTACATTGGAGGCATGAAGAGATGAAAGTCAAGGGCATGTCCTAGGTTGAGATTGGCCAGATAGAGGCCGAAGAGATAAGAGGGAGAGAAAAGAAATGCATCGTGCAAGCTGCAAAGATGAAGGCCGAAGTAGAAAAGGCTAAGGAGAGAGAGGAAGAAGCAACCCATAAATAAAGGGCATGCATGTTGAAAGAAAGAGAGGAGAACAAAGTCACCGCAAGTACGGGACCAAGTAAAGAGAGAATGCCAGAGAAGATGCTTGACACTCCCACTAGTACAATAAATAATGTTGTACAATAGGTGCACCCTAGTTTTGAAGGGGCACCTGAAGATAAGGAAGGTGATACTAGCACCTTGAAGGAACAAATAGAAAAGGAGACCAAGGCCTCGATAGGGCAAGAAGAAGATAAAGATGGTGAATTGCAAGTTCATGCCACATAACCACTACAAGAAAATATGGATGAATGGGAAATGTCCATAGAAGAACCCTTTTAGGAAGAACATGATGACGAGCTAGGCGCTGAAGAGGGAGAAGAAGAGGGAGAAGAAAAAGATGAAAAAGGCACTATGATGAGCTCTAGCACCATTAAGGAAGAAGAACTGGTTGAGGGCAAGGAGTATGAATCAAGATATAGGGAAAGAGCACAACAGGACTTCAAGGAGGATGAGGACTTCTACTTGATGGAGTGCATGCCTCCAAAGACCGCATGAAGATAACGCACCACCAATTCTCTTGGGCACTAGACTGCTATATGGATGAGCCTGAGTTCGAGGTTCCAACCAAAGTGATACGAGGCACCAAGAAGCCATAAGGAGGCCATGATTACCAACTTCTCAACCCTCATGACTTAAACCCTATGTGCTCGACCAAAACATGTGCCTCAAGAAGGCAAAAGAGGGGAAAGATGCTTTGCTCCAGTGCTTTTTATGGCGACAAGGGCCAAGTGCATGCAGATAATGGCTAAAGGTAAAATCCCTCAGTGCCCAATTGAAAATGCAGGAGCAGGATTTGGAGGCAGTCTTGCACACCTTCCAAACTAAGGCCAGTGAATAGGGAGAAATTTTGGATGGTAGTGTGAAGTGTGCTAAGGAAAGGCTCAAAACCTTTAGGAGAGAACTAGAAAGCACAAATGTGCTTGCTCTCAAATCTGCTTGCACTAAGGAAGATAATGCCATTAATGAAATTAAGGGTGCTATCCAAGGCTATAATAATTTCAAAGTAGATCTAATACAAGGCATGCCCAAGTTCTGCGCGCCTAAGGCGTTTAAAGACCAGTTTGGGGTGGACTAGCAATTTTGTATGGGGTAATGTTGGGCCCCCTTTTATACCATTACATGGACTGTGCCAACCTATCAAACCTTGGCAAAAAGCGACCCTTGGATTGGTTTCACCCCTTTTTTTACATTTTGGCACTAGCTAGAGGAGTCCCCATGGATCCCGTGCCAGCTGGTGGGTAGTTTCAAAGCATTAAACTTATTAAAGACATCCCTGTCAGGACTTGTACAAGGTGGCTCAAGACACATAGATGTTAGAATAGTGGATCAAGTAGGAAAGTGACCCCAAATGACATCTTGGCATATGGCATGCACACATCCGACCTGAGCAGCGTAGTGGAGCCGACAGACTCACGACAGCTCATCACTTGGCACGTGCCCATTCGCCCTGGTAGGAGGTGACCGTCACCTATAAAAGGAGACTCACATTTGAAGAGTAAGGGGAGGAGAGGAAACATAGTGAAGCTTTGGCAAAATAGAGAGCCAAAATTAGGATTTTCATTTTGCATATTAGTTCAAGTAGTTTGAATGTATAGCTCAAGCTCACATGTGAGCCGCTGGGATTGAATAGAGTTAAGAAGAGCATATACTCTGTTACTTGTAATGAAATCTATTGATTAAGTTAATGAAGAAGATAATTGAAGGAATGAAGTATTAGTTCTTGTTTTATGATCTGCATGATGCTTTGCTTATGAGCTAGTTTCATTAAGTTTTGCTTAGTTCTTTCACATTACATTGGAATATGGAGGTTCAACCCTAGCCATTAATGGCATCTTGGTGCCATTTAGTAACTTCAGCCAACCTATAAATGCACTAAGTTTTGGAACCCGAATGCATCAAGAGTCCAAGGCCCCGCACCTAGAGCATTACTTGAGAGGGAGTCCTTGAACATAAGCCATCCCTATGACTTGCATAACTAGTCGGATGACCTTGAACCCCCAACTTGATGACCTTCGCTTGTAGAAGCTTGGTCTAGCCAGAGATGGACTTGCACCATCGGACCTAGTCTCTCATGAAGGCTTGTGCCTAGTGACCTCCCTGTGAAAGACTTAACACCTGAAGGCCACCTAACCCTTCTAGCCAATGATTAAATCCTATTGAAACCCCAAGTTGCACCATAATGCAACTAGCCCAATGCAGACCCGATCCCTTTGCTGTTGTTCTTTGGTTGAGTGCACAAGGCTTGCGCCTTGTGTGAAACTGATGCCAGTGCCATAACGTGATTGAATGTTGTGAACCAGACCTTGCTACCCTTGCACCTAGCTTCCCCAAGTATATAAACGCCTTGGCTTGATAGTTAAGTGCATGACCAAGCCCAGAAACCAACCTAGTGAACTTTTCTACAACATGGTTACTAGATAGTTAGTAACCATTCAGGCCACCCAATGTTGAACATAAATGATATTATATTTAAAATACAAGCCTAAAATTGATGGGGCATACATAACCCTATGGTAAACAACAAAAGAATGATGAGTAGCTAGTTAGTAACCATTCGGCTCATTATGTAGCTTTAGTGCCATTGAATGCCTTCGTTGCTCTCATTTGAATAGTGGAATGCTCAACACATTATTTGTACATTGAATGTTATCATCTCTCCCCATAATATTCTAGTCTTCTATCTTTTCCCTCATTTTGTCCCCTATTAATGTTTTCATCTCCCATACCAACTTCTTTGTTTCCCATGTCATCTTTCTCATCATTATGACCATCTCAAGGTCATCTTGGACATGTCATTGATGGGGAATAATTGTTCTTTGGCCACCAATTCTTTCAATGGTTTGTACCCATTGTGCCATCTCTTATTTATCGATTTATCATATTCATTTTTGTGACATAACTAATTGAAAAAATATTGCCAGAGGAAAACTCATTGTAAATGAAGCATTTAAGCAAAACATTTGAAAACATATCAAATTATTTACAAATTGTGATCAAAGGTGAGTGATATCCAATGAGTTTGTGTTAAGTGTGCATGATTTGCCTTGTGGGAATTGTGCATGACTATTATTAATTTGCTGGAAAGTGCCAAGGATTGCTCTCACATTCTCAACTTCTCACTTATGAAGGAGTTGGTTTTGAAAGTCATGATTAAAATTTGGAGGCCATGGATCCCTCTTCTCCTCATAAAAATATTGTTTTGAACTTGTTTCATATGATTTTTTACATTAATAAATTAAATATTTACTTATAGTATTTTTATGTTTTCAACTTCAAAATTAATAAATTTTTGTTAAGTGTTCATGATTTTCCTTGTGGGAATTGTGCATGATTATGGGAAGTGCCAAACATTTCCCTCACATTCTCAACTTCTCACCTATTAAAGAGTTGGTTTTGAAGGATAGGGACAAAATTTGGAGGCCATGGAGCCCTTTGCTCCTCATCGAAATATTGTTTTGAACTAGTTTCACATGATATTTACTTACAAAGAAACACTATGTTTTCAACTTCAAAATTAATTAATGTTAAATTAGTTAGTCACTTTAGGTTTACTTGCTCCATCTACATTGCATTTGATCATCATACGTTGATCAATTCATAGTTTTAAAGAAAACTCCAATTCTCATGCAACTCTTTGCGCCCTTATCTCTTACAATTGTTTGGCTACATTGTATACTCAACATTGACATGACCTTTTGTCCCTCTTTTATATTGGGAAGCTACCTTTTTCTTCATTTTTTTCCATTTATATCAATGTAGGTACAATCTTCTACACCATTGTTCAATTTTAAACAATTTAAAAACTAATTATGACCATAATAATAAAGTATTAGTAAAGTAAAAAACAATAATTAAAAAACTATATTTTAAGCTTATTCCTTGATTAAGATTTCTCATGAACTTGTCTTTGTAAGCATCCTACAAAAAAGCATATCTAGATTTACATAGTGGAAAAGGGAAAAGGACCTCTAGGGTCGGGGATGCATGGGACTTCCATGTCATCATCATGATGGAGAGGGGCATTCCATGCCAAGGAAGCATAGGTATGTCATGCTTTTGATGTGCAACACATGGAATGAGGAGGAGGTTTTGGGAGGTCATCTATGGGCATGTGTTGTGAGGAGTAACCACAACCAAATGCTCTATCAAACTTTCAATGAAAAAGGCCAAGATTCCTTCTCATTCATGAATTCATGAGAATTTACAATTTTCACAACAATTTAAAATAAACTAATGTGTTTATCTATTTATTATTATATGTAAATAATTAAATTAAAATAATATACATGTTTTAAATTAAATTAAATTAATTAAATTGTGTTCTAGTTCTCATCACCTCACCTAAGATGTCCTTAGTGCCTTTTATTTGATATCTTCTTGTGGTTGTATGTTTGCTCATAGTTCAAGCCTTTAATTTCTCTATCATTTTGTAAGCAAAATGTCCTTGTGATTAGTAGTACATTGGATCCTTTCAATTCCATTATTAACTCCTTTTGAGCCCTCTTATCCCAAAAAAAACTTATGACATGCATATAGTGAGGGGTTTTGTTAGCTCATCTACCTGGCATATGTTTGGTTCTATAGTTGGAACCTCCTCTTATTTTACGAGGCATTTATGGAAAATAAACTAAAAAATGACATTAAAAATAAAAAGTTTCATTTCTATTTTTTTTTTATAAAGAGTGAATTTGTTAATTTAAAATAGGAAGAACAAGCTCACCTCCATAGTTACATCATAACAAAAAATCAAAACATTGTTAGCAATCACAATGAGTTGGGTCTTATTCTCTAACTCATAGATACCAACCACTAAAAAGCAAATAGTAGAGCACATAAACAAGGAAAATAAGACATAAGGAACATGGAGCATGGAGAAGTTAAGCATCATGGTTTTTTTCTCTCTTTATGATGAAAGTTCTTGTTCATCTCACTTGCAATTCACTCTTTTTTCCCCTCTTTATGATGAAAGTTCTTGTTCATCTCACTTGCAATTTAGTCCAATTCCTCTAGTTTTTTGTAACCATCATGCATAATCACATTCATAGAATTCATGAAATTACAATTGTTTAAAAAAAAATTAGTTGTGTTTTATTGCTCTCATTCATCTTGACCATCATAGCATAAAGCAATGCTTGGAGATTACACCCATTCTATTGATTGGCTCGATCACATCCCATATTATTAGTTGCCTCGATCAATTTATCTAACGCAAGTTGGATTGTATTTAGGGTATCATTGCCCTCTTTTTAAGAACATTTCCCCTAGACATTGACCTTCTCCTTGTTTGAAGTCTCCCATTTTTTCTATTAGACCCTTGTATCTTCTCTTTCATATGCTTAGCTTTATCTTGGATTGAAGATGGGGAAGTATAAAGGTTATATTTACTTTTTCTAGTTACTTCAGGGTTGAAACAAACTCATGAACCCTTATTTCAATCTCATTGGCTTTCCTTTTTAAGAAAAAGTATCAAGGGGCATTCATATTAATTCTCACCCTTGGTTTCTTTCTAGACCCCCTCAAAATCTTCGACTAGTTTCAAAATTTACTTGCTAGTCGACGCCCCATCATACTTGTTCATGTAAGGGTATCCAACATTAGGATGGAGATCTATAAGGCATCACCATTGGACCTATTGACCTTGGTTGAGTATTCCTCATTGACTACACAATATGCATGTTATGGGGGTTAATGTGGAAGCAAGAGATTGTTAGAGATGTGGCAGGATAGTTTCCACTATTATACAATACAATAGAATGTATTTAAGATTAAATGCTAGTGACTCATCCTCCTATGATGATCCACATCAAATTTCTTCCATGAGACTTTGCTTACATGTTGTTTGGGTTGTCATTGTGGTGTGTTTGGCCATTGCATGGGTTTTGTAAAAAATAACATTGAATTCCATATCTAAATCATATCCATACATTTTGAGATTCGTGGGATTGTCCTCCTTCCACATAGGCATAAGCATGATATTAATACTGTTGGAGGTCCCCAAGTCATTCTACCAACCATAAGTGTCCTATCTTTGAGATTCAACAATCCCACTAGCTCGAGATTAACACTTTGCAGATTTGAAGGAGTTTAATAGAATGATCACCTAATGTTTCATGGTGAGGATAATGCACAAATAAAGTATAAAATAAACATAGAACCAAGGACCATCCAACAAAAGAGTTAGCAAAAAACAAGAAGAAGAATATGATAAGGGATTAGTGTAGGGAGAAGAGGAAAGCACGAGATGAAATAAATAGGCCATGTTGGAAGAAGCGATAATAAGATAACGAGGGAAGAAGATAGAATAAAACAAGAACAATGCCTCCATCATATAGAAAGAAAGTGTTGGAGATAAAAACAAGAAAACAAAGTAATATATAAATAAACAAAAAAGAGTGAAAAAAGAAAAAAAATGAGCAAAGAGGAAAGCCCACCACTATTGAGGAGGAAAGCAAAGAAAGATAGCCATAAGAAAAAAGACAATAAAGATAAAAAGAAAGTGAAAAAAGGATAAAACACTAAAGGGAGCAAAAGCAGAGAAAATGTAAAAAAGCTTAAAAAGCTAAAAAGAAAAAATAATGTTAATAAAAACCCCAAAAGAAAGGGAAAAAGATTGAAAAATTGGTCCCACCACCGAACACAATAGAGGCTTAGAAAAGGGAAAAAAATTTAATAGTAGTGTTTTGAAGTAAGAGAAAAAACAAAAATCCCATGAAATTGACAAATAGTGCTCAACACTTCGAATCCACATATCCATCATATTGAGCATAGAATGGATTCTACACACAATCTATTATGGCTCATCACTTTGATTTTAGCAATCAAAATATTTCTCATATTATGAATTATCATTGATAATGATTTCCATAAGATTTTTCCATTAATGCAAATCAAGACCTATACCCTTTGTTTTCTTGGTACGATGAATCTTGATGACATTTTCCAATGAATTAGTCACAACATTGCTTTCTCTGTAATAATAGTTGAAAGAAATGTTGTTGAATGGGTTTTGTTTTTTTAGCTTCTTCCATATAATTTATGTTTTTCCAATGATGTTGACCCTCATTTTCCATTCCTTCAATCAAAATTTTTGAGTCCCCTTCCACCTCAAGATTATTGTTATTTAACCAAATAGCTAATTGGATCCTTCTTGTCATTCCTTTGCTATTCGTTACATTGTTAGTTTTAAAGCCTATAGAAAAATAGTCAAAAGTCTCAACTTTTATCATGTTGTTTCTAATCAAACACCCATTTTTACCAACTCAAGATTCCCTTTAGAGGTGTTGTCAAAATTGACCTTATACCAACCTTATATCAAAGGTTTCCACTTTGATTTAGGCCTATGACCTCCAATCTTGGTTTGGGTAGAATCATATCTAGTCTTAATGTCATCCTAGTTTTTTAGAGCTTGGTGATCTCTAGGAGCTAGTTTCATGTCTTTATTAATACTAAAAAATTTAAAGATTTTCTCTATCATTTCATACAACAATTTGAGAACCTCTTATGAGATTTTAAAACATTATGGAAAATTTGTTCCTTTCCATCCATAATGTCCAACTGGTCATATTCCTTACCATATTCATTAAAGTCTACACCACCTCCGAATTGGCCATGATATCCCAACTTTCAATTGCACTTCAAAATTATTTTTGAAAGACCCAGTTCATTTGAAACCTATATAACATTCCTTGCCATTTTTTTGGGCATACTAACAATTTAGGAGTAAGTTATTACCATCCTCCTCAACGTCTTTGTGCATGATACATTTAGAAGTGCCCTAAAAATCTTTTTTGTTTAGCTAATCCCCTGTTAGGATTTTTCCTTGCATTGTTATCCTAAGGAAAAATTTAGTCTTAGGTTAGGTCTTTGACCCCTAAATTCTTTGTTAGAAGTCTGATTTGTGATAAATCTGGTTGTTCTCAGCCAAAAAGAGATATCCTTATTTTACTAAAAAATCCCCTTTACCTTTGATATTCTAAAAAAGTTGGTCCTTCCTATTGGAGTTTGGGGTTCTGTATTTTTCTAGAGAAATTTATAGATCATCACTTTCATGGTTATAAGGCCCCTGTAGAAATCTCAAATTCTTTCATTTCATTTCTTGACTCCCTTCTCTTTTGATAATTCTGAGTAGATTTCAACTTTTCTTCCCCAGACTCTTCTGGGTTCGAATTAAAGGGATCCCAAACCTACTTGTTTAAAGAGGAAGTTTACCTTTAGCCAAACCTCTTCTCAAAAGAGGGTTCTCTTACCATCCTTGTAACATCCCTATAGGGATTTACTAGAATAATGTAGTATTTAAAAAAAAAAACTTATGTAACACTTATTCTTTCATTAAATTACACCACAAGAATCCAATTAGTGATCTTAACATACTAACTAAGCATATTAAACATATGTAACCATGTAGCATTAATAGTTACTGATCACTAGCATCATTTGTAATATAACATAACTACATAAGTAAAGTAATTACATTAAAATCCAACCATCGCTGGTATAATTATATAGACACTACTGTCAATATACTATAAGTAATCAATTACATTTCCAATAGGCATTAAGCCTCAACATAAATACAATAATAGATACAATGATCCATAGAGCACGAGTCACTCTAACTCTAGTATCTTTGATAATTTCAAGTGTAGTCTCCAAGTAAATACTATAGTGGGGAGGGAAAGCATCATCTGAGCATTTTTTGACATCAATCATGAACCATCGATCCCTCGTACAATCCCCCAAATAGGGAATGGCCCTCCCTTCATGGATGGGTAGATAGTGATAATGCCAGAATCCATAGAGACATGCTAGTATCTGTGTATTATAAGATTATACTACATGATGTGTACCATAAATGAAATATCTTTTAACATGATATTGCATAAACATGTAAAGCATACATATGAATTGAATTTTTTTATCTAAACATTACTTTGATCAAAGTTTTTAAATAACTAATGATATCTAAGATCAGTCAAATTCATACACACCACTTAATTGAATTACCTTCATCTGGCATTGGTAGTGCTAAGTAAGCTAAAGAAGTTCATTTCACTACTTAGTACCAACAATGTGAGATTTGATTAAAATATATAGAACCAATAGATTCATACTAATTAAATCTTATTAGTAAGTACAACTTAAGCTAGTTATAGGAATAATACCTTTACATATATTTAGTCCATCAAATGTATGAGTGAATCTTTATTCATATTATTCGTCACATAAATAATAATCATGACAAACAAGTTTATTTATCAAATCGGTAGAATACAACTCATACTAAAGAATCTACATTCCTTAAGTAAATGCTTATGTAATAAAATCATCATTCTCATAATATAATGCTCATACCGCTCAATTACAATAGTCATAATGATTTAAAATACATAATCTTTCTTAATATTATACCTAAATGAAGGCTTTATGCATACAAATTAAGCACTCTATTCTTTTAGGTTTTTGACTTCATTATTTAATCACAACTAAAACAATAGTTATTCATCCAAAATATATCATACCCAATATATATATGTATCTAGACCTAAGTTTACATATATATTTATACAATGATCATAACATACATATATCCCACAATATAATATATACATATTAATCTGCCATACTATGACATTTGTCAATTTATTTCAAGATTATATTAATCAATAACATTTTTATGAACACGCATATAGATTTAAAAAGGGTCTATTTATTTTAACCCATTATTAAATTTGTAATAATCTTCATATTAGGTGTGGTATGATTTTAACCCCAAAATCATTCCAAATCTAATACCCTATTTTTCCTTTATAATAAAATTCCTCACGGTGTTCATATTTTGGAAAACATATTATAATAAGTATAAGACCAACACTATGCTTGTTTTATCCATAGAGATTTATATTTCCTTACTGAAGTTCTAAATGAAACTCAAGATTCAAATTGATTTTTAAAACATCTTCAATAGACTTTACTAATTTGAAACCATTCCAAAAGAGGTAAATTTGTTCATAGTCATCCATCTATGCGTATATACAATTAACTTATTTCTTAATTGTATTTAGATGTCATTTATACTATAATTTTCTCCTCAATTCAACTGTATAGAAACATATAAAAGATATAACCTTCCCTTTATTTTATTATTAAAACATACTCTGTTCCATATGTTCCCTATTTCGACACATACTTTGTTTCATATGTTCCCAGATTGATACATTTCATTTCATATTGTTTTCACCTTAAATTATTATAAGTCGATGCCATTCATTGAATGTACAAACTAAGTCATAATAATAGTCAATCTATAAAATATAAATTAATACTCGTTTTGGAACATGTTACTCAATCCGCCTATATGCCAATTTGTAATGTCAAACATAGATTCACATAATTATCTATGCTCAGTAATTCATGGCACGCACACACACACATAATTATGCACCTTTGACTATATATTTTTTTGAATACCCAAATCTATGCATATAAAAAACTAAACTTAATTCTGTTCATAAATTTATTTGCCAAATTTACAGTCATTATTTAAGTTGACAGTCCATACATCAACTTCATTATGTATATAAAAAATGTATAGACAGTATAAAGACTTTTGAATTAAATCATTTGCAAATCCTTTTAACTCAGACCCGGTTGGTAATATCATTCCATACCTGTATATAACCTTATACATACATACATAGGTTGATTTTAAAATTATGAGTTTATATAAATATATTCCTATCGATGTTTTACACATATATAAAAACCTCTAAGGATTCAAAAACTTAGTTATAAATATATACACAACAATATCATCTGCCTAGGATTTTTATTCAAGCTAGGCCATAGTATTTTTATGAAATTTAATCCATTATACCCCAATGGCTCAACACCTAAAAACAAATCAGTTTGTAGTCTTAGGGATTTAGAAAATATTATGGCTTATTTTTGTGGATGGCCGAGCCATCCACAGGGTTAAGCTCATGTTTTACTACAATTTTTCATATATTTCTAAATCTTACGATTTCAAACCACAAACAATAATTATACAAGCATATGAAATTAATTACTTCACAAACTTGGTAAGTTGCTTTCAAATATGAGACAAGATGAAATTGTAATATTTTCATCCTTACTCTGTATTTCCCTTCTCTTCTTCACCATCCCCCATTCGCCTCTTAGTTTGCCTCTTAATCTATTTAACTTGCCCATCGAGCCTTGCATGAAATCTTTACCATTTGCAGTCATCATGCAAACTCCGTGTTTTCCATTTTAATGATGACTTAAAACCAGTTGACTGCCATTACCCATGCTTAAGAAATCCCTAATTAGAACTTTCATCTTTTTATTTAATCATTATTATATTCATTATAAATCTAAGCATGCTACCTATATTACAAGTCCAAGTATTTTAATCTAAAAAGTCCACTTCACACATTATTAGCAATGATAAGTATTACTTCCTTTTCAACAATCTATGCATGACAACGAGATTAAGCATAGATCTTAGGATAGTATTTAGGATAATCCAATCTCTGTAAATAACTAATAATAATAATTATCTCCTTTATTTTTATGGTAATAAGACTAACACAAATTCAATTATCTTCTTATATCAAAATGATTGAAGAAACAATTATTTATTTTAATCATAACAAAATAATTGTGTGTTGTTACTAGTTTATATAGGCTAACTATGTATTTCATTATTTTTAATAGCTCAAGGTGTATATTGATATTCTTGAATATCAATAATAACAAGCTTAACTTTCTAAAATGTTGTAAAGACATTTTTGTTAGTCTATATATAATAGTAATTCTTTATCATCTACTAGATTTACATTCCTTTAATCATAAACAAATATAAGTAAAGTAATCTTATATAATAATACTACATCATTACACATTAAATCTGCATAAAATATACAAAACACAATCACATACAAGATTTATTTCATATCCATGTACTAACATTTATAACAGGCAAACTCTAATGTTTAACTAAAATTAACTTTAAAACATACTAATTCTAACAATTCAAACACACAATGCATATAACATTTAAAAACTAATATGGTGTGTGCATGGGTCTTAGCAGTTTCTTTGTCATTTTTCACCATATCCATCTACATCACCCTCTCTGATGATACTCTCCCTCCATTATGCTCTAAGGGATGAACTCTCCTGCATCTAACTCATGACAAAAAAGTAGTTAGTCAAATACATCATAATATATATCATAAAATAATGCTTTGGTACCAAATATAACATAATCATTATGTACAAAATTCATAATTAGTCAATTCATAATAATGAAATCATGAAATTCAAGTAACATACAACTATTCTATATCAACATATGACTTATAATTTAGTTAAAAAGTAAAAAATCAATTTAAAAACCATAATAATCCATAAATAATTAGGTAAATTAGTTTAGTGAAAAATTAGGATGTAACATTCTTCTACCTTAAAGTTGGTCATCGTCTTGATGACATTTATTCAAAAAATTATTTTGAATAATAAATAAAATTTAACATTCTTCCACCTTAAATTCATAATTTGAATAATAAATAAAATTTAACAAAAAAATAACATAGTATGAAGCATCAAATCAAGCAAACAAATATAGAAATAGCCTACAAAACTAATCATAGTCCTCTCAAGTAGCATTATTCTCAATGTATTGGTCCCACAAGACCTTGTATGATGACACTTCTCTATTACACAATGAAGTTTACGAGTGTTAATTACTCTGATTAGTTCTACCATGACCACGCCAAGATCTAGAACCTATAAAGCATTCCAATCTAACACATGTGAAGGATCAGTTATATACGTTTTAAGATAAGATACATGGAAGACATTATGCAATAGAGTTAGGGCTGATGGAAAAACAAGTCTATATGCTACATGATTGCCACTTCTAAAACCTCAAAGGGTTCCACATATCTCAGTGAAATTTTCATCAAATTCTCAAATTTAATCAATCTTTTTTATGACTTAACTCACAAGAATACTTTATCACCTACTAAAAATTGCTTAGCTATTCTCTTCAGATCAACATAGCTTTTCTACTTATCATTGGCCTCGATCAATTTCTACTTGATTGTTCTGAATTGATCTTCCATTTCTAAAAGCATTTCAAGGCCAAAGACTACCTTATCTTTCAATCCGTCCTAACTGATTGGTGTCCTGCACCTTCTCCCATCAAGTGCTTCAAATGGTGCCATATTCAAAGTAGATTGGTATGAGTTATTGTATGCAAACTCAACCAATAGAAGGTTTTATTCTCATTTTCATTTTTGATCCATGCAATAAATATGAAGATCCTCCAAAACTTAAATAATTTGCTCAGTTTGACGATCACTCTGTGAGTGATATGCAGTACTAAAGTTTAATTGCATACCCAAAGCCGAATTCAAAGTTAACCAAAACCTAGAAGTCATTCTTAGATCATGATCTGATATGATCTTGTTTGAAAAACCATGCAATCGATACACTTTACGAATCTCTTCAAAAGAGTTGATTCATCATTTGTCACATTGCTTGGTATAAAATGTGTTGCCTTGATTAGTTTATCAACTACAACCAAGATCATGTCATACTTGTTTTATGATAATGATAATCTTTGGACAAAGTCCATACTAATCGCCTACCATTTCCACTCCGGTATGTCATGTGGATATAATAATTCAATCGGATGCACATGTTCAACTTTCATTCACTGACATTCCAGACAACATGACACAAAATCCATTGCATCTTTCTTGATTCCCTTATAAAAATAAAGTGGTCTAAACACTACCATGAGGTTGGTTACTCTTGATGTTTTGAATATGGGGCATTGTGCAATTTTTTTAGCACTGTGCTCCTCAGATTCTCTTGATCTAGCACATTCATCCTTCCATTGTATCACAGAAGACCATCACTCTTTAAGATATATCTTTTATATCTAGGATTTTGATCATTTTCAGATAAAGCTTTCCTAACTCGATCATAGAATTCATCTTCTGGTGATAATTCGATCACACAATCTTTGAAAGTACTCTTGATACTAATGACAAGTACTATGTACCTTCTACAACTTAAGGTGTTAGCTACTCTATTTTCTTTGTCATTGATGTAATTGATATCAAATACATAGTCAGATAAAAACTCTAACGAGCATTTAAATTTAGTTGGATGAAGATGTATTTGATTCTCAAGTTATCAGTCTCGAGCTCAAATAATTTTCTTAATAAATAATGTCTTCAAATTTGCAAAGCATGAACAATTACTACAAGTTCTAGGTCATGAGGGGCATAATTCACCTCATAAGGCTTCAACTTCTTTGACTCATAAGCTACCACTGCACCATCTTACATAAGGATTCCTCCTAGTCTATTCTCAGATGCATCTGTGATCACTAAAAATTGACCATTAAATCAATAACTATTAACACTAGTGCTGAAGTAAGTCTTCTTTTCAATTCTTGAAAAACTACTTCACACTTATCTGACCAAATAAAAATTTGATTCTTACATTGCAAAGAAGTAATTGGATTATCTATCTTAGATAAATTTAAAACTAATTCCTTATAATAGCATGCTAATCCTATGAAACTCCTTACCTCATGGACATTCCTTGGTGCCTGCTACTCCATAATGTCTCTTATCTTAACTAAAATAATAGAAATGCCATCCACTGAGATAATATGTCCAAGATATTACACTTTATTTTATAAAAATGCACACTTTGACAGTTTGCCATACATCGTGTGTTTTCACAAATGTTTCAAAACCAACTCTAGATGTTGAAGATGCTCTTCTTCATCCTTAGAATATATAAGAATGTAATCTAAAAAATCAAAACAAAATGATCTAGATAATCTCTGAACACACTGTTCATGAGATTCATGAATGTTGTAGATGCATTTATCAACCCAAATGATAATACTATAAACTTGTAATGCCCATAGTGAGTTATAAATGCCATTTTTGGAATATCTTCAACATTTATTCTTAACTGATGATATCCATCTCTAAGATCAATCTTAGAAAAGATTGTTTCTCTTTGCATTTGATCGAAAAGATCATCTATTTGAGGTAGTGTATACCTATTTTTGATGGTCACTCTATTCAATATTTTAAAATCAATGCAAAGGCAAAGAGTGCCATCTTTCTTAATGATGACAAATGGTTCACCTCATGGTGACATATTGAGTCTAATCAATCCTTTAGACAATAATTCTTGGAACTTCTCATCTACATGATATTGAGGTACATATTTTAGAAGTTTGATGAATTGTTCCCAGTACTCATTTACCGACAAGTCTCCTTGCTTCAGATTCTAAAAATCTATAAGCTTTTAGTTCAAATATAATTGTGAAATCCATCATGATCTAAATGCTATCACAAACTACTCCCAAGTAGTGGTGGTCGAGTTCAAATTCATTTCTAAATTTTTGGTGGCCCACCACATAATTGCTTCTCTAGACAACTGATAAGCTCCCCAAATGGCTTTGGTGATCTCAAAGTATTTTTTAATCTTGAAATAATTCTCAATTTCAAGCAATCATGCTTCAGCTCCATCTCCCATAACGGTTCCATCAAATTTAAGTGGATTCACCTTTTTCACGTTCTTAGCCAATTCTACAACTACATAAGCTCTCGTGGCTTGCGGCACTTTCTCGTGTCTTTAATATTGAATAATTTCTTACTTAGCAAGATGTTCTTTCGACTCATCCTGATGGGATTCCTCCTCATGTCCATGAATTTTCTATTTTAGATCTACGATTCTATCCCTAGTCTCATCCATGGATGCAAGAATCTTATATAACTTTCCTCGTTTAGTGATAAATTAGTTAGGATCAATGGAGGATTATTTTCATTGACATCAAAGGATCCTCATCCGATGCTCTTGTTCTCATTAATATTCTTTTTGATAATAAAATAATACAAAAATGTTAGCGAACTCATTAAGTCTTATAGTTTGAACTTTGAATTTGAAACCACAGTGTAACATCCCCATAGGAATTTACTAGAATAATGTAGTAATTTATTTTTAAAAATAAATAAATTATACAACACTCATTATTTCATTAGATTACATCATGATAATCTAATTAGTGATCTTAATATACTAATCATATTAAACATATGTAACATTGTAGCATTAATAGTTACTAATCACTAGCATCATATGTAACATACCATAATTGCATAAAAAAATAATTACATTAAAATATAGCCACGACTGATACAATTATATAACCACTACTGTCAATGTAGAATAAGTAATCAATTACATTTCCAATAGGCATTAGGCCGCAACATAAATACAATAATAGAGATAGTGCTCCACGGAGTGCAAGTCATTCTAACACTAGTATCTTTGATAATATCAAACTTTTAGTCTTCAAGTAAGTATTATAATAAGGAGGGAGAGCATCATTCGATCACTTTTACACATGAATCATGGACCATCGATCCTCCGCACAATCCTCCAAATAAGGAATGACCCTCCCTTCATAGATAGGCAGATAGTTATGATTCAAAAATCTAGAGAGACATGCTAGTACCTATGTGTTATAAGATTCTACCACATGATGTGTACCATAAAGAAAATGCATTCTAACATGATATCGTACAAATATGTAAATCATACATATAAAATGACAATGTCTATCTAAACATTAATTTGGTCAGAGTTTTCAAATAGCTAATGATCTATAAGATTAGTCAAATTCATACACACCACTTGATCGAATACTTTCATCTGAAATTAATGGTGCTAAGTAAGCTATTAAATTCTGTGTCACTGCTTAGTTAGTAATTACAATACGAGATTTAGTTAAAGTCTATATAACCAATAGATTCATACTGATTAATTCCCACTAGCAAGCATAACTTAAGCTAGTTACAATAATAATCACTTTACATACATTTATTCCATCAAATGCATGAATGAATCTCTATTCATAATATTCATAACATAAATAATAATTATGAAAAACAAGTTTATTTACCAAACGATTAGAATACAACTCATACTAAAGAATCTCTTTTCCTTAAGTAAATGTTAATATAATAAAATCATCATTCTCATAATATAATGCTCATACTGCTCAATTACAATAGTAGTCATAATGATTTAAAAGACATAATATTTCTTTATATTATACCTAAATGGAGGCTTTATGCATACAAATTTAGCACTATATCCTTTTAGGTTTTTGACTTTATTATTTAATCACAATTAAAACAATAGTTATTCATCGAATATATATCGTATGCACTATATATATGTATCTGGACCTAAGTTCACATATAAATATATAACATATATATTTATACACTGCTTATTATATATATATATATATATATATATATATATATATATGCCATACTATGGCATTTTTCTATTTATTTCAAAATTATATTAATCAATAACCTTTTTATGAACAAGCTTATAAATTTAAAAAGAGTCTGTTTATTTATTTTAACCCATAACTAAATTTGTAATAATCTTCATATTAGGTGTGGTATGATTTTGACCTCAAAATCATTCCAAATCTAATACCTTATTTTCTTTTCTAATAAAATTCTTCATGGTGTTCATATTTTGGAAAGCATATTATAATAAGCATAAAACCAACACTATGCTTGTTTTATCCATAGAGATTTATATTTCCTTATTGAAGTTCTAATTGAAATTCAAGATTCAAATTGATTTTTAAAACATCCTCAATAGACTTTACTAATTTGAAACCATTCCAAATGAGGTAAATTTGTTCATAGTCATCCGTTTATGCCTATATACAGTTGACTTATTTTTAAATTCTATTTAGAGGATATTTATACTATAATTTTCTTCTCAGTTCAATTGTCTAGAAACATGTAAAAGAAATAACATTCCATTTATTTTATTATCAAAATATACTCCATTTCATATGTTCCCTATTTCGACACATACTCTATTCCATATGTTCTTAGATTGCTACAGTTCGTTTCATATTGTTTTCACCTTGAAATATTATAAATTGATGTCATTCATTGAATGTACAAACTAGGTTATAATAATATTCAGTCCATAAAATATAAATGAATACTCATTCTGAAACATATTACTCAGTTTGCCTATATGGCAATTTGTAATGTTCAAACATAGCTTCACATAATTATCTATGCTCAATAATTTATGGCACACACACATATGTACCTTTGATTGTATTATTTTTTTGAATACCCAAATCCATGCATATAAATAACTATACTTAATTCTATTCATAATTTTATTTTCCACACTTTCAAATTAAATAATTTGAAAATCCTTTTAACTCAGACCTAGTTGGTAATATCATTCCATACCTATATATATCCTTACACACACACATTATACTCATAGGTCAATTTTATAATTCTGAGTTTATATAAATATAAATATATATTTCTTTCGACATTTTACACATATGTAAAAACCTCTAAGAATTCAAAAACTTAGTTATAAATATATACACAACAGTATGATCCATCCCTACTTTTTATTCAAGCTAGGGAATAATATTTTTATGAAATTTAATCCATTATACCCTAACGACTCAACACCCAAAAAAAAATCAGTTTGTAGTCTTAGGGATTTAGAAAGTATTTTGGCTTAGTTCAGTGGATGGCCAAGCCATACACAGGGCTAACCTTGTGTTTTACTACAATTTTTCATATATTTTAAAACCCTATGAATTCAAACCACAAACAATAATTATACAAGCATATGAAAGTAATTAATTTACCAACATGGTAAGTTGCTTTCAAATCTGAGACAAGATGAACTTGTAATCTTTTCCTCCTTGCTCTGTATTTCCATTCTCTTCTTTCCCATCCGCCATTCTCCTCTCAACTCACCTCTTATTCTATTCAACTTGTCCATTGAGCCTTGCATGAAATCTTTACTAGATTGCAGCCATCATGCAAATTCCATGTTTTTCTATTTTAACAATGACTTAAAACCAGTTTACTACCATTAACCATGCTTAAGAAATCCATAATTCAAACTTTCCTCTTTTTCTTTAATCATTATTATAATCATTTCAAATCTAAACATGTTACCTACATTACAAGTCCGAGTATTTCACTCTAATAAGCCCACTTCACACATTATTAGCAATGATAAGTGTTACTTCCACTTCAATGTAGTCTATGCATGACAACCAGATTAGACGTAGATCTTAAGATAGTATTTAGGATAATCCAACCTCCTTCAATAACTAATAAAGGTAATTATCTTTTTATTTATTTATGGTAATTAGACTAACACAACTTAAATTATCTTCTTATATCAAAATTATAGAAGAGACAATTATATATTTTAATCATAACAAGATAATCATTTGTGTTATTACTAGTTTATATAGGCTAACTTTGTCTTTCATTATTTTTAATAGCTTGATGTATATTGATATTCTCAAATATTAATAATAGCAAGCTTAATATTCTAAAACATTACAAAGACATTTTGTTAATCTATATATAATAGTAATTAGATATCATCTAATAGATTTATGTTCCCGTAATCATAAATAATTATAAGTAACTTTATATAATAATACTACAACATTAAATCTATGTAAAATATACAAAATACAATCACATATAAGATTTATTCCATATCCATGTACTAACATTTATAATATGAAAAATTTAATATTTAACTAAAATTAACTTTAAAACATACTAATTCTAACAATCTAAGCACATAATGCATATAGCATTTATGATCTAATGTGGTGTGTGCATGGGTTTTAGCAATTTTGCTGTCATCTTTCATCATCTCCATTTACATCCCCTTCTTTGATAATGCTCTTCCTCCATCATGATCTGAAGGATGAACTCTCTTGCATCCAACTCACAACGAAAAGGTAGTCAAATACATCATGATATATATTATAAAACAATGTTATAGTACCAAATGTAACATAATCATTATGTACAGAATTCACAATTAGCCAATTCATAATAATGAAATTATGAAATCCAAGTAACATACAACTATCCCCCTCAAACCCTTCATCGGTTAATTGTAATATCATAAGAGGGGGTTAGGGGCTCGCGTCTGCGCGGCCCCCTCAAACCCTTCCTCGCGTGCAGCTGCGTGGGACTGTAAAGCCAAATCTATTTTTGTGTGGAACTATATTTTTACCTCGGATTTTTGTTTTGTGGATGAGGTGGCCGCCGTGCTGACCACAAACCTTGACCTGCGTAGATTGGTGATTTCTTCGATGATATTTTGAATGCCATGGCGGTGATTCCTCTGAGCAGAGGGGGTGATCTCGCAGACATTTGGGTGGATGGAATGGGCAGTGGTGGCGTTGGATTTGGGGTTTGTTAATATAGCCATGGAGGAATGAGGGAAGAGGAAGCGCGGCCGTGGATGTGGCCATGCTGAAACCCTAACCTTTGCGGCCGTCTTCTCGAACTTTGGGTTACCAAATCTCAGTCCATGGATGGAGGGATCCATGGTGCTGGTGCGTGGCACAAAAATGAGAGACCTTTTATTGCGTGGTTTTTTATTTTGCTTCGGTTTTTCGTATTGTGGATGAAACCTGGGTTGGATCTCTAGCTCGAGTTGGACTTCCATCCTAATCTGGTTTGCGAAGAAAATAGTGAATGAATGGGGGAAACTTTGTTTCCTCTGTGGTTAGTGAATGAGCCACGGTGCCCTGTTCAAGGAAAAATGGAGAAAACCTAAGGCGTGGAGGAGCCCTGCTCATTAAAAATGATGGGTATGTGGAATTTGCCTATGCCGTGTTGGCGCTTAGGGAGGAAGGTGTGCCATGCAAAGGAATATTTATACGGCTGCCATTTGTGAGCAATTCTTTTGACATTGTGTTCTTGGGGTTGCTGGTTTGGACCTGGGTGCCTGGTCTGTTCTTTTTGGAGTTGGGCATTGGCATCTCTATTTATGAGGTTTCAAGTCCTCGTAAAACCTAGTTTTCAGGTTGTTTTGCCTGGTTTTGTTTAGGTTTTAGGTCCTTGTAAAACCTGGGGCACTTTTACTGGTTTATATTGGTGGTTTCAGGTCCCTGTAAAACCTGGTTTAGTTATTGTTCTTCAATAGGTTTCAGGAATGCCTTTCCTTGTGGTTTGTAATGTTTTATCTTTCTTGATCTGTTAAAGGGTTTTGGGGCCCCTTCAAAACCTGCTTTTACCTTAATCTAAAACATACAACTATCCCATATCAGCATATGACTTATAATTTAGTTAAAAAGTAACAAATCAATTTAACAACAATACTAATCTATGGATAATTAGGTAAATCAACTTTGAGAAATCAAGATGTAACAATCCTCGTTTATCCAAAACAATCAAATTAAAAAAAAACTGTGAAATATAAATATTTAGCCAAATTGTTGACCTATGGGGTAGGTTTAAGATGGTGGAGATTCTATTCAAATTCTCTTAATCCCAAAATTTCTTTTGTAAGATTATTCTTCAGAGTTGTTTAGAGAGGAGGTTTTCCTTTAGCCAATCCTCTTCCTAGAATAGGGTTCTCTTACCATCCTTGATTCTCCAAAAAAAAAAAAAGTATTATAAAGATACTGGGAATTACAAATATTTAGCCAAATTGTTGACCTTTGAGGGGGGTTTAAGATGGTGAAGATTTTATTCATATTCTCTTAATCCTAATATTTGTTTTGTAAGATTGTTCTGTAGAGACTATTATGTTCTTTGTATGTAATCCATGATAATTTAGCACTTAGTGCCTCATTTTTCAATACACTATTCTTGACTCTTGCTCCTTCCATTTTTTTTGGGATACAAACCTTTTACCAAGCTACTCGAATAAATTTCCTTTGTTCTCTTGCCCCTTTCCAGAATTTTTTTTTTATGTATTTGTCTATTTCCTTATAATGTTTTGAGAGCTTTTAATACCGAAAACCATTAAATTGATAATGACTATAGAACTAATTGGATTGAAGTTAACATTCCTCTCACCGATAAAACTTTCTCTTTTCAACCCTTTATATTTCTTTTGATTCTTCATCAAGCCTTCCACGAGTGATGTTTTTTCCCTTCCTTTGAACAAAGGGATTACTAGGTAGGTATTAATTAGGCCATTTCGTAGCCCAAAATGTGGGAAAAGTACAATTGTAGATAGCTTGAGAAAATAATAAAGAAAAATCTATATTTTATTCTATTAATTTGTTGATATGAAGCAATCATAGACTCTAAGAATCTCCTTGGAATTGTTGTAATTTGACAAAGATAGGTAGATGAAAAACATAGTGTCATCCATGAACTACATTTGAGAAAATGTTTACATGACTGACATACCTCGAGTCCTTTAATATTCTTCCTCCATGGATATTTCTTCAGGCTCTTACCCAAAGCCTTTGATAAGATGATATAAAGATACATGCATAGAAGGTCTCCTTACTTGAGTGCCATAGAAAAGTAAAAGAAACCTTCAGGAGAGACATTCACTAGAATGAGGAACTTAAGAGTAATGTAACATTCCTTAGCCTAAAGTCTCCACTCTTTTGAGAAACTAAACTACTCCAAGATATAGTCTAAAAAGACCCAAATTACTTTGTCTTATGCTTTAGAGATTTCTATTTTTTAGTTCAATCCATTCCTCTTACATGCATGCAAAAAATGAATAATCTCATGAAAAGCTAAAATCCAATCTAAAATTTGCTTGCTTTCTTAAAACCTCCATGATCTTGAGATACAATGAAAGGCAACAAAACATTCAACCTATTAACCAGAACCTTAGAGATAATTTTGTGGTTTGTTGTTTAACCCTTTTTAGAAATAGTTAAAAGAGAATATCCATATCAAACAAATGGCTAAGCTATTCTAAATGTATACCAATTAAATAATTTAGATTCAAAATATTCTGATACAGTGCTGAATTATAAAAAGATGCTAAAGATAGAAACTATAATGCCAAAACAATATTCTGAAAGTTTTAATGTGGAGTAACAATTCTTGGCTTATTTACTGATGCACTGATAGATCTAAGAAGTGTACATGTAGCTACAAGATAAGGCATTCTAATGTTCTTCCCTGATTCATCAGATTCTGGAAAATAACTCTGGCAACCTTGACACTACTATTAGAATTTGGTCACTAGCATCAACATTTCTGTCTTATATTGAAAACATGTGATTTTATAAAATGACCAATTATGCACGTTAGGGTTCATTATCACCTTGTAAATTCTTTATTCATATCTTACACTCAGGTTTTGGATATTAGTATGTATCTAAAAACCCTAGGTCCTCTAATGAGGGCATGCTACCTTGCAAAACATGGGTTAGTGGGCTCAAGTGAAGTTGAGATGATCTCAAAGGCCCCTATATCAGTGGGCCCTGCCTACATATCTAATACTCCAAAGATGGCCTCAAATTGATGTAGTTCTCCCTTTTATGTGGGCTTGTATGTGAATAATTGTGAAATATGTTATATGCGAGTGCATGTAGTGATATAGCTTGTAACTTGACAAATACTGCTCATGGACTATTTTTGAATGCTTCAGATGTATGAATATACTGATCCTATGACTGATTTGGAAATATGAAAGAATAAGATATTTTTATAAGCTTGAGAGATGATTTTGCCTAGTATAAGATAAATGTGTGCTTGATTTTTACTTGATGATAATGAATGGTATTTTACTTGTATTTATACCATACATTTTAAAATTATCTCATGAGAGGGTTAATTAATATAAATATGATGATCCATACATGTCAAAAGAATTACAAATATGACCATTTGCAAGGCATTGACACTAGTGTCAACGCTAGTATCCTAGACTAGGTGGTAGTGTTCGAGAGAATAGAAAGTTGTTGAAGATATGTAACTACCAGGGTAAGATATTATTCAAGTTTTATACATGCTGTGGACTACAGGTGATCTAGGTAATTAAAATATCAGGCTCATATTATAGGATAAACATTTATTCATAATGAGATGGCAAACACGAGACTTTCATCAATAGGGAGGTCTTAAACTGAAGGGTTGAGCCATGAGTGATATTTGTCAAGTTTACAAGAATAGTTATCATATGAAATCAGATTTTAATATGTACAGTTGTGTTACATAAGGAAAAGGGATGAAAGTTCTCAAGCAAGCTTGCATTTTTTGATTTAGGTATGAGAGCTAAGAATGTTGTGTTCAGAGTATTCAATAACTTTCTAGTTTCCATTGATTCCTCCAATGTCATGGTGAAAACAATATTTACTAGGTCCTATAAAATTTGGAAAAAGGATGGAAATACATTTAGACTTGGCACACTATCGCTCTTCATTAACTTCCTCTTCCAAAACTGAACTCAACATGGCATCATTTTGACTAGGAAAGATTAGGTGTGGAATGTTATTTAGCATAACCTGTTGAACCTCCTCCCTATCAACCATATATTTGGGCAGAAGATATTCAAGGTAATTCACAAGTTCCTTGTAAATATGTTTTGGGTTTTCTAAAAGCACTCCTTGATGATTTTCAATGCTGGTGATTTTGGTTTTTTTGTCTTCTTATCAAAGTAGATAGATGAAAATAATTTGTATTTTTTTCCTCTTAATTAAGCCACTTCATTTGCAACGTCTATTTACAAAAAATCCCATTTCCAAAAGATATCACTCCATTCCTCTTTAGCCTTAGCTGTTAATTCCTTCCTTTCCTCATTGAAGGCAATTTTTTGGTTTCGTTATGAATTTCGAGAGCTCTATTTTCCAAATGAGTTTTTTTTGAAAATAATTTTTAAGGCTGATTTGTTCCATTCCTTAAGCTTTGAATTAACTATCTCTATTTTTTTGGGCAATCTAAACATGCATGAGCCCTAAGGATTGTCACCTTCCTTCTACAATGCCTTTATCTTATCACCTAGTTCTAGGTGGACTAGCCATATTTTAAAAAAACTAAATAAAGACCTTTACGAGGGGCATCTTTGTGAATGAATAGCTTGATTGGCTAGTTATCCAAGCTTCCATCTTGAATAAACCTTGATTTTAGGATAAAACCATGAACTAACCAATCTCTATATTCCAAAAATTGATCTAGTCTTTTTGATTTGTGTTCTTATCATGTTCTCCAATTGTTCCATGTCAAGAAGCTGCAAGAGGGAGATATGTCAATAGAATCCCCTCATATAAGAACTATTTCAAGGGATCACAATCCCTCTTTGAAGTTCCCCCTTTTTTTCTAAAGGGGATAACATAGAGCTAAAATCCCTGCTTACAATTTTCTTGAAGTGACCGAAGTTATGGATATTGGCTACCAAATCTTGGAGTGCCAGAATTTTGTGTTCCTTTTGATGAGGTCCATAAAAGTTATTCAACATAGAAGAGATGGGAAAATAACTGATTTTTATTTGATGTGTAATCGAATATTTAGATAAAGAGAGTTTTATGCATATAACTTCTTTTGGATCCCATTAAATGACCGCTCTTCTTGATTACCCCTCAACTATTGGTAAAGCAATCAAACTCTCCTCACCTAGTTGAGAATTTAATTTAGCTACTATTTCCAATAGATGAGAAAGCAAATAGAAAACATCTCCCAGATAAGCTTCCCAACCAAGTGGTCTTCTTAGTTTATTCAGGGAATGCATACCCTTTATATTCCAAGATAAAACTAGTATTATTAACATTTTCTCTTCTTGTTGCTCTTTTCAAGCACCTCTTCTTAGATAGGTTGTGATCCATAAGCAACTTCTATCAAAGTTTCATTCTGAATCTTGATGATAATTGAATTTATCCCCCTCTTATTTTTCCCTAAATTGTATGTTTTCTTTTCACTTGAGAATTTCATGATCATATTGGTGCCTTCTCTACTTATCCCTTTTAACTCTTGACCACTACTTGAGGTTTCTTTTATTCCCTTGCCTTTTCCTTATGTGGTTGGAAGGAAACTCCATTCTTTAGTAACCATCTCCCTACTAGTATCCGGTTCACTTTCCCCTCATTCCTTACAATGAGGAGGGATATTTTACTAAGGGGGGTCCTTGAATTTTGCTTGTTTGGATTCAACATTTCATTATTTCCTTTTGTTTTTTTTCCTCTAAAATGCTTTCATATCCTTTGTTATCTTGTAACTTTATGGAAGTTATTTCTCCTCTTCTTGAGTATCTATATTAATGAAAGAATTGATGTTTTGTTGAACCTATGGTTGTCGCTTTTCCACTTGTGTTTTGTCTTCTTTCTTCTTGTTACATATCTTATTCACTTTGATTGATATTTTTAGGCTTCTGGAATCCATATTCCTTAGGTTGTTCATTGTTGCTTGTTTGTGATTGAATAATAGGCTTTGATTTCACTTAGCACTCTCTTGTTAAGTGCCCATTTTCATGGCCCCCTTTGCATCTAAATGAGATGCATCCATACTCAATAGTTTTCTCCCACATGAGGTCTCCTACCTTTAGAGTTATGCTTTTTCTCAATCGTTGGTCTAGCTTTCGTTCTACATTGAGTCACTCAAAATTTGAAGCTCTGTTGATTGCTGAGTTTTTTGACATACGTATGAAATGTCCTATGAAGTCATAAATTGATTTCAAAACACAATCTAACCATAGTTCTTGAGGTAGTTTTATTGCTTCATGAACAAGCCTACATTGCACAAGATCAACAATCCTCCCTAAAAGATTTTTTTGTGATCTTCTTCATTTGTAAAAAACTATTATTATATATCCTCTAGGGTATATTTCTATTTTATACACTACGTTTTCCAAATTTTATTGGCCTAGATGATCAAATCCTCCATTATAATTTTCATGCCCAAAAAATTGGCACATATGTCCTCTTGTAGTCAGCCTGTGAATATTATCCTCTAGTTTGCTCAAATCTAGCTCTAATATTGGACTGTCTTCTCTCGCTTCTAAACATGCATTCCTTAGTTTTTGGGGCACAATTTCTTTTTGTTTTCCCTTTACATTAATGGTAGATTTTATATCAATCTGATTCATACCCTTTCCTCCTCCTATCACAGTTTGATGGTAAGATGAATGTAGGAGGCATCTTGCCTTCCCTTCCTCTTTACCATTTCTTTCCCTTAGGGGGGTGCATATTGCATATTCACAAGGGTACCATTTCTTTAAAGAGTTCCAAGTTTTATGGAACTCATTACAAATCATTCTCCATTGAAACAAATGCAAAAAAATTATAAATCTTAATTAAATTCACAACCTTTCTCTTTCATGCCCAAAAATAATTGTAGACAAAAAAGAGGAAATCTAAAGTGCACCTTCTGCAGAAAAAATAGAGACATTAATGACCATTAATGTTCCAAAAAGTTAGAAGTCCTGAGGGAAGGTATTTAATAAACATCATATCAGGGTTCTTTCATCTTCTTCAAATAAGGGAAAACCTAGGGCCATTTTTGATACCATTCATCTTTTGCTCTGATTGGGATTTACATTTAGAGATCATTTATTTGTAGTGTTTTTTATAAAGTCAGGCATTTAATTTTTTTTAATTCTTATTTTTATACATGGAACCTTATCATGCACATTAATTTTGGTGGTACCTATATGAGGATATTTACCACATTTATATGCACTTGTTTAGTGGTGAGATGTATGAATTTGATGTCCTTCACATATTTAGGTCATCTGTGCATAGTTTTGAGAGTCACATTGTGTTGCTTCGATGGATGCATCTTGCATTTTTCACCTTCTACAATTTTTTTTTGAGTGGTGGGTTTTCTCATCCATGCTAAATTAATTTTTGGCATGGATCGAACACCTTTGTTGGAGTTATCTTTTGCTAGTCTGCTTTATTTAACATCACCCTCGATTTATTTAAGGTGTCACTCTAATTCAACATTACGGGGGTATTATACATTTTAACACTTGTTGTGATAACCAATATTTTAACAACATTGAGTGATGGATCAATGTATTCATGTGTTGTCTTCTTGGAATGTTTTAGTGATGGATAAACCCATATGTACTTTTTTTAATACTTTAAGATATGTATTAGCTCATCCATTATTGTCTCTTCAACATTTTTTACACTATCGGTAGAGTGACTTCTGGTGGCCCCAACATGTTAACTTATTTTTAATTGATTAATGAATTTAGATCGATCATTTAATTTATTTTTTGGAGGCATTCTTGTTCTTTTAGATAGGTTGAGTGCTTCCTCCTCTGATACATTACTTGTAATACTAATGCCTACTTTTTCAAAGTGATCATTATATTCAACACCATATTATTTTGATTGGTCATTCATGTATTTCAATAAGGAATGAATCCATAAGGACATTTCAATATGTTATCTACAATGAACACATTGTATATGGGTCCCTGATTACACCTTGTTTCTAAAACCCTTTTTAGAGGTATCAATCTCATTTCATTGTATTCACTCCCTTTAGTTTCCTTTAAGTGGGTGGTTGATGTAGGCATTATTTTCACCATTCTTGAGTTTACTTAGAGTAGTTATTTTAACCTAAGTTAAAATATTTTATTATTTTCCTATTTCTTGTTAATTAGGAAAATAAGAAAAGTTGGTTGTGAGTGAGCAAACTAATAGAAAATGAACATGTATTTTGGCCAATCAAAAATGAACATTATATCACTTGGGAAATAATCTTATTTCATGAGGAATCTTAGAAATTATATAAATTAGAGCTTACTCCCCCACCTAGATATTATTGTAAATATCTCAGAATCTTTGTTAAAGGAGCTTATGAAAAGTTTAGAAGAATAGATACAAAATTATCTGGCCAAATTTCATCTTGTTGAGTTTGTACTTATTTTGTAATATTTGAATGTAGATTTCAGTTTGGGGTTTATTTCATGTATGTTATTATTGCAGTAGAAAATATCCTGGAAGAGTTTTTATGTAAGTTATGGAACTATTAGTGAATCTCCTATCTACTTTTACATGAATCATGTATATCTATAAAATCAAAACTTGGGGGACAAAGGCTTACATGAAAATAGAAGTGAGGCTGAGTTAACGTGCATATGTGATCCATAATTGAAGTTAAAATATGAATATTTTTCATGGGTTCACATACATGAGGGATAATGGTAAGTCCTCCATCATCAATGTGAATGGGTTGTTGTTTCATGCTTGCAGATTAACCTATGTTGGTAGTCCTAATTTTTTTATTGGGATTATAGGGATTCATCATGAACTTCTTTTTTCATCACATGCACTTGCATAAATTTTATATTTGAGTAAAAAACTTACACTTTCAATAGTTCTTGGGCATTTTTATAGCCAAGGTCTATAGTCTTGGGATTCTTGATGGTGCCATTTCCTATATAATGAAGATGGGTAATAGAGTGGGTTTTTGATGATTAGATTAAGCAAGATGATGACATATAATTTAAATCCATACAATAAATATACATTACAATTTAATTACTATCAAAGACCTACTTTTTGCCTCAATTATAAAGGTATATGATATTAGGGATTTTGTGCGAAAGGGAATGGGAAAGAAAAGCCTTAACTTAAGGCCAACAAATTGAGTCAACAAAACCCTACCATCCTTTAAGTAAAGGCAAAGTGAAATTGAATTCAAATGTTGATAAGGCTTCTTGCAATTTTTAAAGTAAACCAGGCCATGTTGAACATCAATGTTTCAAGAAAATAACATACTTGGAAGAGGAAATGAAAAATATGCATCTCCCTACCTCAAAGATAGGATCAATGCTTTCTGCAAGAACAAACATATTGCTAGTGTCTGAATGAATTTTGGATCCAGGGCCCTCTCACCATATGGTGACAAAATCCACCTAATTGTAATTTTTATGGGGAAATTCTAGTCATCTAGTTATCAAGGGTGGAGGGATCATCAAGATGGAGAATGACATATTCAACAAAGTTCTCTATGTTCTAATATTTTTTGTGAATTTCCTATCCATATATTAGATCACACATTTAGGTGAAGGAAAATCCATTGAGTTTATACCTACTAATGTTGTTATAAAAAATTCAAAAACCTAGTTCGCTATTGCATCCATTGGTAAGGTTGATCATCAAGCTAAATTATACAAGTTTTATAATTTTGTGTATTCGCAAACATCACAATTCATGATTGCAAATGCAAATTACTTGAGTAAACTTTGATATGAGTGGTTTGTTCCCCTAAACTATCACTCATTGTATGTCTTCAACAAGGACATGGTTCTTGGTTTGCTGAAAGTTTCCTTCAAAGATGGAGTTTGTTTAGGTTGCACATTTAAAAAACAACACATGGATCCTTCTACAAAATTAAAATCTTAGAGAGTAAGTGACAAATTATAGTTAGTTTACAGTGATCTCATATCATTCCTCCATGTTTATTTTTATAAACATATATATGTGTTTACATTCATTGATGATTTGTCTTGTAGAACTTGTGTCTACTATTTATAAAATAAAAGTGATGTCTTTGATCATTAAAATAGAAAAATTTAGTGTCTAAAAACTGACAATGGAGGAGTGTTTGTCAACAATCATATGATCAAAATTTATGAACATGCATACTTTCAACTTCAACAAATTGTGCCCTACACACATCAGAGGAATGGTGTAGTTGAATTCAAGAATCACACACTTAAGTAATTGACCAATTACATGGTGAATTCCAAGGATTTGCATCCTTATTTTTGGGTAGAGGTAATTTATTGTGCAAACTACATTCAAAATCACACTCCACACATAGTAGCACAAGACATGATTCTTGAATAAAAATGGTGTAGTGTCAAGCTCAATGTTTCTAGATTAAGGGTTTTTGGGTGTGAGGCATTGGTGCACATCCTAGATGATTCTCATAAAGCAATGGAAAGGAAGGGTCATCCTTGTATTTTTTTTAGTTATTATGAAAATGTTAAGGCATACCATCTTATTCTAGGCACTATAAAAATGCTCTACTGGTGGGATGTGTTATCATCTTATCCTCCTCCTCCCTTTGTTGTTGCCAATACAGACACAAATTCTAATATTTAATTTGAATAAAAAGATAATTTAGATGATTTTCAAAATTCCTCCACCACTAGTAGAATCTATAGTTCCACTACAAGTGAGACAACTCATTTAGAATGCACCTGCACAACCAACCCGACCTGAACCAAAATGGAATTACATAGCTTGTGATGAGGCCTATGGATGGGTATGAGATCCAAATGATCCATGTAGGACTAGATCAAAACATCAGTTTGGTGTTGCATAGTTGGCACAATCGGTAGTGAGTCAGGATCCTAATACTTATCAAGAGGCTTGTAAGCACCCTAGATGGTATATAGCTATGGTAGAATAAATTCTTTCTCTAAACAATAATGAAACTTGGGACTTGGTATGAAACATATGGGTCCATTGAGGTGCAAGTGGTTGTATCACAATAAAGAAAAATAGTGAGGTGCAAGTGTGTGTACCACACTAAGTAGTAGTAGATGGGTCCATTGATAGGTACAAATATAGACTTGTAGTAATTATTTTCATAGACTGAATGTGTTGATTACTATGAAACCTTTTCCCTAATTGTCAAGATAAATTCCTTCAGATGACCAATACTCTCCTTGGCTACAACATAGGGAAGACAAGGTGCATTTATTGCATGCTAATTTTCAAGAAGAAATATATGTTCCAACCTCACAAGTCCATCAATAGAGGTAACTCTAGTTGTGTGTAGATTGAAAAAGTTATTGTATAATTTGATATAAGATCCTTGAGCTTTGTATGAGAAGATATACATGTTTCTAATCAACTCTAGTTTTACATAGATTCCATTAGACTCCATAATCTATATTAAGAAGGTAGACATGCAACTCCTAATTTTGGTCCTCTATGTGATTGACTTAAATATTATAGGGAGTTCCACTGAGCAAGTTCATGATGTGAAAGCATAGTTAATGAATTACTTTGGGATGGTCATCTTGAACTTAATATATTATTTGCTTCATTTTTAGATTTCACAATTTGAGAATGGAATTTTGTCAATCAATCAAAGTTTTCTCAAAACATACTTGATGAATTCAACATGGAATATAATAAGACTGCATTGATTACTTTTCCATATGGAGTTAATATTTCCATGAAGTGCTCTTCTCATTTGGTTGATGGTACCCTCTATAGGAAATTGGTGGGAATTCTTATATACGTAAATAATACTTGTCATGGTATTTATTTTTCTATGAACATGGTTTCACACTTATGTCAAGATTGCCATAATAGCCATTGGTGAGTTGCACATTCTAAGGTATGTTAGCAGTACTATTAATTATGGGATTGAGTATAAGCTAGGAGGAGAAGCCTCAATTATTGGTTACACTTCTAGTGGAAAGACAACTATTTTAGGTTACACACAGAATGATTGGACATGAGATCCAGATGATTGCAAGTCAATTACTTGATATATCTATCATCTTGGGGTAACTCTCATGACTTGGTATTGCAAGAAGTACTCTACTATTACTCTGTCTACTATGGATGTTGAGTATAGTAGAGTTATCACTATCGACCATGAGTTGGTTTGGATTTGGTGCATGCTTTCTAAGTTTAGATTTCTATGGGATCACTCCATAATACTTTGGTTTGATAATCAAAGTGCTATCCACATCTCTCATAACTTGGTGGAACATCGATGCATAAGACACACACATAAACATATGCATTATATGAAGTATTTGATATGAAACAAAGTCATTGATCTTAAGTATTTATTAATAGATGATCATTTTGTAGACATAATCACAAAGCCCTTTCTCAAAACCTAATTTTCCCAGCTCAGACAACCTTTGGGAGTGAAGGATGTTGTAGTCAATGTGGTATAGTTCAATGATTCCTCCATCATTTCCTATATCAAAGTAAATATTAAGGGGGATGTTAGTGCATATAATAATACATAAACACTTATATATGGTTTAATATGCACTTATATTTTTCAAATATAATTTTTGGATGAGTATTAATTGGTGCACACTTATCCATAAACCGTTGTTAGGGAAGATTATGAATCAACTATTTACTCAATTGAATTATGCTAATAATAGTTGAGTCTTATCTCTAAGAAGACTTGTTCTAAAAGTAACTACTCTCCAAACCTTAAACTTAACCATAGTTTCATTCTTATCTATATAAGAGTATAAAGGGCTAGGAGACACATTGTGGATTTCCATATTCATCTTCTAATTTAGATACATTACTACAATTTATTGCATATTATTTTTCTATATAGGGTATGTATAACCTATCACATCAAATTTTGAAATTGGTTTCTTGGATATTTTATTAGCTCTTCAATATATTCATCATCATCAGTATCATGTACCTCAATTGTGGTCATATGTTGAGAAGAATTAGATATCAATGCTTGAGCACTAGTTGAAGAAATGGTTTCCATTAGTTCTACTTGATTGGGAGATGTTCCATCTCTTTATATGGAAATAGTTCTGGCTTGGAGCTCAAATATAATGTGATCATGATTCTGGTCAAGTGTTGCATTATTTTATGTTATCCATAAATTTCCTAGTATAACATTGTATTAGGTCAAATTAGAATCAATGTGGAATATAGTGTAATCTAATTTGAGATCAGGAGCTATTTACCACTCCATAAATACTATGAATGGTTTGGATAAAGTAGTATTATTCTAGTGTTCAATGTTATATCAAGGAGATTTGAGTAGTCATGATATACATGTTAATTTCACGATAATTGTCAGCCACAACATTAGTGCATTGCTTACCATCTATATGAGGGATAATAATCAAAGGTTCTAATTATGACAAAAGATTTGTGGTCTCCACCTTGGAAACTATGTTTGTAACATTATTATCCTTAGGTACATCTTGCTTATGGATTTCCTTGTGAGGTGCCTCTCTCTTTGGAATTTTTCTGTAGGTAACTCTTGTTTTTTTAATTTGACATTATGAGATGGAACCAAAATTTTAGTTGTTTTCTCAATATAATAAAATGTGCTCGAGTCCAATGGTATTTTAATAGATGTACCTAATGTAAGGTCACCACTATTAATAAGAATTTGTATTCTATGTTTCAAAGCCCAAAAATTATTTGTGGGATGGCCAATAACTCTATTATAAGCATAATAGTATCTAGATATTTGCATAGGCCGAGTAGTAGGTAAACTGATTAATTTATTTTGAAGCATGTGTAAAAGAGTTTCACTTAGAAACTTATTAATCTTGTGCCAATTTTGTGTTTCATTAGTCATAGATTATTTTATTTTCTTAACCCATGTTGAAGATGAAATATTTTGAGACTTTTAGATTTTTAATGGGGAGCTAGAGATACAATCTACAATAACATGCTTAATATTTTGGGCATGTGCGAGCTTATCTTCATGTGACTAGGACTTTTAGAGATAAGGTTTTGAATTGTTTTTTTTAACATATCTATGGAATGGATCTTAGTATGAATTTGATGTGTAGGAATGGAGGCACTATGAATAGATTCATTTAAGGGTTGAGTCCTATCATGAATGGCTGCAATAGGTACACTAATTCTCATGGGTTGGGAAGAGTTGTATTTATAATCACAAACCCAAACATTTCAGATTTGATATTCATGTAAGACCTTACAATATTATGTACCCTAACTCTTCATGTTATAATAGGCTAGACCTCCATATGCAATATAAGACTAAGTCTAAAAATACATGAGGGAAGGTATCTATATGCAAGAAAAAATGCATCGTGTCTATACATCAATCCTAACTTGGAGAATATATATCATACCATACACTTCCGATTGGGGACATATTAGATAATTAAGAACATGACCAATATGGAAATCCGCTAGACCTGATTAGGGGATATTTTATCACAATACACAATGCTAGAGAGGGTTTCAAAGCTCCAATCAAGCACAATCAAATAATAACCCTAAGGGAGTCCTATGTTTAGATATCTCACTTAACTAATAACAATTAAAACAAATCTAATCTAGTATTCACCAAAGCTTGTGACACATTATGGGAGTTAGTAAACAAAACAAACATGCATAGGAGAATCTCAATTAAGCTATGTATGAGTAAGACCCTAATACATGGAAAGAAAAGAGTAATATTATTCAAAGTTAATACTTATACTACCCTAATACATAGAAAGAGAAGAGTAATATTATTCAAAGTTAATACTTATGCTACTTCTATCTACTAAAGAGAGGAGCAAAGTTAGAGAATATTTATCTGAATGATGAATCCATCGAGACTCAATATCTCCCTTAGACAAAGGGGATTTTCAAGAGGTTGTTGTGGTTTGTAAGGATCACTAAAAAATTCCAAAACATCCAAGACTAGATTCTCCAAGTATAAACCCTAAGCTAAGACTCCTCAAGTAGAATGGTGGAAGAGAAGATTGTAAAGAAGTGCAAGTTAATAGTAACTCTTGTTCATTGTGTAAATAATGACGAAATGATTTTGTATATATAGGAGGATCTAACCCTAAGCCATTCTAAAATTTTTTGCTGATAAGGTCAACTTAGTCAAACTAGTACAATTAAGGACAAACATTCACTAGGTCATGGGCTAGGTCGTCCAATAGCCAACTTAGATCCTAAATGAATTTCACCCAAAACTATATAGGGTTAACCCAGTCAACCTAGTACAACTAACTGTCAAAAGGGGCATAAGGTGAGGAAAAGAAGGATGGAAGGTGAGAAAAGATTAGAGGATTATTCAAAAAAAGAGTAATAGCTTAGGGAATGGTTTTATGAGCTGGTTGGATTTGTAATAAATAGTAATAAGGGATGATAATCTTGCAAAGCAGCAATGGTCTATCCACCTTTTTTTTGGTGCACCCCTTAGGGTTTGCACTTAGAGAGATTGAGTCTCGATGAGTTCTTACAAGATTTAAAGAATTAGTATTTGATAAAAGTTGGAAAATATTATGTGTATAAATATGTCCCACTCAAATCTCATCATGTGTCACTTAGGTGGAACACAGGATGGTGCTTCGAGAAAGAACATAGTAACACAAAATGTTGAGGCTAAAAAAAATTACAGTATTTTAAAGCATAAAATGACTAAAAGTAAATGACTAAAAGGGAAATAACTATAAAGTAAATGTGATGCATACCTTGACTTACCTTTATCACTAGATGGTTGTTTGCTATGTTTGTTGTTTTGATCATGAAGGGTGAAGATATTGCTTTTGACAAACCCAAAGATACAAACTAAAGAGAAAAAACAAATAAACTAGGAAAGTCAAGATAACTGGTGCTATGTGGATGGGATGTAATTATAAATTTGGCACACTGGGGTAATAGGTGCTATGTTATACATATGACCAAGTCAAAAATTTATAAAAAAATAGATAACCAAAAATCCAAGGCTACTAAAGATAAAAAATTTAAACAAGTAAACCTTAAGTAAGAAAGGCAAACTCACTAAGTCAAACCAAAGATACATGTCAAAAAGGATGGTAATCGATCATCAATGTAAAAGCAGTAACAATCCCTACTTTGAACAAAGGTGGACAAACAAAAAAAAATGGTAAAAAATATTGATGAGTGACCAGTAACAATCCTTACTCAATCATCGATGAAAAAGGTGGATGAAAGTAGAGATGGACTCAAGTGTCTGCAAAAAGGGTGGTACAAAAATGACAAATGGTAAAATAAAAGCAATACAAGTCTAGGAATGTAAATATATGGTATAAAGAAAGTAATTCATAATTGCTCAAACATGTTGTTTTGCTCTAAGTATAGATAAAATTGAAACAAAATAGTGCTAGCATATTTTTAAGATGTGAAGAAGGAAGCAAAGAGGAAGGCAAAACATATTTGGAATCACAATTTTTTTATCAAGGGGAGGAAATGAAATGGGTGGAGGGGAGAATGAAAGAAAAATCAAGGTAGAGAAACTGTTTATCGAAGTCAAGACACTCAAATTAAGTTTGTCAAAACAAAAGGACTTTTGACCTTAAGGACTTTGAAGAATTTATCTTAGCCATACAAGTATTAGGTCAATAAATGAAGTATGTATATCATCCCATGGAGGCTATATGTATGAAAATTAAAATAGAACTACCTTCCCACAATGTGTTCCTTGTTCCTCAAGACCCCTTACAGAGTCATCGATCTACTACGATGATTGAGTACTTATGTGATAAAGTAGGTAGCACAATAGAGTTTGTTGAATTATCCTATTCTAATCTATTGGCCTACTACACTTCAATGGACCTTAGCTTTATATGAGGCCAACTATGGAGTTTGAGATTCAATTAGAGATAGGAGATGCACTTGTAATCATGCCTTTTGTTGTGATATTGACTTTTGAGATTTTTATGTTGCCTTTTGTATACCTTTGCCTTTTGTTTCAAATAATTTGGTTTTCTACTTTTTTGATGGCTTTTTTCTATTCTTCCTACATATGGATTTGAACAACCAAACATGAATGCTAAAGATGACTTTCATTTGAATATTTTGGGCTTGGTTGCTAAGAGAGAAGACTTCAAAGAGCATGGGGTATAAGAGCCTCATAGATCTAAGTGAAATAAAAGTCCTATCTTGACTTCGACATTCTTTTATCAAATGTGGAGTGAAAGAAAATGAAATCAATAACAATGACACATGGATCAATTTGAATTACATCAAATCACAAAAAATGTGACAAAGGTTAACAAATAAGAAGGGATGAAATGACAATAATATTTGATTCCTTATCACAAGAATGAGGGAAATAGAGGAAAACATGCTAATATAGATTGTTGTGTAGATTCCATCTATCAAAAGAAGCAAAAGCTAAAGATGAGAACAAGGATAAAAAATTCATTCTAAAACAGGAATGACAAGATGGTAATTTTACGAGAAAGGCCAGGTCTTATCCATGGTCTTACATTACAACACATAAAAGAGAAACCCATGAGGGTGCCAAAAAACATAATGGAAAAATAAATGAGATAAATAAAAGATGGTATTTATGATGAAGGCCAGGTCCTATCCATGGTATTACATTACAACTCACAAAAGGAAACCCAAGGGGTGCAAAAAGTGTGTAAAAAGTATGAAAATCAGAAAACTATGGTACATCATGAGGAAGACCGGGTCCTATCCATAGTTTTACAATGAAACTCATGAGAAAAAAGGGGAAAACCAAAATATCAAAAAGGAAGGTCTGAGGGTTTGTAAAAAGAGAGAAATCTGTAAAGGGTGAGACCCGTGCAAGGATCCTACAAAAAGTGTTAGATAGATAACATATAGATATCATGAAAATAAGGGAATGATTTAGGCAAAATACTTCTTGAAGAATTATGCATTGGTGGGTTATTTGAAAACATGGCCTTCATTGGTTTGAAGACAATATATACTTGGACCAAGAATATCTTTGACTAAATAGAGGCCCTACCATTTTTGGACGTATTCACCTTTTTTTTCATGAGTGTAGTCCAATTTAAGGATAAGATCACCAACATTAAATATTCAAACTATAACATGTTTGCTATGTTGTTTTGCAATATGAGCCCTGTATTGACAGTTATGTTGTAAAGCAAAAAGATAGTGTTGATCAAGGAGATCAAGGGCATGAAGGTGAGCTTCACATAATTATTCATAAATAATGATACCATGAAGATATATACAGAGAGAGGGAAGCTCAAATTCTAATAGAAGAATTGATTTAGAATCATAGACTAGAGAGAACAATGTTGCCCCACTGGCAATACATATGGTAGTTTGATAGGTCCAAAGAGCAGGGTAAAGATGAATGTGCTAATACATATGGGTTTTCTGAATTATCTTTTGGAGAATTTTGTTAGTAGCCTCAGCTTGGCCATTACATTGTGGATGATACGATGTATAAAATTTATGATTGATCTTGAATTTATCACAAAGTTGTTTGACATCCTTATTTTTGAAATTATCATCATTGTCTGAAATGATAGTATGGGGAACACCAAAGTGGAAAATGATTTGATTAAGAATAAATTTGGAAATGATGTTACCAGTGACATTAATAAGGGGCATGACTTCAACCCATTTGGTAAAATATTTGATAGCAGTGATGATAAAAACATGCCCATCTTTGGAGTGAGGTAATTTGTCGATGAGATCGAATCCCCACATGGAGAATGGCCAGGGATATTTAATATTTTGAAGCTCAATAGGAGGTGAATGAATTAAATCATCATGAAGTTGGCAAGGAGTACAATTTTTAGCAAATTTGATTGTATATTTTTCAGGAGTAGGCTAAATGTAAACCATACATAGGCATTTGTAGGCTATAACATGTCTACAACAATGACCACCACAAATTCCTCCATGTGCTTGTTCAATAAGAGGAGGGACCTCCTATTGCATAACATAATAGAGCAATGTACCTTCAATGTTATGATAATAAAAGATGTTATATCGAAATACATACTTAAAAGCTTATTTATGAATACGAGTTTTTCATGAGAGTCTAAGTTAGGAGGATAAGTTTAATGTTTTAAAAATTGAATGGTATCTTTATACCATAGGATTTATCGAATGGTGACAGACTCGATGTGGTAGATAAGCGAATCTATTGGTTAAGTAGAGGATGGAAATTTTATTATTTGATTAAGAAAAGTGGGATCAAAAAGAACATTTTGTAGATGAAAAAGAGAAGTTGAGGAAGCTAGAAAATCAGTAATGGAATTTTGATCTTGAGGGATAGGCTCAATAGTGAAAGAGATGAAATCCTTGGTGAGAGTGGTTGTAATTTGATGATAGGTAAATATATTCTCATTTTTGCATTGGTAATCACCATTGAATTGATGGAAAATACGCTGAGAATAACCTAGGGCATGTAGGTATTAGATGTCTAAATCAATGGAAACTCTCATGCCTAAGATTAGAGCTTCATACTCAACCATATTATTGGTGACATCAAATGTTAAGTGGAAGGATAGAGGAATCATGTTGCCAAGAGGACTTGTAAGAATGCTCCTTGCCCCATCTCATTGAAATCATTTAGCACCATCAAAGTGAAGGGTCCAAGTATCATACAATTCAACATTAATTTTAGGAAGATCTTCGATAACTACTTTTGATTTATTAGTATTAGAGGGAATAACAGATTCATCAAGATTACTTATCTCAAGATTAGTGGTAAATTTATGAAAATAATCTTTGAGAGAAATAGCTTGATTGAGACCTTCAATTTAGAGAATATTATTATCTAGAAGACTATCTTGAAGGTGATTAGTGGCTAGTGCAAGAGCCATGGCAAGTTGGTCAGCTATGACTTGTCCTTTGACAATTTTTTGAGTTACAATGCGAAGATGAAATTCCATAAGAAGGACCATCCATTTACCAATTCTATCTTTGGGAAGAAAGGCTTTGGAGAATAAATGATGAAGGGGGTCAGAATGAATGATATCATAAGTGGCTTGGTATAACATGTAATGTCAAAGATTTTTAGCTGTGAAATGATAGTGAGGTAATCACGTTTGACTTTGGTATAACATTTCTCATAATTGATGAGGCCTTGGCTAATGTAGTATATAACATACTCTCTTCTAGTATCACCTAGTTGGGAAACTATTACCCCAACTGATATAGGTGTGGAAGAAGCATATAGAATCAAGGGTTGACCATTGGAGGGAGGAATAAGTGTAGGTAGGTGAATCAATGACTCTTTTATGTTATCAAAATATTTTTGACAAGGGTCTATCCATTTTAAGGCATTACCTTTCTTAAGAAGAGAATTAATAGAGTGAATGCAGTAAGCCATTTTAGGGATAAATCATCTAATTATCCCAAGTTTACCTAAGTGTGAAAGTATAGAATAGATCAAGGAATGGAAATGTTGACGATAGCACTAATCTTAGTAGGGTCAACATTGTTGCCACATAGAGAGACTAGGAATCCTAATAATTTTCCATATATGACACTAAAGACACATATGTAAGGATTTAGTCTAACTCAGTATTTAAGATGATAAAAGATGATGGCAAGATTAGAGAGATGAGTCTTGCGACTTTTGGATTTAACAATGAGGTTATCCACATAGGTTTCAACAATTTTATGGATAAGATCATGAAATATGTGAGCCATTACTCATTGGTAAGTGGCTCTGACATTTTTGAGGCCGAAGGGAATTTTGACATAGTAATAGGTGCCCCATTTTGTGGCGAACATTGTATTATTTTTGTCTCCGAGGACAATTTGAATTTGATTGTAACTCGATAAGTCATCCATAAGAGATAACATTTTGTAACCAGTTGTGGAATCAATGATGGCATTTATCGAAGGTAAAGATAAATTGTCCTTGAGATAAGCAAGATTAAATTTGTGGAAATCAATACAAATACGAATAACCATAGTGACCTTTTTTTGTACGGAAACTATGTTAGAAACCCATTCAGAATAGTCTGTTGGTTTGATAAACTTAGAATCGAGGAGCTTGATGATTTCCTTGTGACATAAAGTGGAAGCTTTGGGTGAAAATTTCCTTTGTTTTTGATGCATAGGCTTGGCATTAGGATAAGTAATGATGTTATGCTCCATAATGCTAGGGTCAATACCATGCATGTCCTTGTATGACAAAAAGAATATCTCATGACATTTATTAAAGAATAAGCTAAAATTATCATGTTTAGTAGGTGAGAGTTCATGAGAAACTATAATTGGTTAAGGATAGGATGGAGTACCATATTCAATGTAGTTGGTTTCTTCAGTAAGCATAACATTGCTATGTTGTAAATGATATGGTGCATTAGTTAAAGAAGAGATTGGATTAGTTTTGGGGTTAATTTAATAACAAATTTGTTGAAACAAGGAGTTTTGGTTTAAAAATTCCCAAGTTTATGATGCTGCCAAGGAAGTTGAGGTTCTTGGGCATAAAGTATATCAAGAATAGATTTGTCACTAGGCAAGGTGGGAAGATGACCATAATACTCAACATCTATTTTGAGATATAAAATTTTATTACCATGACGGTCATACTCAGAATGTATCTAATGGACATCGATTGCCTTGGCATCTAATGTAATCTTAGGAGTAGAAGTAGATGGATTAGAAAGGACAAGAGTGTTGTTGGTTACAGGAATGGGGGAAGGATTAGATGCAATGATTAGATTCGTAGGTGGTAAAGAAGATGTAGGAGTTTTTGGAGGTTCAGAAGGTATGCTATTTTTTACCACCTAAGGAGTATCAAGAAGTAAAGAATTAGTAGGACGCACATGACCTTCAAGATATAATGCACGATCCATAAAAATGGGATGAACATCCCAGTTAAAAGAATGGATTTGGACTAAGGTTTTTTGATAATGTTGAACATCCAAGTCTCAAGATTGAGCTTGGGCCATAATATAATTATCATCATAAGTTAGAAAAATTGTACATGCTTGAGATTCATGGGAGATTTCAGAAGGTGAAATCCCAATATTACTAAATGTATGTGGAGACATGATAAGAGGATCTTGAAATAATTTGGCCACTCTAAAATCATTGCACGTGAAAGCATCTTCAGGTAAATAAGGCTCCTGAGCATTGCATGGAGGGAGAAAATTAGTGATCTCATTAATAAGAGGAATAATATGGTCCCAAGGTAATAAAGAAGGAAGAAGCCACTCCAAAATGTAGGGAGGTAGTTTGGTAATATTAAAGTATGTTACAAATCATTAGGCTCATCATCATCTAAATCACCTAGAGTGACTTGTAAATCAAGATTGATGTTGATGAAGTCAGTTAAAGGAGCACTATTGATCGTAGGAATGGTAGGAATATGATACTGAGATTTGGGATTAGGAAGTTGAAAACTTCATGGGTTAGGATCAACCTCATGCTTATAACATTTTTCATTATGTATAAATTTAATGCATTGGATATAAAAAGAAGCAATGGCCCTCATTCTATGAGACCATGGGTGACCAAAGAGTATGTTATATGATAATGGTAAATCAAGGACCATAAGCTTAGTTTGAACGATCTTAGGTCTGATTGTTAATGAAAGCCAAATGCAACCAAGTGGATTTTGATTAGTCTTATCAAAACCATGATAAGTAAGATGAGTTTGTTTAAGATGATCCTTGTTATAACCAAATTGTTGGATAAGCCATAAAGTTGTCACATTAATACCAGAGCCTTCATCAAGTAAAACTTTACAGATAAGGGTAGTAATAACAACTATTTTAATGAAGTGGTGGATCATCAACACAAAAAATAATTTCATCATTTATCATGTCCTCTTCAATAAATTTAATAAAAGGCTTGGAAGGACACATGGTTTCAATGGTATGGAGGGTGGTATATTGAGGTTCAATAGAAGGTGGCTCTTCATCTATAGAGGATGGATCTTTGATTTCTTGTAATTGTCGCATAAAGAACTTGCGATGATAGGGGAAGTGTGAACCAACTCCATAAGTCGAATCTCAAAAGGCATAGATTTACGTTCTTTAAGAAAGTTTCAATGAGATTTAGAAGAACCAGTATGCTATTTAGGAGGTAATGTAGATTTTGATGAAATAGAAGTGGTTGGAGGTTTGGAAGGAGGAAGTTGTTCCTCAAGAGCTCTCGAGGCTAGATTAGTGGTAGTAGTATCTTTGAGAAGTTGTTCTTCTAAAGATGTATTTTTAGGTTTGGTAATAGGATCTTTATGGGTCAACTTGTGATGATAATTGATAATAACATTTTTAACATATTGAGAATTATTATAATATTGGTCATAATTGGCATCAATGTCACAAACATCCTTGGTAGTTGGATTATTAGTTGTAGAGAAATATTTTTTGTTATTTGAGGTAGAAGCTTTAGAAACTTGTCATTTTTGAGAAGTAGTGGTGTACTCTTGACGATGAAGGTTGATCATGGCTTCATGATTAAATGAATCACCAAGCATGTTTGAAATTAAAAATTTAGTGATCCCTCTACAAGATTCATAGGAGTGACCAATGTCAGCATGGAACCAACAATATTGATTAGGGTCATACCACTTCAGAGGATTGTTATGATAGATGAAATGTTTAGAGGGCAGTAAAAATTGTTTCATTTGTTATACATAAAAGTGGTGTGTGAGAGGATGAAGGGATATCAATTTTGGAAACTGCTAGTTTGGTTTGTGGAGTGTTAATAGTGACAACATTAGTAGATATTTAAAAAGATCTTTTAAGAAGTTTAGGATTAGGTTCGAATTGCTTCATGCAAAAGTCTTGATGTTTAGCTTGGTTAAGAGCTTCATTAAGTATTTGGAGAACAAAAGTTCGAACCTTATATTGAAGAGGAGTCAAAGTAGTGACAAAGAGTTTGAACAAATTATCATCAATCATGTTATGGTTGGATTTATGGGCTGATGATTTCCATCTTTTGATAAAGTCATGAGCTGATTCAGTGGGAGATTTCTTAGCATTGATAAAGTGGCTACGACAATTTTTGGGAAGATTATTGTGTTAAAACTTTTTAACTAAATGATTGACCAAATATTTAAATTGCCAAATGGAGTGTTGCAATATTTGGTTGTATCATTCTAATATGTCACCAATAAGGGTTTTAACTAAGAGTTTAGTTGTGGCAAAGGTATTAGTTTGGATCCACTCTTTGTAAAGATAGCCAAGGGATTTGAGAAATGAGACTGGGTCTTTAGTCTCATCATACTTATAGTTGGAGATATGTTATCAATATCTATGGACACAATGAAGGGAGCTAAAGGCTCATTTTGAATAGTTTGAAGCATCTTGTTATTCATTATGGGTTGAGGAATGACATTGCTCGAAGCATCTCTATGAAGTGGAAGAATAAAATTGGGATTAGCTTGAGGATAGATAGATAAAGGTTGATTAGCCATATTAATCAAATGATGTTAGAGTTACATCATTTAGTTGGTGTTATAGTTTTGCATTATGTTCATTTGCTATATGACTTGTATCATAAGTTGAGTTGTATCAATAGGTGGGTTGGTGTTGGTAGGAACACTCCCCAAATTAGTATTTTGGGGAGGGTTATTTGAAGATGGATGATTAATAGGATTATTGAGTAAACTTGTGTCAATTGTTCCCACATTAGTTTGAAGATTTTGAAGATGAGAGATATCTTGGTAGGTATAAAAAGGATCAAACCCATCAACTTCATCTTGAGGTGTGATTTGCACCATGTTATAGGTCACAAATGAAGGAGGGGAAGAGGTGCCCCAAGAGTGATGGTGCTCTTGATAAGAAAAGAGAGGGAGAAATGAACATCCCATATAGTATCTAAATGGATTCAAAATATCCAAGAATATTATAATAGGGTACTTCATGATGACTTGAAAAAAATGAACAAAATGCTAAGAAGGTGAAAAGAGAACTAGGTTGGCAGATAGGGAAAGTAAAAAAGGTACAGAGTTGACTGGCTCAACCTGGTACAAAAAATAGGGGTTGAAAAAGTGTACAGAGTCAACAAGGTTGACTTAGTACTGTAAACAGAGGTTGAAAAAGTGTATAGAGTTGATAGGGTCGACCTAGTACTACAAGTAAGAGAAAAATAGGTAGTCTATAAGAGACTATGTCGATCAGAACAATTGTGTACTAAAATAAAATAAAATGTAAGTACTTTTGAAAGCAAGAAATGAAAGGAAACACATAATCAATTGGGTCAATGAGGTTGATCCAATTGAGGTACACAACACAAAACCTTGCACCAACACTGGTCAAAGCAAGTTTTTGCAATATAATATACAATTGAGCAAAGAGTAGGAAATCAACTTGGAAAGTAAAAGCTAAGTGGTCATCCTAAATGTTATTAGATTATTAGAATATAATTTTAGATGTGATAGGAAGTTGACTATAAGAAGGAACTAGAAGACAATCTATGGATGGTTTTAGGATGTTTAGGCTAAAAAGGATCTATATTGGAAATGGTACTAGCTTTGTATTGGGGCCTATCCCCTCACTTCACACATAGAAGTGATAAGGGTGTCAAGTGCTTAGCTAATATATGTCATTAATCATGTGTTTATACTTGGCCATAAAACCAAGTTAGTTTCCCCTTTGGTGATGAAATCCAAGTAGGTAGGCCTTGGGTAGACAATTATTAAAATACATTTTAATAGTTTTTGATTTGATAGTGTGTGCATAAAATAGAAAATAGTGCAACTAAATGGTATACTGAAAAACCACCTAACTAGACTATGTGTGTTTCACTCAAATTTTACTATTATTCAGAAGAAGGTAGTAAAAATCAAAATATGGGTTATGGTAGAAATACCTAATAAAAGGTGTGCGCATTGAATCAAAAGATTGTGAAGAACTCCTCTTTGGTTTGGGAGAAAAACTTGTAGATAAGATAACACTAAAGGAAATTTGTTCGTTAGACAAGTAGCCAGATGGATTGCTTAGTGCTGGTGAGATCTTGAAAGCATGGGATTCCTTAGGGGCTATCAATCCATCATTTTAAAAACAATTAAGATTATAAAAATGAATAGAAGGTACTTGCATCAATAATCAAAAGATATTTGAAACTGAATAACAAGGATATGCTTGATAGAGTAGATAGACTAGAAATAATTTAATTAGTGAGAAACTGATTAGTACTAGTGGGTGGAGGTATGATTCAGGGAATCTGACAGAGTGAAGAATAGGCAAAAACTCAGGAAGAAGGATCTGGTTGGAAAAGAAAGGGAATTTTAGCTTGCTGATTTTTAACCTACCACAATTGACCATCGATGGTTGGGGTGGCCGTCGGTGGTTAGGCATGACCGTCAATGGTTAGAATGACCATCAATGGTTGACTATCTAATTCTGGACTTATCAACAGCTGATGATGGGATTTAGGAAATGAATACTAAGAGTTTGGTGCAGGGTCTACTAATTACAAAAGGAATAAAATATATAAATGACATTAATCAAGTATTTGACTTACCAAAAATAGATTGGCTGATTGGTAGGCATTATTGATTCATAGGTGGAATCTATTTCGATTCTAGCAGAATGACAGTGATTGGAAGCTTGATTTGAGAGGCAATGGTAGATTAGCTCTCTCAAATAAATGGTTGAAGATTCTTGATAACGTTGGATGACCTGTAATAAGGAAACACTGAGTATCTGATCTTTTAATAATAGTTACAGATGGATTGATCTCTTGCTGCTCTCCTCTTCTTATAGGGAAGGGCTAGAGGTTGAAGTGGAAGTTTAAGAGGTGCTTCTAATTATAAATTGCTCATGCAAGGTCTCATGAGAGGATTTGTATAACTTATATTTTGAAAAGGTAAGTGGTTGTTTGGTGATGTTTGTATGTTTATTTGCATGGAAAAGTCTAGGTGGTGGGGCTTGATCATCGATGGTCAGGTTGATCATCGACAGTTAGCTGACCATCGACGATTGTCTTGACCATCGATGGTCAATGCTAATAGCCAAAAGTAGCCAAAAATAGTGTTTTTAAGTCTGATTAGTTGATTAGTTAAAAAATGGGTTTTGGTTTGTTGAAAGAGTCTAAGGAATTCTTTAAGGGTTTGAAAGTCAAAATCCAATGTACAGGATTTTGGTGTCTACATTTGGCTCTTTTTATTATGTGGCTTGAATCAATAAGCTACATAACAAAAACAAAATATGGGTGAGGTTAGGACTGCCATAAGTTTAGGAGGGGGTGTTCCCCCTCAAAATGGGAGGTGATAAGGTAAAATGGAATTGAGTCAGGGTTTGATAAATGGGTAGGTGGTGAGATAAGGTTGGCAATTTGTAACATGGAGTCAGTGTACACAATGTTATGAAGTGCGAGAGTCAAAATCATGCAAAGACTAAAGTTGCCAATGTTTGGTAAAAGTAAAGGTTATGATAAGAAGACAAGTGACCAATGTAACAAATGACTACTGTAGGCATAGCAGTGGGATACACCTGTTAGTCTCTTAGACAAGGGCAATGTTTTCATGGGTATCCAAGGCAGGAAGTGCTCCTATGAAAAACACAAATGAGTCAAGTGTCATGGGTATCTAAGGTAAGAAGTGCTCCTAAGAAGACATAAGTGGGTTAGGTATATGCGAGGTGGAACAAGCTCAAAAAGTGGTCAACATGGCAATGTTATCGTTGCAGTCAAATGACCAAACAAGGTCATCACAAAATATGTGAAAGGTTGGGCCACAATGGCCAAATCCAAGAGGGGTGGAGAAAGGCAATTTCCAATGGGTCAATGGTGGATGGAGAAGGTAATCTCCTATGGTTGGATTGGTAGAGAAAGGTGATCTACAATGATTCGATGGTTAAGGGAGAATAAGCTACTCCCTAATGGGTTGGATCAAAAGGTCAAGGTTGGTGGAGAAAGGTGATCTCTTGGTTAGTTGTGTGGTGTTTGAATAGATTGCCCAATTTGGTGTACCACTTGGTTTGGCAGAAAGGTGCCCCATTTCTTGGTGAAAGGGTGAAAAAGTTGGTAGTTGAAGGTTTAAAGACCTAAAAATGAAAGACATATGTCTTGACAAGTGTCATGAAAGGTAAAAGGAGGTTAAACACTCTGATTGGAAAATACCATAATGGTAAGATGGGTGGGCTTACAAACATAAACCCTTCATGCTTTGTGTTGCTGTTAGTTCATTGGTTAAAAGAAGTGGCTTGATCACGTAGTGTCAAGTAAGCTCAAAGATCCCTTGAAAAAAGAGGGAGATAGGTGAAGATGGAACCTTCTTGTGAAACTAGTATGTCTCTTATGTAGGCTTCCAAAGAGTTAGTGTAAACAAGTCTATGTCATATAAAGTGTAGACTGATCGATGCGGGAAGTCTACTTATGAGAACCGATTGTGGCTTTCCAAGATTATTGCTTTTATGAGAGTAGATTGCGGCTTTCAATTTTTTTTTTGTTTTTACTTGTGGGTCTTTTGATTTTTTTTGGAGGGTTGGGGAAGCTGATTGATGTGAGAAGCTTCAAGAAATTGTTAGCTTTGATAAATGCTTTACTCAGCCATCTTTCGAGGGAGTGGTCTAAGTTTATATGCTTAGTTCAAATGTTTTTGATAACTATCTTTCAAGGGAGTAGTCCTCCTTACATTTTGTAATTTTGAATAAGTTTTCAATAGCTATCCTTCAAGGAAGCAATCTGTGAATGCTAAGAATGACCCATGATTTATATTTGACTTTTGATATTGCCTTTTTCTTTTGTTTGATTTTGATTGACATAGACTTGCTTATACATGCTCAAGAGGTTACCTTTATGAAGGCAAGACTAAGATCACATGAAGGTTGCATAGGTGAAAAAAATATTAGGTGACAACAACCATGGGAATCGATCCTGAAGAAATATGGGAAGTACCATGAGAATCATGCTATGGATAGAGCCATGGTACCCATAGTTCAATATTAGGCTATGATTGTGATGGATAGTCACATGGTTCAGTTGTAGTTGGTTTCCCTTAAAAAGAAGGAAATGAATGTGGTGTGAAAGTAAGGTATGGGATTAAGTTAGACACAAGGTGACCAAGAACTTGGTTTAATAAAAGAACATGACACAAATGAAAAACATTTAGGGGTTTGAGTTATGATATGCCCCAGATCCATGATTGCATAAATGGTTGACATCATTCAGGAGAGTAGATGCCCCCCAGTTACTTTCCAACACTTCATGAGACATGGAAAAAATTTGGGTTGACAAAAAGGTGACGTTGGTTAGGTGATAGTTTGGTGGAGAAGGGTAATCTCCAATAGTTTGTTGGGTGGTGGAGAAGGGTAATATCCAATGGTTGTGTGAGAAGGTGACTCTCAAATAGGTTGAGTGGTGGCCAATTAGGTTGCCCCAATTTGGTATGCCACTTAGTTCAAGTTGAGTTGATGGAGAAAGGTGATCTCTAATAGTTCAAAGTTGGTTGGTTGATAGGTTGAGGAAAAAATGCCAAGGGTTAGTTTGGTTGAATTTTAAGGTATAGTTTGGGTTGATAATAGGGCAAATGCATATGGAGGGAAAGTTCTCCCAATTTTTCTTTCCATGGATGGTGGAAGATGGAAAAATGATTCCAAGGTGAGGTGTTGTTTAATAAGATGGTTTAGGAGGGGTGAAGATGACTTCATCCACCCTCCAAAAGGGGGTATTAGTTATTGTTAGTTGTTAGTGGTTAGTAGGTGGTGGTTCAGGGGGAATCACTGTTATGGTGCTTTGGTAAGGAAAACATTATTAGGTCAGATTTGGAGGTTTGAGGTCCCAAAATGATGTTGGGAACATCTTCTCAAAATAGAGGTGGGGTGGATAAGAGTTTCAAATTGTCCCAATGAGGAAGCTTAGGTGAGGTGTGGGTAGCTTGGATAAAAGGTAGCCAAGATTCAAGAAATCTCGAATGGAGGGTTGATGTTGATTTGTGTTGATAGATAAATTTCTCATGGTTGGATTAAATGTTGAGTTGATCGTGGTCGGTTGATTTGGTTTAGAGGTTCGTTTGATTGGTTGAGGGAGGTAGGATGGGTGGTTGATCCAACTTGTTGGTTGGGTTTGCTTGTTTATTTGGTAAGGTAAGGTGACTAAGATTTGACCCTGTGCAAAAATGAATTAAACCAAAGACAATGTCATTAAGTAGATGAAAACTAGTAGATCATAGAGGAATTGAATGGGTTTGATTTTAATTGAAGTTGGGTTGGATTTAGTTATAGGCGAGGTGTTTTGAGCTTGGATTGGCTCCATTAAAATGGAAGTGGAAGATGTGGGTTGGTTTCCTTAATGATGGTTTTAAATGAAAGTTGAGAAGGCTCTTCTTGGTCAATGAGTAGGTGGTTTAAGGTTGATTCTTCCTTAGTGATGATTTTAAAAGGAATTTGAAAAGGGTGCACTTGGTTAACAAGTGGATCAGTTGGGGTTTCAATTATGGTTTCTCTAGTTATATATGCCTTAAAGAACAAATCTAATGAGTGGACCTTATTGTGTTGAGGGCTTTGGCCATGGGCTTGCACAATAATAGGTGCAGAAAGAGGTTCAATGATGGATTATTTGAAGACATTCAAGGTTAGGTTGGGGCAACATAGAGAATATTGTTTGGAATCTCCTTTTGATTGATAAGGTATTGAATGATCATCTTAAACGACCCACATCTGTCTATCACATGTCTGTTTGTACGATGATACGTACAAAACTCATTCTCTATGAACCAAATGGGTTTTGGAAGAGAAGCATTGTTGGGTTTGATTTGAAGGATTTTAATGACATAATCCCTTAAAATTTTGTTAAGGATTGAGGCATATGATTCTTACAATAGGGTATACTACCTAGGAAGAGGGTGCATTAATGGCTCTTGAAGTTGTGAACTAATTGGTTGGTTTGTTAAAGTTGGTTGGTCAAATAAGCTTGGTTGATTTGACAAGTTTGAGTGATTTAATTTTTTGGGTATGCTTGATAAGGTTGGTAGGTTGGAAAATTTTGGTTGATAGTTATTAGTTTGATTTGGTGAGGTTGGTTGGTTTAATAAGATTGGTCGGTTAGAAAAGTTTGGTTGGTTGGATAAGGTAGATAAGGTAGGTTTGTTTGAGAGGATGGGTAAGGTTGAGGTATTTGATGGATTTGACATGTTTGATATGGTGGGTAAGTTTGATATGGTTGGGTGGTTTATTAAGATTGGTTGGCTCAATATGGTAGGTTGATAGTTATTAGTTGGATTTGATGGGGTTGATAAGGTGGGTAAAGCATGTTGGATTGATAGGTTTGATAACATTGGTAAGGGTGATAAGATTGATTGGTTAGATTTTTTTTTTTGATAATTGTTGGTTGGATGATTATTGGTTTGATTTGATGAGGTTCATAAAGTAGGTTGATAGTGGTTGGGTTGATAGTTGTTGGTGGTATGACTTGGTAAATATACCAAGTCTTGGTTTTGAGATAAAGAAGGTTGCCACAAAGGGGGTATAAGTGATTGATATGATGGTTGAGGTAGGTAATAAAAAGCTTGATGCGGTTGAGGTAATTGATATGATGGTTGGGATGGGTAACCCAAAGATTGGTGAGGTTGAGATAGTTGAGGTGGGTTATGTTAAGGGTCTAATAAGGGTTGAAAGGTTGTTAGTTGGTTGAGGTGATGATCAAGTGTTTGTTTAAAGGTTGTTAATTAGTTATAGTTCGGGTTAAATTGATTGCCAGTAAGGTTGGGTTGGTTATAAGTGAGGTTGGGTTGATTGTAGGTGAGGTTAGGTTGGTAATAGACATGGTTGGGTTGATTGTAGGTAAGGTTGGGTTGGTTATAGGTAGGGTTAGGGGTATAATTGTCTCTTGATGCAAGGTAATGTTCTAAGGCAAGAGGGTTGTCTTTTAGGAGTCTAACGAAGTTAGGATCTCCTGGAGAAAATATAGATGTGCTCCCCATTGAACAAGACAACATATATGAGGTAGGGGAAGGTAAGATGGTAGAAGTTTACCAAAAAGAGTTAGATTACTCACAACTCAAACAAAGAGCAAGCAATAAAATGATCAAAAAAATATAGACACATACTATAAAGTATGTTAAGCCTAGAGGTTAGTTTAATCTCACTTTTGGCTTATGCCTTAAGTTATAAGAAAGTGTAATAGAAGTTGGCTTATAGGTCAGATACTATAAAAGTAGTCTATGGTTGGTTTTAAGTTGTTTGGGTACTCAAAAGAATCTATATTGGAATCAATACATGGTTTGGTATTGGGGCCTACCCCCTCACTTCACGGTCCCATAATGGTAAGAGTGTCGGGTGCTTAGCCAATATATATTGATATCTAAAGTTTATAATCAACCAGAGAGCTGAGTCGGTTCTCCCCTTGGTAATGACCTCTAAGTAGGATTACTGGGAAAGGGTAAGGTGACTACTAGGTGATGAAATCTCAGTCGGGCCTTGTCTCAAATTGTTTTGATGTTTGATTGATTAAAATGGCTTGGCTAGTGTGTGCCAAAAAAATGTTGCTATAATAAGATTACTGTGCTTTAATTCAAAGTGAACTAATGTTAAAATCAAGCAATGTGTGTAATTGATTTTAAGCCCAAAATAAATATTAGTTTCAATAATGAGCACAAATAGAGAGAAGAGCATACAAATGCAAAAACAAATGTGAGTAAAGACACTAGATCCCACCAGGCATGCCAGAATGTTTCACTCAAATTTTGCTATTATTCAGAAGAAGGTAGTAAAACTAAAAATATGAGTTATGGTAGAAATACCTAATAAAAGGTGTGTGAGTTGAATCAAAACATTGTGAAGAACTCCTCTTTGGCTGGGGAGGAAAACTTGCAGATAAGATAACACTAAAGCAAATTTATTTGTTAAACAAGTAGCTAGGTGGATTGCCTAGTGCTAGTTAGATCCTGAAATCATGGGATTCTTTAGGGGCTATCAATCCACCATTTTAAAAACAATTAAGCTTATAAAACTAAATAAAAGGTACATGCATCAATAATCAAAATATATTTAAAACTAAATAACAAGGATATGCTTGATAGAGTAGATAGACTAGAAATAATATAGTTAGTTAGAAACTGATCAGTATTAGTGGGTGGAGGTGTCATTTAGGCAATCTAGAAGAGTTCAAAGAACAAGCAGAAACTCAAGAAGGATCTGGTTGGAAAAGAAAGGGAATTTTAGCTTGCTAGTTTTCAACTTGTCACAGGTGATCGTCAACGATTGGGGTGACAATCGATGGTTAGGGATGACTATCAATGGTTGGGATGACTATCAACGATTGACTATCCAATTTTGGACTTATCAAAAACTGATGATGGGATTCAATAAATGAATATCGAGTGTTTGGTACAGGGACTATTAATTGCAAAAGGGATAAAATAGTTAAATGGCAGTAATCAAGTATTTGACTTACCACTAACGGATTGGTTGATTGGTAGGCATTGTTGATTCATAGGTGGAATTTGGTTCAATTTCGACAAAATGATAGTGCTTGGAAACTTGATTTAAGAGGCAATGGCAGATTGGCTTTTTCAAATAGATGGCTAATGATGCTTGGTAATGCTGGATGACCTACAATAAGGAGACTCTAAGTACCTAAGCTCTTGATAATAGTTGCAGATGGATTGATCTCTTGCTTCTCTCTTCTTCTTATAGGGAAGGTCTAGAGGCTGAAGTGGAAGTTTAAGAGGTACTTATAATTATAAATTGCTCATGTAAGGTCTCGTGTGAGGATTTGCATAACTTATATTTAGAAAAGGTAAGCAATTGTTTGGTGATGTTTGCATGTTTGTTTGTATGGAAAAGTCTAGGTGGTTGGACCTGATCGTCAATGGTTGTCCTAACTGTCAATAGTTGAGGCTAACAACCAAAAGTAGCCAAAAAGGGTGTTTTTAAGTCTGACTAGTTGATTAGTTAAAAAATTGATTTTGGTTCATTTAAGAGTCCAATTAATTGTTTAGGGGTTCAACAATTAGAATACAATGTGTGGGATTCTAGTGTTTACAATGTGATCTATTATAAACATGCAAGCAACAAGAAATTAAAGTATGAACTAATTTCTAACATATAAGTGTTAATTCCAATTTTTAAACATAGTACAATGTCCATTCAAATGATAGTGTATGTAGAGATTACAGAATAGAGTCAATAGTGTCACTTTTGTTCTATGAAAGTAAGGGTCTAAAAAAATAACTACATCACTAATGTCGACTTAATTTTTTAGATAGAATTCAAAATACACAAGGACGTCTATAGGATCGACCTAGTTGACTGTACAAGAGCAGTTTTAAAGACTAGAAATTGTGAAAAATAGAATTGTAATAAATGATAAAAATGACAAAGAAGGATAAATAGGAACCTTGGTGGGTTGGAGGATGCAGAGGAAAATGAGATTACTATTGAAGTACCCTGATTTATATTTGTAAATTTTGCTAATTGGATCAACTGGGTCGACGTAGATTTGCAATTTTTTGTTTGTTGAACACTTGTAAATTGTATTGTGTTGACAAGGTCGACTCATTATATTTTTTGGAAGTCTATAAATGTACTGAGTGAAAAAGGTTGACCTAGTGACCTGACCTAGATGTCTAAAAGTGTACTATGTCAATAGGGTCAACCTAATAGCGTGTACCTAATGAAAAACCTACACATATAGAACATAGTCATATTGATGCAACTGTGTGTTAAAACTATGCACATAATTTAGAGTATATCGACACTATCGACCCAATAACACAAATATATAAAAATAAAATGATAAAATAATGAAAAATTTGAAATAAAACTTGCAAGGGTTAGATTCACATCAGGTTCACCAGAATGTATGCAATCAAAAAAGCATCATGTTTATAAATTAATCCTAACTCAAAGAAGATAGATCATTCCATACACTTCCGATTGGAGACACATTAGATAATCAAGAGCATGACCAATATGGGGATCTGTTAGACCCAATTAGGAGTTCTCTTATCACAATACACAATTCTATGAAGGGTTCCAAAGCGTCTAGTCAAGCACAATCATGCAATAACCCTAAGAGAGTCTGATGTTTTGACATCTCACTAATCTAATAAGTAAAGCAAATCTAATCTATTTCTCACCAAAGCTTGTGGCACACTATGGGGGTTAGTAAACAAGGCAAACTTGCATAGGATAATCTCAATTAAGCTATGTATGAGTAAGACCCTAATACATGGAAAGAGAAGATTAATATTATTCAAATCCAATATTTATGCTACTTCTATTTACTAAAGAGAGGAGCATAGTTAGAGAATACTTCCCTGGATGACAAACCCATAGAGACTCAATCTTTCCTTTGGCCAAAGGGGCTTCACAAGAGGTTGTTGTGGTTTGTAAGGATCACTATGAGGCCAAAACATCCAAGACTTCTCCACAAGACTAGATTCTCCAAGTAGAAACTCAAAGCTAAGACTCCTCAAATAGAATTATGGAAGAGTAGATTGTAAAGAAGCACAAATAAATAATAAGTCTTGTTCATTGTGTAAATAATGATGAAATGATGTTGTATATATATGTGGATCTAACCCTAAACCCTTCCAAAAGTTTTGGCTGATAGGTTTGACCTAGTCGACCTAGTACAATTAAGGACAAAAATTCACTAGGTCACGAGCTAGGTTGGCTAAGAGCTGACCTAGACCCTAATTGAATTTCACCCAAAACTGTACATGGTCGACGTAGTTGACCTAGTACAACTGACTATCAAAAGGGGCATAAGGTGAGGAAAAGAAGGATGAAAAGTGTGAAAAGACTAGAGGAATATGTAAAAGAGGACTAATAGCTTAGGGAATGGTTTTAATAGCTATTTGGATTGGTAATAAGTGGTAATAAGGGACACTAATCGTATAAAGCATCAATAGTCTACCCACCCCTTTCTCGATGCACCCTTTAGGGTATGCACTTAAATATATTGAGTCTCGATGGGTTCCTGCAAGATGTAAAGTATAAATATTTGATAAAAGTTGAAAGTATTGTGTATACAATATCTATCACTACCTTGAGGTCTAGGGGAGGATGAATGATAGGAATCATACATGCCATTTCCCATTGATTAGTAACTAGAAGCATCTTAGATTGAACATTTATGCAATATTTGTTACTAAGGAGACCTAAGAATTCATTATTATTAATATCACCTTAGGTTCATTGCTGATCAATTTAATCCATTTCATTACATGAATCCTAAAAACTTGTATATCTTAGGGAATAACCCTGCGATTATAACAATCATAACTTGAATCACAATATTTAAACTATTATCATCCACTATAGTCACACAATGCCCAAACAATGAAATAATAGGGGTGTTCATGTGCAAAAGTTGAATTTGACAAGGTCCAGATAAAGAATGAGCCATCCCAAGAAAATTGTGATGAATAGTTAGAAAAAGAGGTTTTAAACAATTATCAATAGATAGAAAAACTATAATTTTTTAAGAAATTAGATATATCCTTTTCATGTTAGACCAATTTTAGTGAAAATAGAGAAACCATAGCTCTAGAAATCTATTATGAATTTTAGGGAACGAAAAATATTTTTGATCGAACTAGTACGACTAAAAACCTTCCAAGTGTTTCAAAAATAGAGTTGTCTTTAATCAAAGATTAACTAAAAATGCATGAGGACAAACAAAAAATGTAATAAGAGAAGCCCTAATAAGAGTATAAACATGAAACCTTAGAGAAAAAGAGATAAAAAATCAGATTTACACATATGATTAAGGGAAATCAAAAATCAGATTTGAAAGTCATACCCTATTTGAGACTAAATCTAAAACCCTAAGGTAGAAAAGGCCTAGGGGTTTCCATGTTCAATTTAATGATCAGGTTCACTAATTTTTTTAATATATTTTTATGATTGATATAATATAAATAAGACAAAAATATGAATACTTTGATTTTATAAAATAGGGCAACAATCATACAAATTTGAATGTAAAAGGATAGCTTGATATTGCACTTAATATATTTAGAATTGACTAAGAAATGAAAGATACACACACCTAGTTGATTTATGATTTCTATCTCTCATTTAATTTGTAATAGTTCCTTAAATAACTATGTGTTTGCTATGTAACTACTTGGATTAGGAAATAGAAACTAAAACCTTGTGCTGACACTTTTAGTAAGGCTAAGACTCCTGCAGTGATTGGTAAAGTCTAGGCTCCGCCAATACTAACTGTGTGGACTATGCATGTCTATGCCATATAAAATTGTTGCCTTTGCATATGCATATGAATTTTTTGTGCACTCACCCTTGGTCATGTGTATTGATCCCTGTTTTGCTTCGCATTCCTTTGAAACCCTATTTGCACTTTTGAAACAAGATGAACCTTGAAAAAGAGAATATAGATATGGGTTGGGAAAACTCAACCACTCTTTGCTGAGTGATTGACTGTTACCTTCATTCCAATACTTTGAAGAGGGGTCAAACCACACATTTTTTTCCACCCAGTTGTTTTTGCACACCATCATGATCATGCTAGAATGTAATGCAATGTTTGGCTTTCGACACTTGACACTACACAACTTTGACCTGCATCTGTATTCAAACTTATCTCTAGGGTTGCTCATTTGCGTGGTTTTTAGATGTGTATCATTTGTGATAAAGTCTCAAGAGAGTGCTAATGGATTTATCAAGCTTGTTAAGTCTTTCCAAGATAATTGTTAGATGAGTATAATGTTATAGTTGATTTGTAATTTTAGATGACTCTTTGATATTTTCCACTATGATCAACCCATGAAACTTGTCTAGGCCAACCTAACAGAGAGTTATCAATTTGAAAATTATCCATTGAGTGTTCTTGGACACTACTAATATAAACAAACACCTATTACAAACCATACATGTCTAATTGTTTTTGGTATTGTCAGGGGAGTGAAAATCAATGATCTAAGATATGGTGACAATTTGTTTAAGATTTTGGAGTGTTATGGCATAGACTAAGGTGATTTTGAATATGTGTATTGGTAAATTAGGTTAGCTAAGATAGTATGTGGGTAGATAAATAGGGGAAAGTATACACAAGAGTGTAATGTGTAAGCAAAGTCCAAATATGTAAGTGTACCAAAGTTGATGTTGCCAAGTGTTTAGTACCAAATTTAGGTGTCTATAGTTCCAACTCACCCTTATTTCAAAATACCTCATTTCTATACAATGTTTCAATTGTATGTAGTGGTTTAGTTTTATCATTAGTCTCTTACCATTCAGTGCCTCAAATGTTTCACTGCCCCTAAGTAATATAAATATTGCAAGTGATAGTGGTGTATCTATTGTTTCAATTGTCCCTAGTCATGTTAATTTATCACTATCTATACCTACTCTAAGTTTTTCAATTATTTATAATGTCTCAAGTGCCCAAAGTGTTTGAGTTGTTGAAAGTGTCTCTACTATAATTATTATTTCAATTATTATTGGTATCCCTTATGTCTCAAGTGTTACAAGTATTAGAATTATTATAAGTGTTACAAGTGTTTTAAGCAGTGTTAGTATCCCATGTTTTACTATTAACTTTTTAGACCTATTTTTCAAAGTTGTGATATTGCCACAAATTACCACTTTTCTATGTGCATTTTTAGTGCCATCATCACTTAGAGATTTGTTCTCTACACCCCCACCCATTGTGTAAATAACTTAGCCAAGGTTTCTATTATCACACACACCCATGGCCACCATAATAATTTCTAAGACTACTCACACTACCACGTTGTTACAAGGTGGAGTGCCAAGAAAACACATCTTTGGGTTATCACCGTTGAAATCCAAATTTGGAATTGTGTTAAAACAAATTTTATCCACTTTATCCATGATCACAAAAATGAACAATCCTTTGGTGTCATCCACCTCCATGCCACTATTACTAGATTTCACCGTGGTCACTCCATCATCTACATCTTCATTGATAGTGACTAAAGCCATCACTTCATCTTAGTCACTTCCTTCTATAGTGCCCAAAAATTGCCATTTCTATCTCAATCCCATCCTTAACCCAAGGATTGTTAAACCTAGTGCCAATTATAAGCATAATCCCAAAGTGCATCAAAGGGAAACCAAAAATCAATTTGTCACAGAGTATACAATTAACTTGAGCTCAAAAGGTAGGTATGCACATTTCTAATTAAAGTGAGATTAAGATGAATTTTGAGAAATCCACATAGAACTTTGATAAGGTCAATATAAGGAATAGATAAAAGGATGGTCAACCTAGTATTCTTAGAATAGAAGAAGACATTTACTTTGATAAATAAGAGGAAAATAGAAATCTCTGATTCAACAGATGGTGAAGAGCATTTAAGTGATGATGATTAGTATGAGGAAGACCCTAAGGCACTCATTGATTTCATAAGCCAATATTCATATCACATGTTAGAGGTACAATCACTTAGAGGGGGGGTGAATTAGTGAGCCCAAATAATTCAACTTCAATTTTGATTTTTATAAATACTTAATCATTTACCACAAGCATTCATGAATCATACACATCATTCATAGCAATAAGCAAGACAAATAATGCAGGATCAATCACATAACACATGACACACATGGAAAACCCTCTTAAGTAATAAAATCCACTAGAACCTACAATTGGACTACTATCATATAATAACAAGATCTAATTTAGACCATCTAAAAATGATCAAGGAACTGTAATCCCTATTTAGTGAGACTACAATCCCACAAGGTGCTACCACACCTGTCTAGCTGAGCTACAACAATAACAAGATCTTTTAGCAAGTTTCACCTTGCAAAAAGGTTGTAACCACCTTAGATGATGATCTGTTACAATAATACCTATGAACACATCTACCTTTGCACTGATGTCTTCAACGCCTGATAATGGACCTCTAAGTATCACTCTACACCTTAGCTCATACTAAAATAACAAGAGCATAATTATCCCAACAGAGTTATGACCAATAGGTCATATAAACAATCCTCAAACTAATCTGTTCATCAACTCATCCTCAAGGCACTCTACCCCTCCTTCGCTTCACAATCCACACACAAGCCTCTCTCAAAACTCTCCCAAGTCTCTCATTAACAAGCCTTGAAACCATCATATTTGGTTTTACTATTTATAGAGAAATATTGATAATCACTACCTTGGTCAGCCATTAGACATGTCTTATCCCTTAAGAAATGTTTCATATGAATACATAGCTCAATACATTATTCATAGGTCGGCCATAGCATCTATGGGTCACCCTTAAGGAACTACACCTTTTAATAAGGCCCTTATAGCCCTTATATGTCTTATGTGAACCCATTCACTCATTTATCACTCCCTAGAGAAAAATAAGAACACAAGACCACTTTCAAATACATGGTTCCACTCCTTAGGTTCCCTTCAACATCCTCAAATGATCATAGTCAACTTAGCTCACATTTGCATATGCTCAAACAACTCAAACACTAAATTGATGCACACAATCACTATGAATGAACACACAATCAACTTATTAAGTATTGTTCATACTCAAGATAGATTGATCACACCTCCAAAATCCACATAGAGCATCCTCATGGAGTCTATAACATAATCCAACACCTAATTCATCGTGAGACATCAAAACAACATTAAAACAAGCTCGAATAGCCTTCTTGGGTCACTTGCAAAATAAGCACTAATACCCAATCAAATTTTAAGCTCAATATTTTTCACTGTACTCACTTTCATATCTTCAAATTAGGTTCATTTGATGTACCATGGAGTGCTCTTCATCTTTACTTTTTATAGCACTATCAAATTCAACTTCTATTAAAAGATATGGATGAAATACATAACTCTAGTTTTTCCTATGTTAAATTCAAATATTTGAATTACAACAGTCACAGTTAAACCTCAAAAATAATTCTTGAATAGCGTGTCCTTGATGCTTAGATCAAATATGCACTGTTGATCTTGTCCAAGATTTAATGTGTAGTCTACTAAAGCCAAATGTTAAACCTCAGTCACATTGACCTCATCTCATGTAATCTTATAATGTTGACTCAACGTGTTGCATCGATCTTTGTAGATCAGTTAGGTCTTTAATGATCCATGCTCACCATTTGATCAATCTGTATGAATGCCCACTTGCCATTGGATCTTTATCCTGTACCTTTGCTCAGCTGTTAAACATCATGCACCTGTCCTCATCTTATTGCATCCTAACATCTTGGAACAAACACACTTCATCGATCTTACTTGAAATTTAACTCTAGCAGATATGGATAAGTATGGGAACCTTGTTTATTTTCTTAAGTAGCCATTTTTTTGCATGATTTCAAGTTTGGACCAAATGATTTCCTCACATAAGAGAATCCAACCATGTGACATAAAACTCCTGAAACCTTCACGTGTGTGAGATATATCATCATTAAAATGCCTTCTCAAAAACCTTCGTCTCAGAGACAACTATGTCAAAGCCTACTTGAGAGGCCAACTTTGAGCATGCATAACTTTTGTCATACTTCAATGCATGGTCTTAAATTTAGCACAAATCATCTATGCTCAAAATTGAACAAACTCATATGATCATTTTCTTTTGACACAATCACATGTGCAAGATATAACACCATCAAAATGCTCACTCTTCTCTTTTTCACCTTATAGAAATTTGACTAAGTATGGAAAAACACAGTCAAATTGCTTGGGATCCCAACTTTGCATATGCATATCTTCTAACGTGCTACATCGTATGATCTAATTTCTAGCACAAATAAACTTGGTCCAAAACTAAATAAACCCATATGATCACCTTCTTCTGAAATGTCCATACGTGCAAGATATTCCATCATCAAATTGCTTACTTGGCTCTTTCTAGCCACAATGTAAATTTCGCTATGGAAAAATAGTGAATTCTATCTTAGAAGCCAACTTTGCACCCTCATGTCTTTAACCATGCTTTGATGCATGACTTGAGATTTGGTACATAATAACTAGGGACTATAGTTATCACAACCATATGACCAACTCCCCTCGACTCATTCACACATGGTAATGATGACATCATCAAATTATCTACTCAAATTTTTTGCTACTGGACCCAAAGTGTCTAGATAAAAATAATGGACAACCAAATGAATTCCACTTATGGACACAAACAATCTAACCACCATGGACTTTTGATAGGACCTATTGGACATGCTCAATACTTCAAACTCATCGTTAATCATCTCTGAATAATAAAATACTAAAGATCAACCAAGATTACTTTGTCAACCATAATGCACACTTTGTCATTGTCACTTAGGCTATCAAAGCACTCCATCCACTCATTTGAATACCCCCATGACATCATTGACAACTCTTCAATAATATCCCCCTTTGTCATTGATGCCAACAACCATTATATATAGAGATATACAACTCACCTTCTCTTTCTTCAAGTACTCTCCCAATAGGAACTTTCTTCACCTTTGACACAATGACAAAGTGGGCACCAACTAATTTTGAGGACCTGGAAAAATTACTAATCAAGAGTAGACCATCTTAGAAAGATAGTACACACTTCCCCTTACCTTGAGCTTGCCTCTTCTTGCCTTGACAACTTCCTCTTGCTCCATGCCAACACTTTCTTCAACCAAGCACTACAATCAATGAAGAAAGAACACAAAAAAGAACTAAAATCTGATGTAACTCACTAAGAAACATCTAAGAGGGACTCCTCTTAAGAATTATAAGTAATTTCACCTTTTGAGCATCTTCAAATCTCCACACACCATTAAGAACCATCACACATGCTAACTAGCCTTTTCTCTCAAGTTACTACAAGGACCATCAATAAGAACTTCATGCCACTCACCAAATAAGAACATACTCTTAATCAACTTGAAACTTATATAGCCCACTATTTTTAGTAGACACATCTTCAAGCCCTGAAACTCCATATTTGGATCACTCTCATATGCCCCCTCAAGCACACCAATTTTCATCACCATGCTCATCTTCTGCAACATACTTATTCCATAAACCTCTAGAATAAGTCTTATGAACATGTTGCTCCTCTTTAACCAAAGACCTATTGATTCATAGAGAAATAAATTACACCCAAGATCTATCTTAGATACTCAAATGTAGCTTTTGACAATGGTTTGGTCATAATATCTACAAGTTTCTCTTTTGTAGGCACATGCTCTAACTTGACACATTGATTAATCATTTGTTCTCTCAAGAAATGATATCTAATAAGAATGGTTTAGTTTTTGAGTGCATAACATGATTCTTTGAGATTCTAATTTCACTAGTATTGTCACAAGAAATAGGATAAGGCCCATTTTGTCTTACCTTGTAATCATCCAAAGTTTGTTTCATCCACATGACTTGTGTGCAATAAGAGGCATCTGCTAAATACTCAGCTTCTACAGTTGATAGAGACAATATGGCTTGCTATTTGCTTAGCCAAGACCCCAAACATTCTCCTATGAAAAAGACCCCACCACTGATACTCATCCTATCATCCACACATCCTACTCAATCAGTATTAGTATATGATTTTAAAGAGAATTCTTTACTCCTGAGATACCATAAACCATAGTCTATGGTGCCTTTGAGATATATCAATATCCTTTTGACTTCTTTCAAGTAAGATTCTCTAGGATCAGCTTGAAACCTTCTTACAAGACCTACTGCTTGCATGATGTTAGGCCTAGATGTAGTAGAGTATAAAAGACTTCCAATCATGGATCTATACAAAGTTTGATCAACTTTTGGTGAGTCATCCCGTTAACTTACATCCTATAATTATTGGAGTACCCATTGGCTTACACTTCATCATGTCAATCTTCTTTAGCATATCATTGATGTATTTATCTTAAGAAATGAAAATTCCCGCACCAAGTTGATTAATCTATAATCCTAATAAGTAAGACAAGTCTGCCAACATTGACAGTTCAAACTCAATCTTCATAGTATCTGCAAAATCTTGACTCATTTTATCATTGTCAGATCGAAAAACTATGTCATCAACATATACAATCATCAATTGATGATTACCTTCTATCTTAATTTAAAAATTACTATCAGCTATCCCCCTTTTAAAACCTTTACTCAAAAGATACTTATCTAGCATGTCATACAAAGCTCTAGTAGCTTGTTTAAGACCATACACAATCTGTTTCAATTTACACACAAAATCTTGATTACTTGACATGAAGTATCCTTCAAATAACTCAATGTAGACTTCTTATTCTAAGTTTCCATGCAAGAATGCAAATTTCACATCCATTTGATATACTTTAAAACCTTTGAAACACACATAATCCAAAAATAGTCTAATTGATTCCATCCTTGCCATAGGATTAAAAGTCTCATCAAAATTTATTCCTTCAACCTGAGCATATCCTTTACACACCAATCCAACCTTGTTTATTGTGACTTCTCCTTTCTCATTCATCTTATTTTTAAAAACCCATTTGGTACCTATCACATTTTTATCTTTTGGTCTAGGAACTAAGTCCCATGTTTCACTCCTTTCTATTTGATCAATTTCTTCATCCATTGCATCATTTTATCTTTCATCTTTTCTAGCTTCCATAAAAGTTTTGGGTTCAGTCATGGATAACAGAGTTGAGTTTTGTTGATTTTGATTAATCAACATTCTCCTTCTAGTCTGCAACCTTACACCAACATTTCCAACATTCTGAGAGATTGGATGATCTTTATGAATTATTCTAGATGGAGCTTTAGTATCTTGTCTTTTTTCCTCCTCTTCATCTTCATAATTTATTTGAACATATAACTTATCATTATTTGTAATAGCATTCTGAGTTGAATCACTTACCTGCAATTTTGGCTTCTTGACTCTGCTTTTCTCATCTGCCCTTACATTTGAAATTTCAACAATCTTGTGAATTCTCTTGTTGAAGCATATATAAGTAGTAATGATAGAATAATATCCTAAGAAGATGCCCTCATCAAATCTTTAATCAAAATTTTTAATACTATCTTCATCTCTTTTGATGAAGTACCTGTTCCCAAATACTCTGAAATGTTTAACATTAGCCGTTCTATTCTTTTATAACTCATAAGGAGTCTTATTACCATTTACTCTGATTTGACACTTGTTTAGGATGTACATAGAAGTCTTGGCTTCCTCTTCCCAATAGACATCTGATATTTTTGCATCTTGAGTCATGATTTTACCAATCTCAACAATAGTCCTATTCTTCCTTTCAACCACACCATTTTATTATGGTGTTGTAGCAGTAGAGTATTATCTTCTTATCCTATGTTCATCACATAAATCATCAAACTTATGAGACCAAAAATCACCTCATATATCTGATCTCTCACACTTGATCTTTGAACCTTTATCATTTTCAACAAGAGCTTTGAATGCCACAAATTTTACGAAAGCTTTTGATTTTTCTTTAATAAATAATATCCAAGTCATCCTAGTAAAATCATCAATGAGAAGCATGAAGTAACTATTACCTTGAATACTTTGAGTTCTCATAGGTCCACGTAGATCAATGTGGATCAACTCTAATAGCTCTGTAGTGGAGAATTCCTTGCTTTTGTATCTTATCTTGTTTTGCTTCCCATGTAGACATGCCTTGTAAGGAGAATGAGAAATCTTATAAATCTTAGGCATATACCTTACTAACCCCTTTGAATTGAATTTTATCACATTATTTAAATTTATATGTCTAAGCCTCCTATGCCAACGCCAACTTTCTTCCAATTGACTTATGAAGCACTCTTCCTTCTTAGATTCATGGAATACATACATGTTGTTATCTATTTTATTAACATTTGCAATTAACTTGCCATATTTTGCCTTTCTTATTTCACAAATATCATCATGAAAAGTTACAACATTTCCTTGCTTACACATCTACCTCACACTTAAAAGGTTATGTTTCAAACATTCTACATATAAGACATTCTTAGTCCTAGTATGACCACTATCCAAACTTACAATACCTTTACTATGTTAGTAGACTTGTTATTACCAAATCTAACTACACCTAGGTTGGTCTTTTTGAGAGAGATAAACTTGCTTTTGTCTCCTATCATATGATGTGAGCATCCACTATTTATGAACCATCTCTTGTTCTCATCTTCCATAATGTGTAAAGCTTATTGAACAAATAATGACTCTTCCTTTTGTGATCTACTTGGAATGATAAAGCAGAAACTAGATTATCTTTAAAAGAAGCCATAACCTCTTTGTCAACCATTGTACCTTTGATCACCTTCGAGCTATTAAGACTTTATCAAAGGACTGGATTTGATACCAATTATTAGAGGCACAATCATTGAGAGGGGGTGAATCAGTGAGCCCAAATAATTCAATTTCAATTCTGAACTTTACAAACACTTAATTAGTTATCACAAGCATTCATGAAGCATAAACATCATTCATAGCAATGAATAATAGAGACAATGTAAGATCAATCACATAACACATGACATACATGGGAAACCCCCTTGGGGAATAAAACCCACTGGAACTTACAATTAGATTATGGTCCTATAATAACAAGATTCAATTTAGACCATATACAAATGATCAAAAAATTACAATCCCTATTTAGTGAGACTAAAATTACACAAGGTGTTGCCACACCTGTCTAGCTAAGTTACAACAACAACCAAACCTTTTAGCAAGTTTCACCTTACAAGGAGGCTGTAACCACCTTAGATGCTGAGCTACCACAAATACACATATGAACACATCCACCTTTGCATTGATGTCTTCAACACCTGATGATGGACCTCTAATTATCACTCTACACCTTTGCTCATACTCAAACAACAAGAGCATAATTATCTCAATATAATTATGACCAATAGGTCATACAAATAGTCCTCAAACTGATCTTCTCATCAACTCATCCTCAGGGCACTCTACCCCTCCTTCACTTCATAATACACACACAATCCTCTCTCAAAACTCTCCCAAGTATCTCATTCACACGTCTTGAAACCATAATATTTGGTTCCACTATTTATAGATCAATCTTGATAATCACTACCTTGGTCGGCCATTAGGCATGCCTTAGCTCTTAAGACATATTTCATATAAAGACATATCTCAATACATTCTTCATAGGTTGGCCATAGAATCTATGGGTCAACCTTAAGGAATTACACCTTTTAATAAGGCCTTTTTAGCCCTTATAGGTCTCATGTGAACCCATTCACTCCTTTAGTACTTCAAGAAAAATAAGAACACAAGACCACTTTAAAATACATGGGTCCACTCCTTATGTTTCCTTCAACATTCTCAAATGATCATAGTCAAATTAGCTCACCTTTGTGTATGCTCAAAAAACTTAAACATCGACCTGGTACACACAATCACAATGAATGAACACACAGTTAACTTATTAAGCATTATTCATATTCAAGATAGATTGATTACACCTCCACAATCCACATAGAGCATCCTTATAGAGTCTACAACATGCTCTAATAGCTAATTCATCGTGAGACATCAAAATAACATCAACACAAGCTCAAATATCCTATCGGGTCACTTGTAAAATAAGCACGAATACACAATCAACTTTTAGGCTCAATATCTTTGACTGTACTCACTTACAAATCTTCAAATTAGGTTCATTTGATGCACCATGGTGTCCTCTTCATCTTTGCTTTTTACAACACCAACAAATTCGACTTTTATCGAAAGATATGGATGAAATATAGAGCTCTAGTTTTTTATTTATTTTAAATCCAAATATTTGAATTGCAATGGTCATAGTTAAGCCTCAGAAATAATTCTCAAATCTCGTGTCCTCGTTGCTCAAATCAAATACACACCATTGATATTATTTGAGCTTTAATGTACAGTCTTCCAAATCCAAACATTAACCTCAGTCACATTGACCTCAGATAGTGCAATCTTATAATGTTGACTCAATGTGTTCCATCAATCTCTATAGATCAGTGAGGTCTTTAATGAACAATGTTCACCATTTGATCAATCTATACGAATGCTCGCTCACTGTTGGATACTTATCTTGTACCTTTGCTTAGTTATTAAACATAGTGCATCTGTCATTATCTCACTACATCTTGACATTTTGGTGCAAATGCACTTTGTCGATCTTTATTAAAATTTTACTCTAGCAAAAATGACAAAGTATGGGAACCTTGTTTATCTGCCTGAGAAGCCATTTTTGAACCTTAATAACTTCTTCTACACTTTCTCACATGATCTCAACTTTAGACCAGATGATATTCTCACATAGGAAAATCCAACCATGTGACATACTACTCCTAAAACCTTCACACATGTGAGATATATCATCATTAAAATGCCTTCTCAAAAACTTCTATATCAAAGCTATGTCAAAACCTACCTGAGAGGCCAACTTTGAGCATGCATAACTTTTATTGCACTTCAGAGCATCATCTTAAATTTACCGCTAATTATCTATGCTCAAAACTAAACAAACCCATATGATCAATTTATATTGACACCTTCACATGTGTAATAAATAACACCATCAAAATGATCACTTGGTTCTTTCTCGCCTTAGACAAATTTGGCTAAGGATGGAAAAACATAGTCAAATTCCCTGGGAGCCCAATTTTACATATGCATATCTTCTAATGTGCTCCATCACATGATATGATTATTAGATAAAATAAATTAGGTCCAAATATAAACAAACCCATATGATCACTTTCTCCTAAAACATCCACATGTTTGAGATATTCCATCATCAAGCTACTTACTCGACTCTTTCTGGCCATAATGCACGTTTGGATAATTATAGGAAAACAATGAATTATATCTTAGAAGCCAAATCTGCAACCTCATATATTTAAAATAACTTAGATGCATGACTTGAGATCTGATGCATAACAACTAGGGATGATAATGATCACAACCATATGACCAACTGCCCTTGACTCATTCACATGTGGCAATGATGATGTCATCAAACTGCCTACTCAAATTTTCTACCACTAGAACCAAACTATCTAGATGAAAGCAATGAACAACTAGATGAATTCTAATTATGAACACAAGCACTCTAACCACACGGACCTCGGATAGGACCCCTTGCACATGCTCAATACTTCAACTCATCCCTAATATCTCTAAATAGTCAAATACTAAAGATCAACCAAGCCTACTTTAAGCACACTTTGTCATTATCAATTAGGTTATCAAAGCACTCCATCCACTCACCAGAATACCTCCATGACATCACCATGACATCATTGACAACTCTCCAACAACATCATTGAAAACTCTCCAACATCACATAGTACATGGCATGAATAAAAGAGTTCGACACTTAAAAACACATGTGAGGGTCAAAGTTTTTCTAAATGTAATTCGAGATATGGAGATAAACATTGAATCAATGTATAAATTATTGATTGTGATTAGTGAGACCAAATCCAAAATCAATTGATAACAATATAATGTTCAAGGATATATCATAAAGATATCACAATTGGATGCAAAAACTACCACCATTTCAAGATCTTGCAAGAAACATATTCTCCAAAATGTGCCAATCATTTACCTAAATGACATTTAGTTGTGCAAGAATTTATCCAAATATGAAAAATATATTTTTGAGGAGTTGTTTCGAGAAACAACAAGAACAAGGTCAAAATTGAGTGTTTTGTGAGGAAAATCATTTTTTGGTTTAATAATGCAGAGTGATACCATTACATAAGATAAATGACAATCGAGTTACGTAAGAAGAGTTCAAAGAAAAGTTGACCACATTTATGATTGCATTTAGGAAGGAATTGATTGTAGAAAACAAAAATGGAAATAAACAAACACTATATTTTATGATAGTTATTGCGAAGAGAGTGGAGAAAGCAAATGGTTTAGACAAGAATCATAATGATGTCATATATAATACTGTAAAGTGGTAGCAAATGTGGAACAACATTTAAAGAGGAAGTATGTATTTGACATCACATAAGTAAATGAGGATTATAAGTTAATCTTCATGTAAGCAATAAAAGGCAAACAAGCAATGCAACCATTGTGATTGTACACTCTCCTCCATGTGAGGAAGTCTTGAAGTTGGGTTGTCATTGTTTATTATATTGGGATGAAAAAGTACAATAAGTGATAAGCCCAATGGCTTTAGTAGTGTTGTTGTTAATTTATATTGATTTAGATTTATCTTTTATGCAAGCATTATGTTGGTGTGGCTGAGTCCCACCTTTTAGTATAAATCTAGTGTATTGAACTGAATTAATTAGAGAAAAGTAGAGGATTTTGGAAAGAGTCGACTTTGTTATGATTTTTGGAAAACATCTGAGATCATTGTGGACATGGTATTTCAATTTTTGTGTTATTTTCTCAATTAGATGGTGTTTTATATTATTTTTGTGTTGAAAAATTCAACGTGGTAAGATTTATATGATGTGTATGAGTAGGATAGATTGAGCTTTGTTATTCTAACCTTTATTTATGTTGAATTGTGACTAAAATTAATCTATGTGAATGAGCATTGCTATTTTCCATAGTAGATCGATTTTTGGAAATATACATAAGGAATTGACTCATAGTGATTGAATTATTCTATGATTTACACTATATTTATTAAAATTCAAGTGTATATTATGTGTAATAAATATTAGTTTTGGTGCATGTCATGTTTTTTCATCAAAGAAGAAACAGGTTCTCATCTAACTTCTTTTTTGGACCTACCATCCCTTTAGTTTATGCTTGATTTATGAAAGTCAATTTCACCAATGTATTATATTAGTTTAGATCCTTGTTAAATATCCAGTTCTTTTAGTTAATATATGTTAGTCATCTACGAGGTTTAATGATGTTATGTTGAAGTCCCCTTGAAAGGTTTTAAAGGTCACATGCTCCCAATCTATTCCACCAATAGACTTCTTTTGAGAAACACAATTTTCAACTCGTGTCTTGGGTTAAAAGATTAGCAATATCAAAACAAGAGGGTGTGTTACCTATCATTAATTGGAGTTTTTGTCATAACTTTCATCAACAAAATCCATGTTAATATATTCCCAAGGCATGGACAAAACTAGAAGATGTGTATAAAGTCCCAATTTTATGTTCATTAGCTTGAATCTATGAATTATAGAATGCAAGACTTGATGTATCTATCAATGTTTGTGAACATATGAGGCCAGTAAAAGTGTTGTTACAAAACTATCAATGTTTTTATAATACCAAAGTGTGATGTTGTTTTAGCATAATATGCCTCCCATATGAGTGTTTGATTAGGTACACAATCAAGAACAAAAATATGTCTAAGATTGTTAGACACATGGAGTTAATGAGCCTATTCACCATACACAAGGGTGATGTAAGATTTATTGAAGCTATGGTCGACTAAGTATATAAATATCTATCATAGAAGTTGTAGTCATGTATGTCAAGAAATTTTACTAGTACATAAACATGAGGGTGACTTATGTAATATATTTACTTATTGTATTTTCTTTGTGTTTGATCACTAGATGGAAATATTATATGCCATCCAATTCATGTGGCACATGTTCTCCACTTGATTTATGAATGTAAGAACTCAAGAGGATTATGATAAAAATGGATTGTTGTCTCCTTACTCAAGATGTATTGATTTTTTTACTTAATATCTTGTAGAATGACACATAACTCTTTTTTCATAAGTTTAGTAGCATTGGATTGCATTGTTGACTGTCTCCGAGTGACATGCGATCAAATTTCCATGTTGTGTGAGTATTACATCAAGTGGATAGTCAAATGCCTATGTTTCAAACTCAAATGGGTGGAAAGTGTCAGGAATTTCTAAAATGTTTGTTGCATAAACATGATGCTTGAGCTTTGTAGGCACCAAATTTTTTTTCCAGGAGTAGTTTTAGATTATAGTTTACATATATTTAAGGTACTTATTTATGTGTCTATTATTAGGGTATATTAGGCTTTGATTAGTGCATTTTCCCTTATTTTGGGCCATGCTTGCTTCCTTTTCCTTTTGTTTTCTCTTTCGTCCCTAGTTTCCCATGTGTACCCTTGTGTTCTTGTATGTTTTCTTTATCTTTTAATAGGAGCACACTCTATGAACTTAGTTGATCACGAGCATAATGTACACTCTTGGTTTGAACAAGAACATACACTATGCTCTTTGTATTTTTTTTTGGGTACCCTTTATCACTTTTCTCTTTTGTTAGGTCTTTGTGTCTTAATTTTTAGATTTCCCACCCTTTGTGTGTTGGGTTGCATGAAAATAAAGTATTGATTTGAATTTGAGAAGTTAATATATACAAAGGTGCATTATTGAATATATGAAAAGAAATTGAAAGTAAGAGAGATAAAAAAAAGGTAAAGATAAAAAAATAAAAAGTATAAGATAAAATATTTAAGTGATTAGGGTAGAATTTCCTTTGGAGTCTTCATATTGCATCATTTCCAATTGTTCATGTGGTGAAAATTCATGTAAGATGTAAGGCTTTTATCACATGATTGTTTATTGAATACATATAGAATTTTAGTTTCTAACTTGTCCAAGGACATGGGTTTGGTTGAGGCATGCCTTTCAGTTGCCTTTCAGTTGACATGGGTTTCTAACTTGTCCATTTTATAAGGTCTTACAATGTTTAGTAAGCTAGTTAGGGTTTCAAGGAAGGAGGACTTTTGGGTTACCTATTAGTGTAGGTTTTTAATTCCATTTTATAGTTTTTCTTACACATATATTTAACTCACTTATGTGTAATAATGAGGTCACTTAGATGCAATAAAAAGTTCACTTAGATGAAATAAAACGGTCATGAGATGCACATGTCTAAATTGTAGTCAACTTTGTTGGTGTGTATGCACTATTAATTTACCAATTAATGTTTACATTTAACAAATGGTGACTCACTATTCATTTGACAACTGATTTATTTTCACATTGCCAAATGTAGGTGGTTTTATGCCTCTCTTATATTTATGCACCTCTCCTCAAAGCTATTTTCATTGATTCTAAGTACAAGCTATTATTTTTCTCATGTTTAGTTTCTCTTTTGCAACAAGAATCTCTTTTCGCATGTTAAGAGTCTAGTTTATTTGAATCTCACCAATTCTCAATTGTGAAACATTTTGATATATCGTGGCTCATTATGCATTGGTATCAAAGCAGTTTATAATAAATAAACACATTTAATTTTGTTTTAATACATTTTAGAATCTTGAGTATTTGAGCTTGCATAATATAGATTCTCTATTATAAGAATATGCTCTTCTCCTACATCCTTGGATGATCTGGAGAATTAGGAAAGAAAGAGGCATAAGGTCTTTTTGTAAGTGGTTGTGTAGGTTACTTATTAGTTGATGCATTTTTATATATAAACAAACAACATTATTAGGTTCATAAAGCCTTAAAATGTTAGTGTATACATACAATAATTTTAACTTTATCATTTACTGATGGTTTCTCTCTTGTAAGAACCTATCGAGTTTTAATCTCTCTGAGTACACACCTTAAAGGATGTACTAGGAAGGGGGTTGGTATACCTTTGGTGATTCACAAGATTAATGGTCCCTATACCATTACTTAAAACCACAAATAAGTTAATTTTATCCAACTCTCTAAGCAATTAAAACCCACTTATACACTCCTTTAAGCAAGTCACCATCTAAAATATCTCCTACCTAAGAAAAAATCCAATCTTTTCATTTTCCTACTATGTCTAGTCAGTCAATCTTGTTGGAAATTCAATGCATGTTACAAAACTTCATCAACCTAGCCAACCTAGTTCGAGGCCTAACAACTCTATTTCTCACAAAACAAGATTGACTTGGTTAACCTTATTGACAAAATTCTTGGGAGGGTTTAGGGTCAATCCTTTACTATAAATACCCCCTTCACTTCATTTATAAAGAGAGTATTATTCATTTACACATCATTACATCTCTTAAATCTACTTATACTATAATTTGAAGATTTCATTGCTTAAAGTTTTGCTTTGGAGTAGTAACATTTATCTTGTGGAGGTCTTGGATGCATATGAAAAATCTTGTAGCTTAAAATTGATCTATCCTTTTGATCCTTACAAACCACAAAAACCTTTTGCAAAACACCATTAACCAAGAGAGAGATTGAGGCACAATAGGTTCACTCCAATAAGGTAAGTATTCCTAGCTCTTCATTTGATAGGTAGATGTTGCACAACTAATGGATTGAATTGCATCTCTCCTTGCTAAGACTACTTCTATATTGTCTTGAGTAAAACTATCTTTACTTGTTTATTGTTTTCTCTCTTTGTGCCACAAGCTTTGGTAAGCACTATATTAGCTTGCATGTTCAAGTAGTATATTTATTAATTTCTTTTCATTACATTATAAGACCTAACTAGGGTTATTGCATAATATCATTTGAATAGAGTCATTGGAAACCTCTCCCTCTCCTTTGGTATTGTGTAATAAGAGATCCTTTAGTTATGTTTAGTAGATCCATAATTGATAATGACCTAGATATAACAAAGTATTGATAACATATTATTATTTGATTACCTTATACAAGATTAGATATTATTGAGTAGGATAAGTTATAGATATGTCTTATTTTACTTGCATATATTTTGATGAACTCGACATGAATCTAACCCTTGTAATTTTTAGTTTTCATTTACTATCAACTGGATTGAGACTGTCGATCCAGTTTCATACTCTGTGCATAAGTTTTTAAACCTCATCAAGATTGTTGACCTACTTCTTATTTATGTGTGTAGGTTTTTCATATTTGTTGAGCCTTTTGATCTAGTTTTACTTTCTATGCACATTTTTTAAAACTTCATCGAGTCTATCGACCTTGTTCTGCTTTATGTGCACAGAGTGTTAGTCTCAGTAAACTAGATCAAAATACAATCATTTTTCTACCTTCTATGCCTAATTGAATTGACTAACTTAATTCTATTCATTTCTAATCACAAACTCATCTAAATGACCGAATAAAACACAAATTTAGCATCCTTAAGGAAAGCTAATATATCGACCTAGTCGATCTTATTCTATCTACTAGGTTCAATCTAAATAGTTTACCATTTCTAATTGGTCAAAATTTAAGCAAATTTTATTTTCCCACATTTTAGTTAAAATTCAAATTATGTACTATTTATATCAATTTTTTAGTTATGTAAAACTATACTTACACAGTGAATTAGATCGATTGGCTTGATCTAGTTTTATGTGTGTTTCCTGTGAAGAAAACTAAGTCAACCTACTCAATTTTTTTTATTCTAGACCTTTTTTACAATAGATTGAGTCAATCGACACGACTTCATTTTATCTTATTTGTCTAATTTGATTGATTTGTTCGATCTTGTTATGTGTTTCACTTTCTTGCTTAAGCAAAGGAAATTAACTTATATTTAATAGTAATTACAATCACTTTAATTTTCAATTGGATGCTTGTTTATTTACTTTCATAAATAACAATCTAGATTTTAAAATATTGATTTTTGCCTTCATTTTTCACTTTGTTTGGCTTTCTATAGAAACTCTGTACCTGAAATTTTAAAACTACTTAGCTAATGTCATGAAGAGCTACATAATATTCTATTTATCTTCCTTTTTTATCATTTAAATATATCATGGAATGATGAGCTTTCACTAATACTCATAGCTATAGTACAGAACTAAACATGGTCTTTAGTTTCCATGTACCTCATGGTATTTTAGAAATGCCTAAGATTTTCTTTTATTTATATCGAATCTTAAGATTTATGTCATCTGTTTGATTGTGTGGTGCATGAATTAATGGTTAGCATTGATAATTTACTTCCATCTTATCATTGAAATTGAGTTCAGTGGGTTATGAGAATGACACGTCCTCCATAGTCAATGCTCTAAAACATTGGGTTGACACTATGCAACAGACAAACATCTTTGAAAATTTACATTATAAATCATAACCTTTAGTACAACTTCCTGATCTATTTTCTGAACAATTAATTAACATCTAAATTACAGTCTTGTTGTTTATTGTTTGCTATTTTAAATTGTATTTTAGATTGTATTAGCCATTGTTGATACAAGTTCTATGCTATGTATTTCAACTATATCAACCAACTTGACCTAGTTGTTTATGTGTTTAAGATCTATTTTCTATATTTATAACTAAATCATCTAGATTCAAACCATTTAATTTTTTTCTAAATTATAGAACCAAATCGACCAACTCGACTTGTGAGCTTACAGACTATTCATTTTTCCTACTTTTCCAACTAGATTGACCAGATTGACCTAGTATATTTCTAGATGTTTTTATCATCCTATTAATACAACTAGATTGACCAGCTCGACTCAGTCTATTTCCAAATTTTTATGTCATCTTGTTTTTCCAACTAGTATGACCAGCTTGACCTAGTCTGCTTACAGACTGTTTTATTTTCCTTCTTTTTCAACTAGTTTAACTAGCTTAACCTAGTTTGCTTATAGATTATTCTTTTTTCCTTCTTTCCTAACTCTATTGACTAGCTCAACCTAGTCTATTTCCATATTTTTCTATCATCCTATTAATATAACTAGATCAACCAGCTTGTCTTAATCTGTCTTTATGTTTTTCATCATCTTGTTAGATCAACTATATTGACCAACTTGATATCATTCATTTTTCAGCTTCTAGATTTTTGTTTCCCTGGTAAGTGTCTAAATCAAATTTTCATCATGTAATATTTGTTTGATGAAGCTATACAACAAACTCAAACTAACATGATGAGTCTTACTAATCCTCTTAAAAATCCTAAGACTCATCTATAATATCATATGGTAGATAATCTAGATCTTAGAAATATCCATATTATTGCTAGAACTACCAACTATGACACTCCTCCCTATTCTACCTCTCTTAATCCTTTATTCCTAAAAATAATAGATGATGAAAGTGATCTTCAGTATATGACTGAAATGATCCTCTTCATCAATGAAAACCCCCAACATTAGGGTATAGATTTCATAGTCATTTACAACCTCATGATGAAACCTCATAATGGAGAACCCCATTCACCTTCACTTAAATTCTCTATAGGATTTGGGATAAGTCATTTTACAACTTCCATCACATCTTTCTCATCTATCATGCCTCCTTATACTAGCATGACATCATCTTACATGTTTTTTCCATCCTCCATGCCAACAATTTCTACAAACATGACATATGTGACTTTTAGTGGGTCTATTCAAAATGCCCACACTAATGCTCAATTCCATACTACTAGTGCATCTCAAGCTAATAGTGCATCTCAAACTATTACTACCTCGGATAATTCTAATGCATCTCATGATGCCTCCACTAGTCAAAATACTACTAACACTAGTCAATTGTTATTGCAAACTTTAAATCAAATGGCTATTTTTCAAACTAATAGTGCCAACCAATTAATGTAAATGCAAAATCGGTTAATACATTTCCAAAATCAACCTCAACCTCCTCATTCCTAATTCCCCCCACCCCCTAGAGATGCACATGTTAATCTTATATCATAACCTCCACTATTAACAAGGCTATTAAACACTTACAAAATGAACCTCTAGTTCTTCAAATTGCAAACATTGACTTAGGTGGCATAGTTCCTACTATCACTTATAATGGATCCATTGATCTAGCCTTGTATTTGAATACTTTTAAAAATTTATATAATATTCGGTTAAACTTAATAGTTTCACCGCCTCCAAGCTATTAACTAAAACCTTTTCAAGTGACACTTTAAATTGGTATAATCAACTTATAACTAATTCTATAGCTAGTTTGGAATCTTAGTCAATGCATTGGTTCAACTATTCCAAACTAATGATCATCTTGAAAACAACCTAACTTATTTTATCAATTGCAAATAATTAGAATCTAAAACAACACAAATATTCATCAAATAATGGAAAGCCTTGTCTAACAAAGTTGAACATGACATGTCTGATGATAATCTATTTCATTTATTGATTAATGCTCTTTACTCCATATTTTAATATCATGTGAGGACTCTTTCTCAAAAATCTTTATAAGAAGCCCTTGACCAAATTAAACGTCAAGATTTCTTTATATGACAATTTGAGCCTTCACACCCTCCAACGGGAACTCAAATGATCATGAATGATAAAAATATAAATGAAATTAACAATGGTGTTACAAATACTTATGATTCTATACACACCATTCAAGCCATTTCTCCTAGAAATCTCATGGATCTCATTCCTTCATCACCAAATTCCAACAATTCTCATCCTACTACATTTTCTCAAGTACATAATGTAGATGTCCATAAACCACTTTCTTTAGTTGAGATTTAAAATCATCTTCCTCGACCTTCCCCATGAGATATCGACCCTATTCACCCTACCAAACATTGGTATGATCCCCAAAATATTTGTTGGTTTCGTGAAAGTTGGGGTTATTCTCATGAAACTTGTCACCAATTAAGAAATTTTGTTATGGACTATCTTCTTGGACCTAATTTTGATCATGAATCACTCATACATACATATCAATAAGCTTATGAAGTAGCGATTAAGGCTCATGAAATAAATACTAAACATGAGGCCTTGAATCAAGCAAATGCTCATTTAGCTATTTATAAGGACCCCCTTCCTAATCATCAAGCTAGCACTTAGAACCAACCTCCCACTACCAATAATGTCAAAAGTTATATTGAACCTAACATGAATGGTGAGAAAGTTGTTAATATGAATAACATGAGGAGATTAGTTTCTTATATCGATCATTATCCAGCTACTAACTATAATAATTTCCCAAAGTTATGCACTATTCAAGACTCTTACCCATCTCATCTCACATAATTGGGGCATGCACAAATAATTTCAACAAATTAAAAAAACTCACAAGTGTCGAATCCAATGATACAATTAGACAATACCTCACATACTATCAATATAATTTCTAATCCTATTTCAACTAAGACACCTCCATTAGAAATCCAAAAACCTTTTATCATTAATACTTTGTCCTCTCAAACACAACAAAAAAATAGTCATATAACCATGCCATCTAAAAAACCACAATCACCTGTAATCGATAAACCCTCATTAACCAAATCTCAATCAAACATACCTTACCAATATCAATTTCAATGTATTTCTGCTACACCCTCAAAGGATTTACTACAACACAATGCACCTTTATCTGATAAAAATCTAATGGGATATGATGAATGGGATCCTATAGTCAAACTTTCATATCTCCCATATCAAATCCATTTCTTAAAACTCATGGTAACTTCTACTCATCATCATAATCATCTAAAACAACTATTATTCAAAATGAACATCCCTCATCCCCCACTTGTGGGGCAAGAAACTACTTTTTTGGGTTTTGAAGATATCATCCTTCAGCAATGTGAAGAAATGTCTATACACATTAATGAAATGATAGACACTTATCTTTCCCTCAAATTCCCTATCTCTTCCATGATTCTTGATGAAATATTACTTCATATGGATGATCCTCCATTGTTCATTAGTGTCTAAATAAGATAAATCCAAGTTAATCATGCATTAATTGATGAAGGTTCAGGTACTTATATGGATTCCCTTGATTTTATTAAAACACTTAGATATTTCGAATGCAATATCAAATCTATTCAAATTACATGTCAATGATATGATAGAAGACAAATGTGTCATTTAAGTTGTGTTTGGCTTCCTATCACAGTTCCCCCTATCACCATGTGTGTCAAAGTCATGATATTCAACTTCCCGCTTTCTTATAACATTCTACTCAGTCAAAATTAGACAAAGCTCATGAGATCAGTAGCCTAGTTGTCATACCAATGTGTTAAGTTTTGTTATAATGGTGCTATATATGAGATTTAAGGAGATACTGATCTTTTTAATTTTTAACAATTCTAAGAAAGAGGTGTTTGTAAAATACCTACCTTCGAACCTTTACCTAGCATCCCATTTTGTGAATCATAACACTTTAATTATCTTATAAATTTTACTAGAGGTTATAAAAGTAATCTTAAATTAATATGAAACGTACCACATAATATTTTATATTTAAACAATGATGAACTAGATGAAATCAATTTGAAAATCAAAACTTCCATTCTCTTTCCTAACATAATCGCTCAATTATCTCCTCCTCTACAACCTCATTCTCATAAAAAAATATTAATAAAATTTTTGTTCACTCTAACAAAACTAAACACTCCATTCATCATGCCTCATTAACTGATAAACTCATTAACATATGTACTATTGACCTTCACACTCCTTATTACGATGATGGATATTCCTTAGATGATCATTTTTTAGCTGGGTTTACTCAAGATAAAAGTTTAGAGATACTTAGATACCATTTTTCTTTACAACATTCTCTTAATTCTATTCACGTAGTCCTTTATCTTTTTATAGTACCTGATATTAGTTCTTATGATGTTCACAGGTCTAAGATGGAACACACACACACACACACACACACACACACACACACAATTACTCCTCAATTTGATTTTGAGCCTCTTCAAAGTATGATTCTTGACTATGATATGACAGAAACTTACTAGCTCCCTTGATACCATGATGCTTCCAACTTATTCCCTCCAGAGATGTTGACTAAACTATGCTGACTCCCATTGTGAGCTGATCTCTTGATGTGGCCCAAGCTAGTCATTATCCTATTATGAGTTCTCCTCCTATTGGTGATGGGATACTACCTTTGCTTAAGATTAAACCTTTATCAAGATGATGGGTAGATGATCCATATTGTGAGATCCATAGAGTTGTTAGTCATTGGGCTAAGGATTGTCATGTAATCAATAGTAAAAAACCTCAGACTCTACTACTATAGATAGTTAACCTTCATAGTCTACTCTTAGATGTACTTGTTGCTTTCATGGTACATGTACTCATTCTTCTACTCATTGTCGACAACTTTGGTAATACATTGATACACTTTGTCTAGAGAAGATACAACCTACAAACAATAGCCTACCACCTTCTAAGATACTTCCAGAATACATCCCTAAATATGAGGAAGTTTACTGTCTTTGGCATCAGTGTACTACACCATAAAAATAGACTTTGAGTGCTACAGTAGCAATTTTGTGATTTTCCATGACCTATGCCTTCATTGACTCAACCACATTCTCTAGGGTGTTTGCAGACAAAGGCTCAACCTTTTCCATAGCCCACATTTACTCATAGATATGAGGATGTTCATCATAGTTCATCATCAATTCCTTTCATTGAGTATCCCTCATAAGAATTATCCCATGAACATCATTCTACTTCTAACATACCCACTTTTTTAGTAGATACAATGTGCCATGAAGTCTTTTCATGACTCTCTGTGAAGATTTATGAGACTTGGATTAAAATTAGAATACAGTTACACAAGGACATATCAGATGCTATGGATGACATTTATCATGAAATTATCAATATTTGTGAACACATCATGGTGTTTCATCACATTATTTATTACAGTTTCATATGATTTGGATTTGATTTATGAGTATCTATAGATTTTATAGTTTACTTATCACTTAAAAAATGTTTCATGAATTAATTTCATTATCATTTATATATCCCCTATTTTATTTAAGATGATTTCTCTTTTATGCTTATTATGTCATTTTATTTAAATAAAGGCATTTATCTTTATATCACTACATACATAGATCTCTTTGATCTCCTTTTCCCCTTATCTTCCCTTCATACTAAGCACACATATGGTTAGTCTTGAGATCACATACTTATTTATGGGAAAGCCTAATTATTAAGCAACATGAAAAAATCTTTAGGTATTTTGTATCCTATGGCCAAAGCCTAAAGTTTAATTTGTGTTTATCACTTTTATCAATCATGTTTGGTTATAACACATAGATTTAAGTTGGGAAAACAAATATTTAAGCCGGGAAAACTTCAAAGAGATGAAAAATCAACAAGATGATACTTATTCAAATATGAGAAACTCTACACCCAATACATTAACTTTTCCTTCTCACTTCTTCATGCAGTGCTTCACAAAACTCAAAAATTGAACATGATTAAATAATTTCATATTCGTGATATGATTTCATAATAGGGTAAAAACCTTGTTTATAGTGACATATCAAGGGAGATGATCATTGTGAAAATAATGGGTCCATCCATCTCGATAGAAACTAATTAATTAATATTTAATAAATATTAAACAACTATAATATGATTATTTATTTACTTGATGTTTATATCTCAAATTAATAAATAATATATCATTTATTATTTAATAATGATCAAAACAAAGGGATATATAGGCCCACTTAAAATTAATTATTAAAACACTCCCCCTTAATGCTAAGTAGAGATTAATGTCATAGTCACCTTAAGAAAAAGAATTATACATGTACACAATTGAAAGATTTAAGAACCTTCATTATTCTAAACATCACCTTTTGAAAAAAAAAGAATTATAATCCATAAAATACTCAAAAGTAAGTTTAGGCTAGTATGATCATGAGACTACATCTCACAATTTTTCTTGAATAACCATCTAAGTATATTTGGAGCCTTTTATAACATAATGACATCTATTACAAATTATATTTTTTAATGTATTGAGGTACAAAAGTAAAAATTACATATGGAGTTTAATCAAATCACATAAATTATAATTTTTTTTAATAATTCTTTATAATGTGAATAAGTATAGAGAAAAAGAATAAATACATGGTCGTAAGGAAGTGGCATTGTCATGCACACTCCCCCTCAATGGTAACTTCGAGAGGTCTAGTATTACACAAAATTGATAAAAACTTGGTAGAACTAAGTGGTGTTGTGAATATATCTGCCAATTGTTCATTCATAAAATATAATTACAAATTAATATCACCATTGAAAAATTTCTCTCAAATAAAATACATATGAACTTCAATGTATTTAGTTATTTGGTGTTGTATTGGATTTTTCACCAGAGCTATAAAACTTTGGTTATTACAATGAAATATGGTACTCTAAAAAACATCCAAATAAAGTTCTCTCAATAACCTTCAAAATGATGTGGATTCTTTAATAGCTTCCATAAAACTTCTGTATTCAACATATATAGAATAGAGAGAGATATTAAGTTAGTTATTGCTACTCCAAATGATAACATTTACACCAAACTTAAACATATATCGAAAAGTAGATTTATGATCTAAAGTATCACCAGCATGATCAACATCACAATAACAATATAAATTAACATTATCAATAAATGAATAAAATAAACTATAGTTTACAGTTCTTTTGATATAACAAAGAATATGTTTCGCTGATTTTCAATGATCCAAATAAGGATCATGCATAAATCTAGAAGTAACACTAACAACATATGACATATCTGGACTAGTAATGGTTAGATAAATCAAACTTTTAATAAGCTATCTATATAAAGTAGGGTTAGATTTTTTACATGCAAATTTAAGATCAAGTTTAACATCAATTTCAATAGGAGTAGTGGTAGATTTAAAATCAAGCATGTTAAACTTAATAAGAAGATTATATTAAAATTGTGATAGAACAATTGAATTTTTATTTTGAAATATAATCATTCATAAAAAAATGATGTACAATACCTAAATCAACTATTTCAAACATTTAACTTAGTTTATTATTATATTTATGAATTAAACTAGTTAGATTGCCAATAATCAACAAATCATCAACATATAATACAATTAGAATCAAATAATATTTTTAAATTTAACAAAGAGATGATTATCTGAATAATAGTTAGTAAAATATAATTATTTGAAAAAAGAAATAATTTTATAATACCAAGTTTGAGAAGCTTGTTTTAATCCATACAAAGATTTTTTTAACTTACATATATAATGTTCTCTGTTAAGATCAATGAAACCTTTAGGCTAAGTCATGCAGATTTATTCTTCTAAATCACCATTTAGAAATATATTATTGATATTTATGTGGTGGATAACCTACTATTTTTAACTTTAAGAGTAATAGGAAGTCTAACAATACTCATTTTTGCTATAAGAGCAAATGTTTCAACATAGTCAATCTCGAGTTTTTGAGTAAATCCACTAGCAACTAATCTAATTTTAAATTTGTCAATTTTACCAATTGAATTATATTTGATCTTATAAAGCTACCTACAATTAACAATATGACTTTTTGGTGGAGGGACAAGAACCCAAGTCTGATTTTTAATTAAGGCATTATAATCTGCTTGTATAACAACATTCCACCAAATTGAGAATAGGTTTAGGGTTTACATGACCGATATAGACATGAATAAATTCATCTTTTCGATATTTACAAATGGTATATAACTAGCTAATGGACCATCCAACACCCCCCTTAAGCCACACTATAGGTGCTTGGGGTTTCTAGCCTGGATCTGATACCACATGTCGAGCTACATCTCATATGGACCAACTAAGACTCGAACCTAGGACCTTCCATTTGTTGCTGAAGTGCTCTACCAACTGAGGTACTAGTCCCTCTATGACCAACCCATCATTGGTCTGAGTGTGAACAATTTCCAACAATATTTTATCATTTTAATTTAATTATGTCTTACATGCTTTTCAACTTGATTTAGCGTGTTTTATATTTTCTCATTTACTTTTGTCTTACATGGTTTTCAAACTTGATTTAGTGTGTTTTAATTTTTTTTAATTTAACATTTTACATGCTTTCCAACATGATTTAGTATGTTTTCCATGAGATCTACTATATTTTACATTACATTTATTTTCTTATCATTATTTTTAACCATGCATTGTTCACAACTGCTAGAAAAGTATCTAAAATACATCATACTTTTTCTCATAAGCATATATCATAAATTAAAAACACATGCTAAAAATAAAATACATACATCCAAAACATCTATGAGTCATAACAATATATATCAATGGATCCAATATTTCATATAATATAATAACATGCTATGAGTATAATATAATAACAACACTATGACTGTGATCCACCCTGTCCATTTGGTGTATGGGCCACACCACCCATTGATGCTAGAGACTGTCCCCTCTAAATGGCAAGCTGTAGTGATTATGTCCATGAATGAATTCCTTCTATCTATCCCTATAGATTGGCCACCTGGGCCTACACACGCCCCAACTCTCTAGATGTAGCCATATGAATGGTTCGATCCTTGAATACTATCTTCCATGAATGTAGCTCTCCATCACCCACTACTAATGGTAACTATGATGTATTTCCTCATCTCATTAGTTCCCGTGCTACCTCACCAACCAATCAAAATAAACTAGCATAAATTGGGGTAAAAGGTACAATAAAATCAATCATATCGATAATATCATGATGTAGTAACACATAATCCAAAATATCATGGTGCATTGCCTGCACTACCACAAACCATTTGAACTCCTTAGAAGTATCTATAAAACACAAACCAAATATACATTATATCTTTTCTATATATAATATCTCTAAATCCTATCTAAAATAATATATATTTAGCTATTCATAGCATAATTTACATCAACTACATAACAAAATATAAAAAACTCACCAACAATAGTCTCTCCAATACATCCATCGAGTACCTCCATTGGAGCATGTATTTGAGGTGCTATAAAACCAGGTGGGAGAACACGAGCATGCCATGGTCCACTATAAATCCATCACTCTATGGACTAAATCTTTGTAGGTTATTCCATAGGATCTCCATGATTGATTGCTTTTGCCTACAACTCCTCCTGCACCTCAACTTGTATCTACACTTGTTGATGTCTATGTTGTTGTGGTGTTTATGGTGGTAATTATAAATACTGCTATGGCATAATAATAGCCACATCCACATCTTATTCCTCCACCATAACTACCTTCTCTACCACCACTACATCCTTAACAACTCTCATCTATCTCTACTATTGTTATCATCATCTAGCCCAAGGTCTCGAATGACATGGCCAAATGATAGGGCACATCCACAAGCACTCCTATACATCATATCCATAGCATACCATGCCCAATATCTAGACACTACTATAGGTGCTACTAGAGGTGGCAACCCTAGCTAACCAGGTAAGTGAGATATATGTTGTGGCTCTACCCACCATGTATAATTTCCTATGATATGAACATGGCCCAGTCCATGAGAAGTAGTTGGTCAACAAGGCCAAATAGCTGTAATACTTACATATGACTACCACATAATATCCCCTCAAGTGATAGTCTATAATGTTGGGGCATGAGGTGCAACTTATAACACATGGTCTTGTCTCCATTTAAGAATGCAAAGCAAACTATCATCTATAGTGTAGGGTAACCCAATTGGATGATACATAAGAAACCTCTCATAAATACAACTAGTTTGTAGAATCATAGGGCCCATAGTCATCTTCCCTCATGAAAGAATGCTATACATATCATGTACCAACTACATCTAAGTAATTGACCCCAGTTCATACATAATACCTTACTCTAGAATCAAATGACCCAAGATGATCATGTATAGTGACACCTTCCCATTTGACTTATGATAGATCACATGAGATTTCACGAGGTCAATAATAGCCTTCTAGATATTCAAAATGATAAATACATAAGAATCAAATATATGAACTTACAAGCCATCAATATACCTCTCTAAATTGGTCACCCATAATATTAGGGATTGTCTCTCAGGATCTGTATCAGGGGTATCAAAAATATTAAAAGTACCTACAATAGGAAGTCCTAGGATCACATGGACATACTCTAGGGTAATATCCACCTCAATGGTATCTCCATCCACCACCCACATAAAAGTGTTGGTTAATCACTCCCATGTCCTTAAAAACATGGTGACTAAGTTAACACTCAAAGGGATACGAAACATCTACATGATCCTTCCAAATCCCAACATTGTCAAACATGCACAATTATCAACTATCATTTTTTCTAATAAATCTAGTAAGCACACTGTATCTGCTAAATTCTAGTCTCTGTCACCTCTATAAAATTAAAAAAAAAAGTACATATTAGCCCTCGATAACATATAATCATCAAATTACATTAGAAAAGTTAACAATACATGCAGTTACATCAAAATAAACTACTTCACCAACCTATATTGTAATTTTTTTAACATTCTATACTACATCAACCACATAAATATATCAGCCAAATTTGTTTTCTATAAAGTCTACCATGTATATAACTATGCTATCCACTACTAAATTCAAACTAAATCAACCACTTTATACAAACTCGACCATCTAACATAATTGGATTGGCCACAGATACACAATCAACCATGTAATCCTACTACATCAGCCACTTTATACAAAGTTACGTACCTTTAAAACTACATTGGCCACCTACATATATCCCTGCATTAGATAGTATATATGTGGTCAACCCATTATACACTACTAAACTAGATTGAGTTGTATATACATAGTTTTACAGTTAATGACAAACTAGATCAACTTATTTCTATGCAATGGGCTACCTTCATTAACTTATTAGTTTTTAACTACATCAGACTTGACCATCTCATTCAGTTATTGCGATGATTTTTAACCAATTTGTCATTAATGACTTAGAGCATTAATGAACCTCTTTGCCTTCTACCCCTTGACAATTTTAATTCCTACTTTATCCTAAATTTTTTGGGGTGAATTCCACTACACGGATTTTCTTTTATACTTATTTTTTTAAACCTACCTCATTGTCTAACTAAAATTGACAAAAAATAAAAATTATGTACACTCCATACCTGGATCATGCTAGCAACAATTGTTACACATCCTCCACCTCATACTCCTCACCTCCATGCCATAGTCTCTCTCATCACTCTTCTAAGTCACATAAAGCTCTGGTTTCTCAAATAGTAAATTTACAAATGAATAGTTAAAAATTCTATTGATATCTAAAATTTAAAAATTATTTAGTTGTCAATTATTTATCAAAATGTTTTATGTTATTCTCATAACTATGTTTCTATAAGCTATTTTTTCAAACCGCAAAGAATTCTAGAATCCTGAAAATATAGATAATTTTTTATACTTAACCAAAATTTTTGAAAAAAAATGAAGTTTTATCTTTTTTTTAGTTCTGTCTAATGTTTCGTACATTAGATACCTTTTCCATCTACTACACTGTAACTTCTATTCTACAACATAGTAAGTGAAGGTATGTATTTTTCAATCCTTTACTTTCATTTATTTTTTACGATTTACATATTTTTTTAGCTCAACATTGTGCATTGATATGTTCTTTCTCAAAGCACCATCACATGTTACAACTTCATGACACGTGGTGAGCTTTGAGTGAAGCATATTTATACACAATATTTTTAACTTTATCATTTATTGATGATTTCTCTCTTATAAGAATCTGTTGAGTCTCAATCTCTCTAAGTGCATGCCTTAAAGGGTGCACTGGAAAAGGGTTTGAGAGACCTTTGGTGCTTCACAAAATTATTGGTCTCTATCCCATTATCTAAAACCACTACAAGTTACTTTTATCCAACTCCCTAAGCAATTAAAACTCACTTATACACTCATCTAGGCAATTCACCATCCAAAATAGCCCCTATCTATGCAAACATCCTATTTCTTCATTTTCCTACTATGTCAGCTCGGTCAATTATGCTAGAAATTCAACACACATTTCATAAATCCATCAGGCCAATTGACCTAGTTCAAGGCCTAATGACTCTATTTCTTGCCAAAAAAAATTGACTTGATTGACCTTTTCAGTGAAATTCTCAAGAGGATTTAAGGTCAATCATTGGCTATAAATTCACCCTTCACTTCATTTCTAAAGAGATGATCATTCATTTATGCATCATTTTAGCTTGCAAATCTGCTTATACTATCATTTGGGGATTTCATTGATTAGGATTTTTCCTTGGAGTAGTAACATTCATCTTGAGGAGGTCTTGGATGCATAGGAGAATTTTGTAGCCTAAATCTGATCTATATTTGTGATCCTTATAAACCACAATAAACTTTTTCAAAGCACCATTGGCCAAGGGAGATATTGATGCATGACGTGTTCACTCTAATAAGACATGTATTCCTATCTCTTAATTTGATAGGTAGATGTTGCACAATTAATGGATTGAATTGTATCTCTCCTTATTTAAATTACTTATATGTTGTCTTGAATAGAATTATCTTTGATTGTTTATTTCCCCCTTTATGCCACAAGTTTTGGTGAGCACTAGATTATCTTGTATATTCATTTACAAGATTAACTAATTTATTTTCATTACATTATAATACCTAACTAGGGTTATTGCGTAATGCCATTTGACTATAGGCTTTGGAAACCTCTCCTTTGGTATTGTGTACTAAGCAATCCCTTAATTTGGTTTAGTGGATCCATAATTGGTCATGACTCTAATATAATAAAATATTGCTAGTAGATTGTTAGTTGATTACCTTCTCTGAGTTTGGATATCATTGAGTAGAATAAGTTGTAGATCTATCTTATTTTACTTGCATACAATAGGTTCCCTTGTCAATTAATCGAAAATAAATATTTTTGTAATAAATTATTTTTTACAAGTTTTTGGGTTAACCTGAAAAAAAATCCATTCAATTTTGGAGGACTAGATAATTTATGCAAAAGGTTATCTTTTTGGGTTTATTTATTTATTTTGTTATAAACACCAGTTTTTGAGATACCTACATTTTTGTATGATCTCATTTTTCATGCATAAGTGTACTTTGTTTTTTTGTGTTGTGTATTACCCAAGGGTTTCTGCATTATGTAAATGTACAAATGATTCCTACTATCTGTCATGGGTATTGAACTACTTATATATGATTGTCTATATCTACAAGAAATTTTTTGTACCTGTACCTATATGCATTGTAGTGGCTTATTTTTTTGAGTGTTGTATCTGTGCACTACCTTGAGTTGTACCTATGCATTTACATTTTTTTATGCATTAAACTTGTGTTTGCCTTGTATGCATAATATATCCCTATGTAAAACACTTGTACACTGTATTCATGATCTGTACATGTATGATTTTTACAAAATGGACAATGTGCACTTGTAGGTTTCTTACAACAATTGAAATTGTGTGAACTGTTTCTATACCTGAACCCACTAGAACTTGCATCAATACATGGCTATGCATGTAATGACATATGAATCAACATGTATTGACATAAAATTTTACATCATCAAATATTACATACTACGTTTGTCAAACTATGCAATCAAGTCAAGCCAACCATTTTTTAAAGATTAGCCCTTGGTCACATGGTAGTTTAGCCCATGGTCACTCCCAACCCAAGGGGGATTAAATTTTTACATAAGGACCAAAATTAAATTGTGAGCAAGAATTCTTGTTACAAGGTCTAAATTTATTTTGTGAAAATGATGATTGGAAGAACTTATAAATCCCATAACTTTCTATAGGCAACTTTTTTTGAGGTGCTTTTTTTTAAGTGTGTATTTTTCGGAACTCTTCACATCTATGTTATTTTCATATTCTTGTTTGAATGGTTCAAGGTACTTTCAATACCTTGTTGAAATTTTAAATGTACTAAAATATGAAGTGCCAAGTGTATACACTTAAAAAGTACCACTTGTATACACACTAAAATATAAAGTGTCAAACATTTGTAATATTGGGGGTTTATTGCTGATAGTTTCAAGAGGGTTGTTTTGTGCCTTGTTTTATCTCTTTATTTTTCATATCTATAAATATATTTATTTTACTACACTATGAATTATAATTTGGTTCCATTTCTCATAGCATATAACTATCATGAGTAGAAAACCAAAGTAATTTTTTTTTAGGAGTAAGGGTTTAAATACTATGGGTAATGAAACTAAACCAACACCAAATGCAAAAAAGTCTAAGTGGTTTAATTTATGTGATGATGTTTATGGCCTACCATGTTTCTTTGTATCTTCTAACTTTCTCTTTCACATTGACTATGTAAAATCCTCTAATGAGGTCTGGACCATTTTGGACAACTCTTTCATAAGTAGGATGTAATGAGGGGTGATGAGCTGGAAAATGTGCTCATTAGTTTAAGTCCAGGGAACTTTAACACAATACAAGAATTTTTTTTATCAAATTCAAGTCATTAGGGTTGAATTTTAAATTATGTGGCATAGAGAAAAAAGATGAACAACTAATCCTTTCAATTATTGCTAAATTAGGTCCTGACTATTCTATTTTTATTTCTACCTTCCATGCTATGCTACTAGGTGTGCCCTTGGAGCTATATGGACCATGCCATCCTTAGATGATTTTGCTACCTCCTTGACTAAAGAACTTGATAAATTTATTTATATGGGTACATTGAAACCCTCTACATTTCATTCCCTAATTGGTAGTCATAAAAAATATAAGGATTTAAAGAGTAAGGATATGAAATAGAAAAGAAAACACTATGGGCAAAAGAAGGGTAAAAAATTTATGCTATGTCAAAAGCAACCACCAAGACCTCCTCATCAAATGTCAAACCTAAGAAAGAGAAGGTCAAATTTGCCTATTTTAAGAGAATTGAGCAAGACAAACAAAAATATATGAATAATTAAATAAATCACTTGTAAAAAATTCTTGAAAAAAACAACATAAGTGTCCCTGATTCAGTCAAATAAAGGTTATCAATTCAAGAATTCTCTAAGGAAAAATATAATGGTAAGGAAAAAAGAATGAGCAAGGCCTTTGTTGCAGTTGTATCCTCACCTTCCACATGGATGATTGATTTTGGTGCTTTGCATCACTTGGATTCATCACATGTCCTTTTCTCATATTTAGAGCCATGTTCTATGTCTTCTATTTTGATAGGTAATGATACTTATGTATAGGTTTGTGGGAGAGATTTTGTTGAAGTGAGTGATTTAAAAGTCCAATATGTTCTATGTGTTCTTTCATTGTCAACTAATCTCCTTTCTGTTTATTAGATCACTCACATTGGATCATGAGATAGAGTTGAGTTTACCTAAGATTCTATGGTCATTAAGGAGGTGCACAATGATTCTACAATGGCAGTTGGGAAAATAGATCTTCAATTATGGTTGTACACATTCTCACACTTTCCTCCTAATCATGCTTCTACTACACTACTCACTTTGATGAGGTGAGTAAGCTATGCCATGGATGATTTGGCCATATTAACTATCATAATTTAGATCAACTCAACATGATATGGATATAAGGTTTCCTTGTGTCTATTTTCCTAATGATATTTGTTAGTTTTACATACTTGGTAAACACCCTAAAGATAAATATGACAAAATCAAATCATGGAGATATACATAGATTTTAGAACTAGTTCACAGTGATATTTCTAGTTTATTTTCATAAACTTCATTTAGAAGGACTAGATATATTATTACCTTTGTTGATGACTTTTCAAGGTATACTTGTGTGTACTTTCTTCAACATAAGTATGAGGTTTTTGATAATTTTTAGGACTTTAAAGGTCTTGTGGAAAAATAGTTAGGGTTTTGTATATATATAATGGTGGTGAGTATGTCAACCATCATTTTGAGTAGTTTTACACTTCAAAAAAGATTGATTTACAATTTATAGTTCCATACAATCCTCAACAGAATGATGTGGTAGAATGTAAGAATAGGTACTTGAAGAAAATGGAAAAATGTATGATACACTTGAAATCTCTTGCACCTCAATACTTTGCAGGAAACATTAATTATGCATGTTACATCTGAAACTATGTTATTCATCGATCCTTAAAAGGAATCACTCCTTTTAAAGATTGAAGTAGTTGGAAACCCACAATTAAACATTTTATAATTTTTAGATCTCCTACTATGGCCTGCATTCCTAAGAAGTAAATAAGGTAGTGGATCCATAGAGTAGGCCTTGCATAATTATTGGGAATCTTGATGGTGTTAAGGGATACAAGCTTCTTCATCTCACCACACATGAGTTGATCATTAAGAGGAACATTCATTTTTAGGAGGGTCCTTTAAACTTCACACTTGACACTTATCCTTCCTCCTTAGACTCACTAGGATTTGATGACAATTATGATGATTTAGATCACCATAAACATATTCTTGATGATGAGGATTCTTCTTTCAATTTAGATGAGGAGAGCAGTGATTGGGATTCAACTCTTTCCTATCCTAGTCATTTTTAAAAAGTTGAGGAATCTCCTCTCGACTCTCTAACTTTATGGCCTCTTTGGGATAGAAATACACTGCAAAGTTTAGGTGATTGGGTTTGGGATCCATAAAATACCAAATGAAAATGCTTATAGTTCTAGGGTGTTTCACATGTCTTTATTGCCTCTGCTTCTAATCCACAATATTTTCATGAGACATTTGACACTCCTGAGTGGGATACAACTACACATGAGGAGTATAGTTCCTTGATTAGGAACCATATTTGGGATTTGGTACCCCTTCCTAAGGGAAGAAAACTTGTTCAATGTATATGGATTTATTGAACAAAATTTGTAGTAGATGGGTCAGTGGATAAGTTTAAAACACTACTGGTTGTAATTATTTTTCACAGGTTCCTGACATTGACTATATCGAGACCTTCACACTAGTTATAAAGATGAACTCTATCCAACTCACGCTTTCCATTGTAACAACTCATCATTGTGAGGTTCATGATGTGAAGAGTACATTTATTCATGGTGACCTTGAGGTGGAGATATATATGGAACAACCAAAGAGTTTTTGTAGGATTCTTCCTTAGTCTACAAACTTCAAAAATTTATGGTTCAAAGATGCACCTCGAGCTTAGTATGCCGAGATGGAATTGTTCTTTCTCATAGTTGGGTTGATTATATGCCATTCTTATCTAAATGTTTACATTTTGTAATAATATGACTCACTTTTGATTCTGGGTATGTATGTTGATGACTTGTTGATCACGAGGAGTTCTTCATCCTCCATTGTAACAATGAATCCTGCTTTGCATGAAAGGTAATCCATGATTGGCATGGGTTTATTTCACTACTTACTTGGGATTGATATTTCACATTCTAGATCATGGATCACAATCACACAATCCAAGTATGATCTCAATTTTCTCACATGGTTTCACATGGCTAACTATAATCCAAATCTGAATCCCTTTCTTTCTAGGGGCATGCTTGAGGCAGAGTGTTCTTTTCCATTGGTTGATGCTATCTTGTATAAAAAACTAGTTATAAGTTTTATACATTTAACTCACACTAGAATCGACATTTCAAACAAAGTGGGCATAGTCTTTAGGTTTATGTAAACACTTCATGAACTGCATTGGAAGGAAACCATATAGATTCTCACTACATTTAGGGTGCTCATTGTTTTGGGATTTATTATGGAGCAGGAATTGATGTTGAATTTGTTGGGAACATAATTCAGACTAGGTTGATGATATTTAGCATAACAAGTCCACTTTAGGATACACTTTCTCACTTAGTTAAGGTTCAATTAACTGGTCTAGCAAGAAGAATAATGTTATTGATTTATCATTTATTGACACTAAATACATATGAGTTGTAACACTTATATTAAAGCTATTTCACTTCATGGAATTCTTACTAAGTTTGGTATCCAGTTCAAGTAACCCACAATCATATTTTATGACAATCAGAGCATCATCTAGATCTATAGGAATTTGGTCTAACATTAGTAGACCAAGCAAATCAAGATTGATATGCATGTCATTTGGGAGATCATTCATGAACATGTCATTAACCTTAGATTTTGCCATAATATGGAGTAGATAAATGATATCTTCACCAAACCTTTCACTAAAAGTAAGTATATTCATTTTGTAAGCTTTGCTTTATGTGCAAATAACTTCAACTTCATCTTATCAAGGGTGATTTCTAGTCCAATTTTTTAATCTACTTTTGGGGTATGGAAAAAATTATCTCTATTCTTCTACAAGGATTTTATATGTACTTGGGTACCTAATTAGGCCTTGTTTCCAAGACCCAATTCTTTTACCCACCTAAGCTATGTTTACGGGGAGGGGTGTTATAGTAGATTTTTTATTCTATTTTATAATTTTTCCTACACATAAATTTAACTTGTTTAGGTGTAATAATAAGCTCATGAGATGCACATCCATTGTGTAAATTGTTATCAACTTGGTTTGTGCACATGCACTATTCATTTGCCAACCAATATTGACATTTAGCTTATGATGATTCATTATACATTTGGCAACTGACTTGTTTTCACTTTGTCAAATTTAGGTGGCTTTATGCCTCTCTTCCTCCAATTTATGTACCTATCATCAAATCCATTTTCATTGATTCTAAATAAAAGATATTATTTTGCTCATGTTTGGTTCCTCTTTTGTAGCAATATTCTCTCTTTTTGCATGTTAAGAGTCTAATGTGTTCAAATCTCACTTGTTATTAATTGTGGCCCATTATAATAGATTGTGGCTCATTATGACATTATTGACAACAATTTTTTGTAAATTTAACAAGATTTCTAGAGTGCAAGAGAAAAGGAATAGGGTTTTCAAATTTATTTTATAAAAGGACACAATTTCCAAGAGCATACACTAGCCCTATAGTATACACATGCTCATGAGAGGAGCATAGTGTCTACTACTAGTGGAATTTTTTATTTGTCAGATTGTAAAATGGTTTTAGGATTTTTTTTTGACTTGGTTTTAATCCATAATCCAAGTGGATATTCCATGTTAGACTTTACCAACATGGATTTTATACTCTTAACTCAATAAGTGACTGAATAAGCTATCATTCTAGACTACTTTTCTACAAAAAAAGAGCTATGAAGTGCTAGAAATGAAATCACAAAATTATGAACCTAATATTGAAGCATAAATTAACATAAAGACACACTAAGAACAAAATAATTATCTTGGAGAAACCCGGTGTGGCAAAAACTCCAATGCGTGAGGCAATTACACTACCCATTCTTCTAGTTGATTTAAAAAACGTACAAGTTACTGCTAAAATTTAGCCTTTATAAAAAAAGATTTCACTACTCCTTATCCAAAACTTTCACACAAGATTGCTTTGCAAATTTCAAATACTTCTTGAGACAAACCAAAACCTAAATAATCACTAAACAACTAAGGAAAATTAAAGATAACATGAACTAAGACCAATTTTGCTATCTTGAAATTTGAATCCAATTCCAAGACTCTTATCTAGTCCTCTACTTTCCATAAGGTCTATATTTATGCCCTCTTTCATAAGGATTTGCAAAGAAGCTCAAACGAATCGACAATGAGAAGAAGAAATGTTTGAAACCGTTCATATTTGAGCTTTTTGTATGGGGTGAAATCATCTATAAATGTAGATCAATGATTACGTAACCACCAGGGTAGTTTCACATCCTTTACCTATAAACACCAATGATTACATAATTATTGAGGTGGGTGTGCGACCACCACCTACATATATCAGTGGTTATGCTATATGTAACAAACCCCTTAATTTCAAGGGTAAAAAATCACCAACTTCACCTCTATGAAGATGTTTGCATCACCCCTGCATTGACTCTGCCACTGCAACATATCTGATTTGATGTTATGTACATGGAATGTCTTATAAGAGTGTCTTGCAAGCATGAATTACATATAATTAGGTATAGTAGAAACATTTGGTATTCATGACTAGTACATTAGGATCCAATTTTGGATAGACAATTTTGCACATATTTTTAGCATCATTTAATCTATTTGGTACAATTTAGTATTATTCTCATAACCATCTATTTTACTATTTTATCTATTCTATCACTTTCCTTTACTACAAAAGTTTATTTGGATAAAATTATTCTGATTTTGCACGTTGTTTATGGTTTAGTATATTGCATTGTCCATATAAACCCACGTCACCATACTACATTTATGTGAACATGTGCCTTCTTACACCCCTTATGATTGTATTGTTTAGGTGTTTCATTGCTTTGTAAAATTTAGACACTTCTTGAGACAAATCAAATTGCTTTGCACATTGTATGATTTTTTGAAAGCTTATTCTATCTTGTTGTAAACAGTAGCTCTAACCCTAATGTGTTATTGTATATCCTTGTTTTTTGTGCTTTCATATAATTTTTAGAACCTAGTGTATCTTTATCTACACTTCCATTGTGTTGTATCCTTCTCTTAGGGTTATATCTGATATGTTTTTAGTGTTTCTTTTACTTATGATTATGTTATTAAATCTCTTTAGCCCTAAATTTCTTGTGAGTAATTTGAACCTTATTATTCTTGCAATGGATCACCCTTTGGATGTATTGTTTCAAGTTGTAAATTCTTACATGAATTTTGTGTCTTTTCATAATGATGTAGAAGATAGTGATTTTGATTATTGTGATAGTGATGATGACATTGATGAAATATTAGGGAAACTAAGTTTCAACCTAATAGGACCAAATGAATATGCAAATGATATGAATGTCTTAGGTGTTGGCCCTCTTTCTATAAGCCTTCATGATTATGGAATTTCCAAATTTTAATATGCAAATATCAGTAAGGGAAAATGTGTTACCCTAAATCAAAGTAAGCTAGAGAAATACAAATTTGGACCTAGATGTTCGTAAAAACATGTTGATTTCCTTATGGAGCATGTTGTAGATGTAGATGCTTGTTTTTATGTAGAGATAAATGCTTCATCTCTGAATTCCAATGTTTAAAATGATGTGCATGTTATAAAAGCTCAAGATGACTATTGTAATGAAAATGTCAATGCTTATGATTATGAAGTTGAATTATAAGAACAAACTAGAAATTAACTGATTTATTATATTAAGATGCTTTGTTATGACCAATTTTGTTGACATATATATAATGATCAATGTATTGAATGGCATTTTTTTTTCAAACTCTTGTTCTTCCTCCTCAAAATTTTATGTTTCCATTGCTTGTCCTCAAACTTTAATTCCTCCATATTATCAAAAGGTTGTTATTCCTTCTCAATTTTTAAAAACTTATCGAATTGTCTTTATTATTCCTTTAATCCAACCATCTATGGATCTTCAAAATTATGCTAATGTTTTCAATCCCTCCCTTTTCTTATATTCCATGTTCTACCACTACTTCCCTTCCAAACTCTGAAGTTACTTCCCTTGCGCAAATCATGTATGATTTAAAAAATAGCTAAAACTCTTTCTAAACGGTCTCAAAACCCAATTAATAGGGTCTGTTTTCATCATATACTTTTTATGATTGCTTTTAAAATTGGTTTTATTGCTCCCAAATTTTCATTGTACACAGGAAAGTGGGATCCTTCTCACCATATGAGATCATTTTTAGCTTCTTTATTAAACATTAATTATGGTGATAAATTATTAACTAAGTTGTTTACAAGAAGATTAAGGAATTATGCACTTGATTGGTTTTATTCCTTACCATGTGGTTCCATACATTCCTTTGCACCTCTATTTTATTTCTTAAGGTATTTTGAAATCAATATTTTTCATAAGGTCACACTTTGGGAATTAGCTCAACTTAGACAAGCATTCAATGAAAAAATCAAAGATTATGTGCTTAGGTTCAAGGCCATAAAAACCAAGATGACTTATTAACTATCGGATAACATGATTCAAAGCATATTTATCAATAGTCTAATATCAATTATCAATTAGCTTTACAAACTTATGAATATTTTGATGAATGTTTTTATCCAGTTGGAAAATTTGAGATATTGCTTTTAGAGGAACACATGCTTACATATAAGGAACACACTCCACATAGTGCAAAAATTCAAAATAAATCAAGTCTTAATGTTTCAAGTAATGACCATGAGCTCCCACATAAGAATAATACTCCAAAAATGGTCAATGCCATAGGGCAACTAGATAAGAAGCTTATGCTACCTCAAAAGGAACATAAGAAATTTGCAAGTTTTTAGTAAAATATTTTAAATGCCTTGAAGCAATTACTTGAATGAAACATGATTACTTTATCTCCAATAAAAAAATTTGATACTTCAATACCATTGCCTAAATATTTTGATTCCAATGTAATTTGTGATTTTCATAGAGTTCAAGGTCACTTTTAAAATAGGTGTATCAATTTAAAACACAAGATTTAAGCTTTAATTGATTATGGTAAAATTTAAGTGGATGATAAATGTTCAATCATGGCATATGAAATGTCTGATCATAGTAAATTCCATATGATAGAAAAACCAAAGTATACAAATATGCATATTAAATACAAACACCATCCATTTGATTTTTTTCATTGGAAAAATTGATACAATGAAACAAAAATTCACATCTAATCAAATTGTGTTTTATAAAGAAGTCAAATACATATTTATAGAGGACAAAATAAAATATGGCATAATAGTTTATAATGATTCAAACTCAAACTTGTGGACTTAACAATTTATTTATAGCCTTGGAATTAGCTTGGATAACTTGGCCTATACTCTTCTGCTCATCATAGGATATGATTGTATTATAAGGAAACCAATTGGTTTTATTATTTTACCTTTTATAATGGGACCAAAGACAATTCCAACTCTATTTAATGTGGTGCTCACTAATAGATCATATTCATATTTACTTGGTCAACCATATATACATCAAATGCAAGAAATATCTTCTAATATGTTTGAATGATTATAATTTATTCAGAAATATGAATTTATTCAAAGTGAAAACATTTTAAAAATTGTAGTTTAAGGTCAAATAAATTCTTAAAATAGAACCATAACAAGTATTAAAATGGTTTCCTAAAATAAAAGTACACAAAATACAAATGCATTAATCAATTCTTATGAGAATGGAATCATTGAACAATATGTTTCCAAGACAAACATTGAATCACAATATGCCACCAAGATAAACATTGAATCACAATATATTGCTAATAAAAAAAACATATTACAAAGAAAATCAATGTATGAGTGACATAGTTTTACATTAAATAATATTACAAGTAACTATGATGATGACTCATAGTTTTTATATTCATGGATACCCCTATGCCTTATTCATGATACTATCAGGTCTATGCTTCAATGCATATATTTTAATATGAATATTCTAGTCCTTATAACATCATTTATTAGATTTACTAACTTATCTCTTATTTTAGAAATTGAATGCTCTTTACTTGTTTGATTGTTTACATACTTGTTTGCTTTCCTTATATGTTGTTTATGGGTCATGTGTCTATGCATATCCACCCATTTCTAGTAGTTATACTTTATTTAATCATGTGTTACTAATGGTGTTATTGAGTTAAATGCATAAAATATAAGTTTATACATATGATTATATATTCACAATTGTTTGGGGGCATATTCATGCTCAATCTGGGGGCATCCAATATGATTCTTCCTAACAATGATTCAAAGTATATCCTTCTTGGTTTACTTAATCATATTGAGATTTAATATGATAATATATGTTTATTCATTATGTCTCTTGCACACTCAGTGCTTCTATCTATGATTATTTTCCTATCATACTTGTTTTTCCTTTTATGTTACTTTGTTCTTTGTTATATGAGATTTTTCCTTTGATTTTAGAATACTTGATAGCTTTTCTTTGTATGCTCATTGTTTGGCATTCCTTTCTCTTTTATGATCTTCCTAGTTTGTTACTTTATGTGTTTGTTACTTGGAATGCTTATTTTATTTACCTATGAGCTATATATATCTTCCTTTCTTCCATTGTATATTCTATGTGAAATGCTTGTAATTATTTTCTTTATGTGAAGTTAGTTTATTTTACTTTGTGTGACATATTGTTCCCTATTTCCTTTGAGTGTGGTATTATTGCTATGTGTAGACATATAATTTTGGTACAAGACTACTTATTTACTATGGCGTTAATGTATTTTTTTGTATATGAAATATTGGTTTAGATTAGGTTCTTATTAACATATTACCCCTTGTGTTGGGCCCCATTTACCTTCCTTTAGTTTGTGTTGTCATTAAAGCTGTAATTTCAATTCATCTTGGGTCTATTATAATATCATCATTAAATTAATAACATATAAAAACCTAGGAATTGACTATTTATTTTACTTAGAAAGCCTTGATGCACCTTGAATGTTTAAATAACTATTTTCTAGGGTTTTATGTATGCCTGTCTAGATATACTTGTTGATCTTGGATAGTTTTGAAATAGATCTATTCATTTTTATTCATGACCAAAATTGAGCCATTCAATTTTGGTTGTCTTTTCCTTGTGGGGCCTTTGATTCTTATCTTTTATTTTGTTGAAATTTTATGAATTGCTTGTTGGATTTCCTGAATTTTTGATAATCAACTTGCACGTCAATATGTCTTAATTTCTATTCAATAAGTCTATATATACATACACATGATAATTCATATAGGACATACACTAAAGGATTGGAAACACTCTTCTTTTATTAACATTACTCTCTATTAAAGTGTTTTCATTTCATGTACCAAAGTTGAAGAATAGTGAAATAACATGTAGAATCTGTATGTAATAAAAAATGTAACATGTCTATAAATCAATCCTAACTCAGAGAAGATAGATCATACCATACACTTTTTATTGGGGAAACATTAGATAATCAGAAACATGACCAATATGGGGATCCATTAGACCCGATTATGGGATCTCTTACCACAATACACTATGCTAAGGAGTGTTACAAAGCCTCCAATCAAACACAATCATGCAATAACTAGAATGAATTCATGTGTTTTAATATTTCACTAAACTTACAACAAGTAAAGTAAATCTAATTTAGTGCTCACCAAAGCTTGTGGTACAAAGTGGGGGTTAGAAACAATAAAATTAAACATGCATAAGAGACATATACTTACGTCAATGTTTATGGAATCTTAATGCATGAAAGAGAAGTATAAATGCATATATATATATATATATATATATATATATATATATATATATATATATATATATATATACTCTTACAAATGAGGAACAAAGTTAAGAATACTTACCTTTGAAGACAAACCTGCCAAGCCTCAATCTCTCCCTTGGCCAAGGTGCTTCGCAAGAGGTTGTTGTGTTAGATAAGTATGACAAGGATAAATCAGCTATAGGCTATATAACTTATCAATGCATCCAAAATACTTTTCCATAAGACAAGTGTTGTATCTCCAAAGAAAGTATGAAACCCTAAGCTTGCTCCTCAAGTAGAATGGTGGATAAGTAGATGTGTAATAGCTTTTACATTCTCTTATTTAAATAATAGTAAAATGAACTTATATATATAGGTGGATCTAACCCTAAGCCCTTCCAAAAGTTTTGGTCAATAGGGTTGACTCAACTAACCTAACATAATTTTGGACAAAAATTCACTAGGTTATAGGCTAGTTCAGCCAAGAGCCGACCTAGAACCTAAGTGAATTTTACCCAAAATAGTACAGGGTCGAACCAATTGACCTAAGACAACCAACAGTCAAAAAGGGGTTAAAGTTAGGAAAATGAGGATAAAAGGGTGGTAAATAATTGGAGAGTGTGCAATAGATAAGAAAAAGCTTAGGGACAAGGTTTTTAGGAGATAAGTGTGTAGATAACAAGTGGTAAAAGGGACAATAATCTTGTGAAGCATGAATGGTCTACCCACTCCTTTCTCAATGCACACCTTAAGGTGTGCACTCAGAGAGATTGAGACTTGAAAACTACCTATAAGATACAAAGTTTCATTAAGTGATAAATGTTTGAAAATATTATGTGTATACATATGCCCATCTCGAAACTCATCACATGTCATGTGAGTGCAACATGTTAAGGTGCTTCACGAAATAAAGCATGATAACACAATGTTGATGCTAAGTAAAATGTAGTAAGGAGTAAATAAGCTAAATGAAAGGATAAAATTGAAAAAAAAACACATACCTTAGTGCTATAAATTAAAAATTAGACTGCAAGAGAAGTGAAGATGTCCAAATGTGATGAACATTAGATGAACCTGTAGAAGTTAGTGCAAAAAATAGACAAAATAAAAAAAATTGGAAGATAGGTATATATTAGTGGAAAAGATTTTATACATTGTCACGATTCTAGAAAATTTTATGGTTCAAAAAATATAGTAAAAGCAAAGATGAGTAAAACAAGGAATCTGACGAAAAATATTTGAAAGGTAATGAATTATGAAAAATAAGTTTAAATAGGGTAAAAGGGAAGTCATTTTTTATTTTTGACTTGTGAAGGAGAGAAAAAAGATCTTTGAGAGGCCAAACAAGTGAGGATGGCAAGGAGATGATAGGCGAGATGAGAGGGACTCTTAGCGACGGTAGTAGGTACAAAATAGGTAGATTATTAAGAATCTTAAGCTAGTTTTTGCATATTTTTTGGAATTTAAGTGTTTTTATAATAAATTTGTGTTTCATAGTAATTCTAAGAATCGCAATGAACCCAAAAAAGTGTCTAAGGGTAGGAAAAACCAAGTAGAGAAATGGGTTTGAAGGGATCAAAGTAATAATTGCCAGAAGACATTTATTACTAAAAATGTAAGGGGTTAGTAGACGGAAATAACTAGGTCGACCTAATCGACCTGGTATGCTAAAATTTTGCAAAATCCACATTGTTGACCTAGTAGGTGTGTGTTGACCTAGTGTGTTTTATAGACTATCAACTTAGTATATGACTACCGACCTATTAGAAAAATCCACTCTGCCTACTTAGTACTAAGAGGGGAAAAAATAAAGGATTAACTTAGTTTGTTAAGTCAACCTAGTCAAAATAAGGAAATTTTGGTTAACCTAGTGTTTGACAAAGTGACCAGAATAATACAAAAATGCGCAAAAGAGTGCTAGAAAGGCCTAGAATGGCTGACTAAGGGCTATAAAGGATGAGTAGGCTAAAAATAGGTTTAATTTATTAAAGATGAATAAATAAAAGTAAATTAGGCTTGTTTTTGTTTAAAATTTGAAAAGAATGTATTTTGATTATAATTGACAGGGAGGATCTCATACATCTTTTGTTGTTTTATTATATTTTGAATATAATTGATAGGGAGGATCTCATACTTCTTTTATTGTTTTATGGTTGCAGGGAAGGCCTAGATTTTGGTGCTTAGTGGAAGTGGCATGGATCACTAACTTATTAGAGTGATTATCTATTAGAGATTGAGCTAGATTGAATGCCTTAGGTTTAGGAGGTATTGTAGAGATGTGTCGGATTCCACTAAGTTCAAATTTGCTAGTCATGTTCATGGAAACCTAGGAATGGTTGACTAATATGTTTAGGTAGAAGGTGAAGGAGGATGCCATAGAGGTGGGTATCACTTTGGAGCATGTTCATGCTATTTTGTGATTGCTTATAGTAGGTACACTTGTGGTTATGAGATTACTAGATAGTGAGGATGAGAGGAGAGCCTTAGCCATATGGGTGATGGGCTTAGAGATGATATACCTTGGTTTAAGAGTTAGTTTATTTGATGTTTATACTTCATAGATTCCAAACATTTGAAAAGTAGTGATAGGACTTATGATAACATGGGTGTTATGTCAAAAGTTAGATGGGAAGGTACAACTATTTGTGATAGCCTTATGCAAGATGATATTGAAACATGGGGTGTTTTATGACTTAGGTTGTATCATCTATGTAAAAATTATGCATGACATGTATGGGGTGCTATCTAGACAAATTTTTTTGATGGGTCCCACTATATTATTTTCTACTTAGATATATGAGAGGTTTCTTATGTATTGGTTGATTGGGTTGCCCATGTAGTCAATGATAAGTTTCCTTAGGTACATAGGTGGTAGTAAGATCAGGTAACATAGGTTGTGCCCCACATTCTAGCACTGTAGATGGTGAGGTGAGCAAACATTGTATGGTAGCCTTATGGGCACATTGCTATGGTGTGGCCAAGCTAGGAGATATTGACACCAACATTGGCATGGGCATATATTATTGACCACTATACCTGGTGGATGGAGTTACATTTGGTGGCACATGTACCAGGTTAGATGGGATTTCCTCACCCAATGATGTTGATAGTGGTGCCTATTGGGTTTTTGAATATTATTATAGCTTTGGCACTAGAGTCTAGCCCAATGAGATAACATGCTGGACCCTTCACATAAGACTATGGTCTTAGGTGCTCACCCAAAGCTCACAACAAAAGACCAATTCATGTAGGTTTTATTTCATAGTACTAATAAATTAGTCATATTATTTCCTCTTATGTATTTAAATGGTTACTATATAAAATCTAGGTAAACTATTTTATTCCTAGAATTACCAAATTTGGCCATCATGATTACACAGACTATTTCCATTCCTAGTCTAAGTTGTTACTTTGAAAAATAAAAGATAGATCAGATTGCATACTTAATTCTAATCATTACTCTCTATTTAGTATTGCACATTCATTCATCATGAACACAAGAAATGATATAATGATTAACACTCATATTACGCTTCAACATCAAAAGGAAAAAAGTCCATCCTCATAGTGATTACAATAGGGGTATTTATACTTGTTTATCCTTAACTAAGTATTTACAACATTAATGACTAAATTAAATCATCAATGGAATCTCAATAGAATGAGAGTCATGGTGTTCAATCAACTAGTTCTTCCTAAAGACCCAAGCCTCTATGCCCCTTATATCCTGTCTCAATGTTAGATTTCTACTGCCAAGTGTTCCTCTCCTCGTGGGCCGGTGTAACATTTCCTTTGAATAAGGTTTGGGTAATCCATTTGAATCATTCCATAACTGCTCTTACTTCCCATGTGCTCCCTTAATCTTTCATTTCCATTCTAAATATTATGTTCTTAGGTTCCTCGTGACTCATTCTCCTTTGATTGGGTCCTCTCGCACTAGTACTTTCTCATCATTATCCTTATATGCCTTGTTGGTTTCACACCACTATGATTTTGTGCATATCAAGTTTCACGCCATGGTTCTTTCATGTCAATCCAGTGCTTTGCCAAAAATGGACAACACTTAGCTAAAATTTGGGGCCAACATTACCCCACACTATGCTCTTAGTTCATCTCAGATTAAATTATTTTAGTAGCCTCTGTCAAAAAATCAGGTCCTATGTACTCAATCTCTATCTTCAAATTGTTCCAATGTGATAATGCCTTAAGCACCTTAGAAGTTATTTATTTAATGGTCCCCTTCTATTTATTCATCTCCTCAAGTTGGCTGGAGGTCTCATTAGCCTTCTTGACCAGTTCATCCAGGTATGCAGTAACATCCTTTTAGACATCTTCAAGCGTTGAAAGCTCTTTATCAACCTATCCTCAGAGGAATGAAAAAATTGTAATTAGATCCTAATGATGTGTATTTATTATATATTCCATCATATCCACATCCTTGAATACCTTGGCATGCTCTATGTGCTCCTTTATTAGGAGTGTAACATCAACTAATTAGTACCTTTGGGCTTCTTCAGCTTAGAGCTAGGCCTCTAAAATTTTATTTATGGACGTGAGCTATACAAAATTTCCATCCAAAATAGGGATAACTTACCCAATCCTCTCTAAGACATGCTTGTAGACTTCAAATGTCATGGTGAACTGCTCTACTAGCTCTAGTCCCTTGTATTTCAGCATAGGTTTCTCCTTGCATCACTTTAATAGAAGGTTCACCAAGGTCTCTAGCTTGCCTATGACATCCCCATCAAGAGGTATACCATCTGCTAGCACTATTTCTATTGTGAAACTATTTTATAGAGGTTCAAAGCTCTCACTTTTGCCTTTGTGGCCTCCTGAATCTACTAATTGAGAGTAACCACTTCTTTAGCAAGCACTTGTTTAGTGACAATATTTATTGTACATACCCACAATTTTAGCATGTTTTACCTTAGTAGTGCATGCATCAAAATCGAAAAAAAACTTTTAGTTTGTGACCTCCAATAACATCTTCCAAAATGCTATGCTCACTTACAAGGGGGGATGTTTTAAGGATCCACCCACAAAGGCTTAGGTAACACAGGAGTATCTAGGCCCAAAGAGAGGTTTCCATGGGGAAGCTCAAATTCCCACTCCTCATACATGTCCAAATGGAAGGACACTTGCTTCCTTATTTCCAAGGTTGCATCCTCATAAATGAAGTACAATAATATATAGAGCATCCTATTAGGGATACCAAATTGATAACGCTCATGCAGATTGATATATACATTATTGTTTGGCTCTTCTATATACCTGGTTGATTCCTTCCCCTTACCAAGGTCACACTCTAAGGTAGCCTCTCCATTGATAGCCATGGAGATGCTACCATTATTCCTTTCACTCCTTTATTCTTCCTCACATCCTCCTCTTTTCCATAAAGTGGTTCTACATCAAGTGGTGAGTCATCAGAGGTGGCTTCCTCTCACACCAGAGATGGAGTCTTCTTAGAGTTAGAATCCAAGTTGTGAACCTGTACTTCAGGAATATCCTATTGGGGCACTGGCCTCATGGATCGCTAATGTGCAGTTTCTAAAGTAAAATCCCTTAGGGGAGATGGTGTTACTTTAGGAGGAGATGGCAAAGGTTTCCAAGAAGGTGGAGGTGGAGGTGGAAGTGGAGGAAAAGGCAGAGGAGAAGAAGAGTGTGGTGGAAAAGGGCATGGTTGTGAAGGGTGTAGGGGAGAAGATGGGTGAGGTGATGGAGAAGGGTGAGGTGATGGAGAGGGGTGTCATGGAGGTAGAGAGGGGTGTAGTGGATATGGGTGTGGTGGAGGTGCTAGGGCCATCTTTTGCCTCTTCTATGGATCTTGCTATCCACTTGTGCTAGTGTCAAGCTCTGACCACTTCTTCTTTAATGGTGGTGATGATGGAAGCTTCTCCTTAGGCTCCCTGCCCTTTGGATCCTTTCAAGGGCATAGCATGTAGAATAAGTTGTGAACTTATTCTCCCACCATTATCTGCCTAACCTTGATGTCAGTCATGTTAGTCTTCCTCTTTTCCATATAGGTGTTCTTGCCTGGATAAACAAATAGTTTTTAGAGGGTGTGAATCTCTAAGTCTATTTTTTTAACTTTCAGTATAATGGGCTATGCATCATAAATCCAATTCATAGAGTCTTCGAAGTACCATGCCAAAAATGCATATGATAACTTGAGCCATGTAGAGAGTTCTTTGAAAGGATTCATTATGGTACATGCAAGGGGAAACGATGTTTCATAAAAAAATGCACTTTCTCAACAACCAAAGGGGGTGAGTCCTTCAAGATGTGCCACTAATTTAGGAACATCACCTTCATCCCATCAAACCAATACCTCATATTGATCTTGTATGAAGGGGCAATGTGTTGAGGACAAGTGAATGCCTTGTAGCATTTAATAGGGGACTTGTGTGTGGGATGGTATACCCACTTTAGTGATCATGAGATATAGTTTGGTACATTGATCTCATCAAAAACCATTAATATAAGAAACACCCCCATGGAAACCTATGCTTAGGCACCTAATGGGTCTTCTCTGTATCTTCAATAATCTTCTACATAAAATACATATCCTAATTATATTTAAGTCCCTAAGTGACTTGGTCAAAAATATAGAGGTGTGTCATGTCATCCTCTTTCCATCAATCAGTCCCATTGATCTTGGTCATAATGACTTGCACCACAACCCAGAAGGCCATATCTTGTAGGTTACTGATATGCATGTTGTGGCCTACTTTTGATATATGAGTTTCATGGTAGTCTTTTAGACCTCCTCAGTGTCTACGAAGTCATCAATCATGCTTAACCCTGAGCACAACATTCTCACGACTTTGCTGATCCTCTTGAGCATGATCCTCATACTACATCTGACAAAGTAGATATAGTCCTCATGGATGTGCAAGAGAAGGAACTGGATTGCCTTCATGGGTTTTCTAAAGTATGGTAAATTAAATCATTGGAACAACCCTATTGTATCCAAATGGTTGAAGATATTAAGATCAAACACCACTTGGTTCTTGGTGTTCTAGTGCTCAACATGATAGTTATTTTGAAGTTCAACCTTGTTTATAGGTTGTCAATGATTGTAATCAAAGATGGTGTTAGTATAAATCTTGGAGACCAAGTTCTCCATGCGCACTATTGATTCTAGATATTGCATCTCTTCTATCAATAGATATGGGGGTGGGGACGATCGGGTATTCTATGTCGAGGATGATTTAACCTTCTTTTCTTTTCAAGTCATGCTTGCTTCCTCTTCTTCCATGTTTTGAACTTGCTTTTTTGGTGTTTCTTCCCTAATTGAAACCTAATCTCTTCTGCTTACCTCCTCTTCTTCTGATATCTTAGGTAGTGGTTCAATCCTTTGGGCCTTTTTCTTAGGTTGCATAACCCTCTAAGACACCTAAAGGTTGATGCACAATCGTCCAATGTTTCCAAAGGAATACATGGTTTTGGCTGACTCCTTTAACTTTTTGAGCTTGATTATCCTCTAATGGTGCACTTGCAACTTGTAACCTATAAATTTTGGTACTACCCTATGCTTCTCTCATGTAACCAAACTTATAATACCTGTTCACAAATTTGTAATGCCCCATGTAGTTTACTTTAGAAAAAAATTCACTTTGCTCGACTTCTAGATTTGCTTTGCTCGGATTTAGTAATCTCAAATAATCACAAAGGTAAAACATAAAAAGAGTTTTAACTTGACTTTTTATAGGCTCAAAAGGGGGTTCACTGTCATTAATACCTTTCTTTTACCCATCACCTCATGTCATTAACGTATTCCTTAATGGCCACTGTACTTGGATCCTCACTTTTGGCAATTAATACTTTTAACAGCATTATCACATCATGTCATTGGCACATCTCTTGCTATAATTATTATTTTCACATTAATAGCATGTCTCATGTCACGCCTTCCTTCTTTGAAGTGGATGGCATCTGTGTCCTGCACTTTTCATGGGGTGGAAGACAACTGTCTCTTTTGAGTTTTCAAACTTATGGTGGGACCACTTTACCCTTTTGTGCCTTAACTAACTCAAGTGCCTTTATGCACTTGTGCACCTTGAATACCTTTTTCACCAAGGTCACTTATGGACCTATTTAACCCATGTGCTTTGGTAATTTTCATGATTCACTTACTAATCATGACTTTAGACTTCTTTTCTTACCCCACAGTAAAATGAGTCATGGTCCTCCATGAAAAGATAACCATAACTTGAAAGAAAAATTCATTAAGAAATGTTGTGCACAACAAAGGAAACACTTTTTATTGAAAACATGAAATTCTACACTAATGGCCTAAGCCTTATTAATTACAATACTTTAGCTATTCATAAGTGTAATGCAGTTGGATCTGACTTCCATTATAGTTCCCAAGAAGGAACTGGTCATCCATCCTTTGTAACCGACATGCTCTGGTAGGTTGAATGCTATGAATTATAAAAGGACCATCTCAATGGATTCAAAGCTTTATAGGGTAGTGCATGAACTTGGAGTAATATAATAAGACATTCATATCAGGATTAAATGTTTTATGCTTTATATGGTGGTCATGTCATGCCTTTTATTTGTGCTTTTCAACACCCTAACTCTAATGAGCAAAGAATCAGGGTTTATCAAGTTATAACAAAGTATCTAGGTGTAATTTCAAGGATGACTCATCATCCAATTGATATATGCATGCTATATAGAGAGATGGTACTAAAAATTCAACTAGAAGTACTACTTATGTACCGTATACCAAGTTGAATGGGGTGCTTTTGTTTAGGTGCTTATAAGTCATTTGATATGCCCATAGGACTGTAGATACTCTATCATCCCAATCTTTTCAGTTAATATTATAAATCTTTGTCAAGGTGGTGCCTAGGATCTTATTAAAGGCCTCAGTGGTACCATTAGTTTGAGGGTGATACACCATTATCTTATGGTGAAAAATCATGAACTCATTTAGTAAGACATAAATTATTTCATTCAAGAATTGGGTACAACGATTACTAGTGAAACTTAGTGGGCATCCAAAATGAGTTATAATATTATCCCAAATGAAGCATGCAGTAGTGGATGCAATATAGTCTTTTTTTGGTATGGCTTTATCCCATAATGTGAGGGAGCTAGTTGCTATGATTATGTACTGAGAACTTATCCTTCATCCAATTGGAGTGATGGGGCCAACAAAATCAATGGCCTATTTCTCAAATGGTTCCTAGGAAGGTATTGATTGTAGAGGTATGGAATCTATTTAGTTAGGTTTCCCTATGCATTGACATATATCACATTGCCTAACATACGCTTTAGCATCTTTAAAAAGAGTAACCACCATAGTTTGGCTAAGATAGCCTTATGCACGATATATTCTCTAGCATAGTTTTCTCTATCAATTCCTTCATGAACTTCTCAAAGTACTTTAGGATGCTCATGTTGCATAACACAACATCAAAAAATATTGTCATGACCAAGTTTGTAAAGATCTCCCTCCTATGATTTGAAATGGTGTGGCACAGATCGTGAGTTGTTTCTTGGCCTAGGGAGTGAGATAATCGGGTACTGATCTAAAGGTTAGAAAAATAGTAATATCTTTGAGTTCCTCAGGTATATGGGTGACACAGAATAGTTGAGCATTAGGTAAGTCATCTTTAATGGTGCATAGGGGCTCTCTAGACTCAATTTTGGATAAGTGGTTAGGTCCATAATTAGTTTTCCTAGGTTTCACCATGATAGAAAATTAGAAATCTTAGAAAAACACTATCCAATGACATATCTATCCATGTAGTACAGGTTTGTTGACAAGTTATTTCAAATCCTCATGATTGATATAAAACACAAAAGGAGTGGCCAATAAGTACTGCTATAACTTTTATAGAGCATAGACCATTGACAATGCTTTATGCTCTATAGTGTTATAGTTACTTTTAGCTAGAGTGAGTTTTTTGTTGGTAAATTAGATTAGATGATCCAAGTGACCTTCACCTGGCTATACAAGGATTGCACCAATAGCCATTCTAGATGCATCAACATGGATGTGGAATGGTTTTATCCAGTCGAGAAACTGGAGGATAGGATAAGTGACCGATTTATCTTTCAATGTTTTAAAAGCTTCTTTGTAATAAGTCATCCATATGAAATGCTCATTATGCTTTAGAAGGTCCTCCAGGGGTACGAAAATCTTTGCATACCCATGAATGAACTTTCTATAATAACTAGTATGGCCCAAAAAGGCATAGACCTCACATTGAGTCTTGAGTGCTATAATGTGAATAATAATAGACACCTTTGCTGAGTCTACTAGAAGTCCTTCCTTACATATAATATGTCCTAATAACACACCAAAAGGTGTAGAAAATAGGCACTTCTTTAAGTTCAATGATATTTGTAAGACCTGACAATGCTCAAGCATAAGCCTTAGGTTAGAACCATGCTCCTTGACCAAACCATAAACTATCTAATCATCCAAATAGACTTGAAGGAGCTTGTGGATGAAGTCCTTAAAAGCTTCAACTGCTATTCTTGAGAACACTGTTGGGGCATTCTTTAGTTCAAAGGGCATGCCAATATACACAAAATATCCCTATTTAGTGGCAAACATGGTCTTTGGTTGGTTCTCTTCATCTATCTTTACCTAATGATATCCTACTAACCCATATGTGAAGGTATATATCTCACATGCAGAAACACCTTTGAGGATTTTCTCCATGAAAGGCATTGAGAAAGGATCAGTGACACAGGATGCATTAAGTATTTGATAGTCCACACAAATTTAGATGCATCCATCATTTTTAATACTAATCACCATTGGAATAACCTATTTAGATTCATCAATGGGGCTGATTAATCCATCATGCAACATATTGTCAATTTCCTCTTTGACATGCACTCGTAGATTGGGATTCATTCTAAATGGATGATTGCTGACTAGTTGAGCACCATTAATCAACTTGATATGCATATTTCCAAAATATGGGTGGACTCCATTCTTTGCACTATAATTTATTAGAAAGACATCCTAATATTCCTTTAACAATTCAAATATTTTTTAGAATCTCCATTTCAGTCTAGTGATTTTCTACCATAGCCATATTTGGTTCTTGCATTGTGCTGATGTTGCACCGAACAGTCTGAATGGGTCTATTGTAATGGTTGTCTAGATTGGCATTGGTATCATGAACATCTCTTTTTCCATTACTTGTAAAAACATCTAAATGGGTTGTCAAAGGGTCATGTGGTTTGGACCCTTCACTTTCTTCCATGTAAAACACTAGCTTCTATTTACCTAAACATATTTCTTTGCATCCGTTTTGATCAAGGACTATTCTTTGGATGGAAACTTATGCTGATTATTCATTGAAGAGATGCATAGGTCATTCAGGAATATGATGGATATTCTATAGATGATCTTTAATAGGAATTGAGTCACTAACAATTGCTTTACGTATGACCTAGAGGGTGAGGCACAAATCCATACTTGGATAAGAATAAGATAGAGCCAATTTCATGTTTTCATCTAAGAGATGCCAAAATCAGGTTCTCATGTGTCATTATTCATGAACATACCATGCTATTGCCTAGGTACATAAAGTTCTATAAAATTCATACACCCACAAGTACTCTGGTAGGTTTGTTAGTTCATCCCTCCACATTGTTTCACAAGCTTTAATGTGAGGTTCTGGTGCTTGTATGCCACTATAACTGATTGATCCCTTGACCTTGTTGTCATGGTGGAAGCAATGATGTAAAGCAGAGCATAATTTGATCCCAATAAAGTAGTTGCTCATGATCAGTGTGACACCATTATGCAGATGTACGATCTAAGAGATGAACCAATGACCTCATATGCTCACTTTTGGTGTCATAAAATTCTTCAAGGCACTGCATGAAGTCATGTACCTCTATTTGTCCATGGAATCATGAAGCCTCATCAATTATTTCAAGTGATGCTTCTATGATGGGTCTCCTCATTTCTTGATCGATGACAAGGTGCACAAACGTATGATGTTTATGAAACTAGCGTGGAATGGTTTCTTGACTTCCAATTGCACTACACACTCAACTAGTGAGGTCATATTTGCTATGTGCCCAACAATTATGATCATTACTTCTAGTGTCATAGAGGGATTGAGTGTCTGAACATTTAAGAATGTCATTAGGAGTTGGATCTCTTTGCTCATCATCTCTAGCAGTGATATTGTAGATGTGGTTAATGTCTTATTTCACATTGATAGGTTCTATATAAGGGGGCCCTTGTGTTTGATCCAAGGGAATAACAACATGCTGGTAATCATTCTCAAAACTAATATACCATTTATTAAAAATTAGATCTACATTATTTTCATAGCACCAGGGCCTTCCCAATAGAGTTGGGAAGTATTCTACCTCAGCTAATTCAAGAACGTCAAAATCTTCCTTGAAAGGTACTCCAAGTATTTCAATAATGGCATTCTTGAGGACACTGATTGGTAAAGCACAAGTCTTATTAGCCATGAAAAACATGTGCGTTGATGGATGCAATACTAGAATAGCCATTTTTTGCTAGGCATCTTTGGTTAGGACATTTACTTTTACGCTAGTGTCAACTACTATGTCTCAAATTAACCATCCATCGATGGAAACATTGACTAATATCTCTTTATCTTCTAGGGGAAATAAGGGAAATGGAGTGTCTTACCTTCAAGCATGATTCAAGAAATAATCCTCAGTCTACCAAGTGACCTAAGGTTGATCATTATGTGGTGTTTGTGCTTGATTCTTAAGCAAAGTTCTTAGCTATGGGATAAGGTCCTCATCCAACATGCACTTGCACAATTCTTGGAAGTCATCATGCATCACATTTTGTGGTTCAGCTACCCTTTTCATAGTAGCATGCTATGTTGCTTATTTGTCTTTAAAGAATTGAATCTCTCCTTGAAGTTATTGTACTAATGCCATCATATATTGGAGGACATCCTTCTACTGCTAGGCATTAGGATACTTTCTTGCTCATGGTTCTTCACGCTAAACATTTTAAGTAGAATTTGAGATAGATTGAGATTGTCTACTATGCATGGTAATATTCACTTGTTTTAAAGTTGGGGTGCCTAAACGTGTGTGCCAATGTGGTTTCTCAGCTCGTATAATGTTGACACCCTTTTCATTTCACTCCTTAGTAATAACTACATATAAATAAAGACACTCTTCTAACTGATGGTCCTTTTTATAGAAAGTACATGTAGGGTAGTCTGGACAATCTCTTTGTTAGTGGTCTGGGGATCCACATTTATAACATGTATTTTGTGGGAAACTATTACCTCCTCATTTTCATCCTCTTCCTTAACCCTAATAGCCACCATTATCTTGATTTTTTGCTATAGACATTTGGCATGTGCTGCATGCTCATGATTCATGGATGTCACTGATCAGTCACCAATAATTAGTGCCATAAGTGTAAGCATCACATATATTATGATAATGAAATAACTTAGTTTTTGTAGCTCACTACATAAGAGGACATGAGCATACATCATGTTCCTCATTACATATTTCACATGTTTATTTTAGTACTGTGTAAATGTTCTTGCATGGGTAGTTGCTCTGTGTGTGCCCTTTTAATTTGCATTTAATGCACCAAACACCACTAATTGTATCCTTCATACTATTGTTTAACTTCTCAAGATGTGACACCATGAATTCTATTTGAGCTTCTATAAATGTACTGATCCTTGTATCAACACTTCTAACTATTTCAACATAGAGGGTAACTTCCAAGGCTTTGTGTGGGATAGTAAAAGTCTTTTGAGATAATGTTCATTGGAAAGGGAGTAACAAACATCCCATGAACTATTGTGCATGTTGTGCAATATTTATTTTGAAGGACAACTTTGACAAAATCATCTTAAACCTTACATCATAATCACATACACTTTCAATAAGTTCATGTTTGATGTCCTTTAGCACGGTTATGCTTTATTGCTTAAAATCAAGAATGTTAAACTTCTAAAGAAAGGATACTTTAAGTTGATCATAATCAACCACTACTTATTATGGGTCAAACTTTCTATACCATTTGTGCACATGCTCTAATGACATAATTACAAACTATGTGGCCTTATGCTCTGAAGAGGTGATGCCTCACCCTCTCCAAATAAGTTCACATTTATGGATGTGCTCAACTGCATTCTCCATGCCCCAATATTCTGGAAAGTGAAGTGTCATTTATTAATATACCATTATTGGTTGAGGTGCCTGAGCTAGTGGTTTTTGAGAACCTCTAGCCCCTGTTCCTTGAGGGGGAAGTCCACTACTTCCTCCTATGCCTTTACCTAGTTTTCTTCCAGTATCTCCACCAGTAGTGCTTATAACAACACACCTGTTCTGATCCCACTTGTTAGAATCTTGCTCCTCAGAAAGAGCACAATATTATTACCAAATACAAGCAATTAAACATGCAAAATTATCCAGAAGTAACAAGCAACTAGAATTCACAAATAACACAGAATATGAGAAATAATACACAATCTTGTATTAATATTCATCCAAAAAGAAAATAAAATAAAGAAGATGCCACCTCTTCTCCACACCTCTCAGAAGCTTCCCACACCTCAAGTGTTCAGTAATTTTCTTCAAGAGTTCACTCTCCTACCAAAAACGGTCCCAACACACAACTCACACACATAATTGGTGTTCACCTCTTCAACCAGTCAGTAATAACCCTGCTAGTACACAAGTACTCAAAGTACTTCAAGTAGATCTCCCATAAGCTTGCAACAACCTCCAACTCAACAGACCTTACTTACACATGTAGATCTTCAACCGTGGCCTTGCACACCCGCTGACCAAGATCTTACAACTGAAAGAAATTATTTTTTTGCCTTAATTACAATACATGCCAATGGGTCTATAAATAGATCCCAGACTAAACAATAACTTAGACTCTTAATTTAGGCACGCAACTCAAGACTCGAAATAGCCTTTACATGCAAACACTTGGTTCAACAAACTAATTTTTTGTGCAACGAATAGTTTTGGAACCACCATAGGTGATCGACGTCGGTCTCTGTCTGCCTAGATCTGACTGACATCGGCCGACCTCCTGTTGATGCCGGTTGTCTTCAGTTCACACCTGCCGATGTCAGTTGCCTTCTGTACTATACTTTGCTGACGTTGGTCTCCCTGGAACTCAGCAACTTACTCCATGTCTGCAACAGTTGAAGCTTTTAGCTCCACAACCTAACAATCTCCCACTTGGAGATAAATAGCTGCAACTGTACCTATACCTATACATCATCTAGTTTGTTCCCTTGACTTTGTATCCCTCTTTAAGATCACTCTTGAAGACCAACCATCACAAATCCTGTGGTGCATCTCCTATCATCCAAATCACCTGCCACATCCACATCTACAAACCATGTAGAAAAGAACTTGACCCTGCATAGCATGTCGACCTGCTGCTGGTCCCTCTCAAATACTTGAGACTCCACTGAACTGCGTTCCAGTGCTTTTTTTTCCGAATTGGCTCCAAACTTTTTGACAGCTCCCACTGCTTGAAAAAACTCAGGTTTAGTACACATGTACTTAACCTCATTATGTGAATCAAGACACTGTTCATAGAACTGTCCAACCATCGGCGTGCTAACCGGTCTCACACAATCATCTTAAAACAAAGTCAACTTGTGACCTTCCATGTTCCTAAAACACACTCATGCCAAAGAATCTTACTGCTCCTAGATTCCTCATGACACACCTCTGAACTGGCTTTACCTTTAGTTCAACAACTCCCTGTATATGTAACCCTGAAATAAGCACATCATATAGTAATAGGATAATGTAGCTAATATTATCCAACCTGGTAAAGAGAAACATAATGGTCAAACCTCCATTGTCCTACAGCTTATTTAAGACCATATACCCTGGCCTTCCGTCTCACATGTCCATTCCCGCTCTTCTTTATCCTGAACATCCATTCGTCTCTCAGTGCTTCCTTTCAGCTGGCAACTCCACCCAAAACTCCTATTTGGTTCTCTTCTAAGGAATCACATCTTTTATCCATGCCAAGCTCCCACTATTTCTTGGATCTACCTGCTCTAATTTTTTAACAACTTCCTGGTTCTTTACCATCAGTGAGCAACAAGTAGTGTAAAGAAGGGAAATGACAAATTTGAGGCTTACTTACCCTTTAAGTCCTCCCTATAGACGCTTGAGACTCCTTGACAGCTTGCTATCTGCCTAAAATCCATCTCAGTGACCGATGCTAATCACATCTTAGTCTGCACCCGATCGACATCGGTTCCATGCGACTACCTCATCACCGATGTCAGTTCTCCCTGACCAATGCCGGTGTTTATCTATCCCTGAGTCACCAATGTCAGGCTGCACATAGTCGACATCAGTCACTGTCTGGACGCTGACACCAATTTTCTAACTGATGTCGGTCTCTGTGTTTTTTTATGAGAAATGACTTCTACCCATGAGCTCCTTTTGGATCAAAACCCTGTCCAAATCACCCTTGCTCTGCTCAGAATTCTTTAGCCCCTTCTACTGATCTTTGTTCGTCATCTTCTTCTTAAAAACCAAAGCTTTCTTGCTCTTGTCACAAACATCAGAATCCTCAAGAAATGTTACCTTCTTCTTCTGCATATAGAAACTTCGATCCATGATTTTCAAATCTAAAAGCATACCCTTTGACTCAAGAATATGCATCTCCTTCTTATTCATGTGACCAAGCCTATTAAGCCACATCTTTGAATCTACAACTGAAGTAGATAATCCAAAAAGAGAATCAGTAATACAAGTAGATAGATAAAGCATACCTACTTTCTTACCTCTTGCTATAACAAGTGCGCCCTTGGTAACCTTCCAAGAGTCTACTGTGAGAGTTACTGTGCAACCCTCATCACCCAAACTTCTTACAGAAATCAAATTCCGCTCCAAAAATGGGACATGCATGACCTCCTTTAACACCCATGTGTTACCTGTCTGCAATTTTAGCTTCACTTTTCCTTTGCCAACCATTTGACAAGGCTTACCATCCCCTAAACAAATTTCTCCAAAGTCTCCCTAGACATATTCATGAAAAAATTCTCTATTTGAGGATGCATGAAAATAGGCACCAGAATCTAAAACCTAAGATTCTACTTTATCTAAAGAACATATCAGAACATCTTGTGCAACAAAATCTGCAACATCTGCTTCTTCTTCATGTCTTTCATGCTGATCTTCACCCAACCAACAATCTCTCTTTAAGTGCCCTTGCTTTCCACATTTTCAGCAGGTTATTCTACCATACCTGGACTTGGATTTCCTGCCTATCTTTGACCTTGATCTCCCATGCTTAATCTTCTCTCTTTGCCTTCCCCTGCTTTCTACACTCAAAGCATTTTCTGATGATTCACTTGTGCTTTTCCTGTGAATTTCTTCATTCAAGATTACACTCACAACATCATCCACTTTTAAGATTTTTGAAGCAGACGTAGTATTGCTAACTGCCATTACCAAACTCTCCCAACTTTTAGGTAATGAACATAAGATTAAGAGAGCCTTAATTTCATCATCAAAAATAATATTGACTAAATTTAACTAGTTTACCAAACCATGGAAATCACTAAGATGACTATGTACAGATCCACCTTCCAATATTTGCAAATTAAATAACTGCTTCATAAGAAATACTTTATTCGATGCTGAGGGTTTTTCATATAAATTTGCTAACGATTCCATCAACTCTATCATTGTCTTAGCGTGTGATAAGTTGAAAATCATAGACGATGCAAGACTCAACCTTATAGATCCCAAAGCCTTCTGATCAAAAACCTCCCATTCTTCATCCTTCATATCTTGGGGCTTGCAATCAACCCCATCCAACGGTAAGTACAAATCTTTCTAATATAGATAATCTTTAATCCGCATCCTCTATAATTGATAGTTTTTGTCATTAAACTTCTCCATTTGTAGCTTACTTTCTTCTGCCATTGCTATATTTCCACTCAAATAGAAACCCCTGTGAGTAACTTGTAATCAATACACACTAACCAGATCTAATCCAACTTGTTAGTATCCCAACCAAAAGCTCTGATACCAATTGATGGGGAATCAAGAACAACACACCTATTTTGATCCCACTTGTTAGGATCTTGCTCCTCAGAAAGAGCACAATATGATTACCAAATACAAGCAATTAAACATGCAAAATTATCCAGAAGTAACAAGTAACTAAAATTCACAAATAGCACAAAATATGAGAGACAATACACAATCTTGTATTAATACTCATCCAGAAAGAAAATACAATAAAGAAGATGCCACCTCTTCTCCACACCTCTCAGAAGCTTCCCACACCTCAAGTGTTCAGTAATTTTCTTCAAGAGTTCACTCTCCTACCAAAAATAGTCCCAACACACAACTCACACACAAAATTAGTGTTCACCTCTTCAACCAATCAGTAATAACCCTGCCAATACACAAGTACTCAAAGTACTTCAAGTAGATCTCCCATAAACTTGCAACAACCTGCAACTCAAAAGACCTTACTGACACATGTAGATCTTCAAACATGGCCTTGCACACCTGCTGACCAAGATCTTACAACTAGAAGAAATCATTTTCTTGCCTTAATTACAATACATGCCAATGGGTCTATAAATAGATCTCAGACTAAACAATAACTTAGACTCTTAATTTAGACACGTAACTCAAGACTCAAAATAGCCTTTACATGCAAACCCTCAGTTTAATGAATTAACTATTTGTGCAACGAACAGTTCTGGAACCACCACAGGGGATCGATGTTGGTCCCTGTTTGTCTAGATCTGATTGACGTCGGTCGACCTCCTGTTGATGCCGGTTGTCTTCAGTTCACACCTGCCGATGTTGATTGTCTTCTGCACTATACTCTGCCGACGCCGGTCTCCCTGGAACTCAACAACCTCCTCCATGTCTGCAATAGTTGAAGCTTTTAGCTCCACAACCTAACATCCTATGCCTCTACCTAGTTTTCTTCCAGTATCTCCACCAGTAGTGCTTATAATATGGGGCACGATGGTCAGTTGATTAACCACACTTGTGCCTGTATTCTATATAATTTATGGGCCAAACCCTCTTAACATCCCTAATTGTGCCATGTAATTCCTTTGAATGGGAAAGGAAAGTTTTAAGTCTATATGTATACAAAATTACTAAGTTTCAATATCCCTTACTATCTTAGTCTCTGATTCCATGATTCTGTGTCCCAATTACATATGTGTATTTTGTATGATTCAAGAGCATGAGCATGCAATATGGTTGGGGAGCCTAGTTAGTTTAGACTTGGTTCCTACCATCCATCTTGTCTTTCCTTCATATGATATTAGAGGCATAGAGTGAAACTCAAAAGTTATGGGATCCTCTTTGTGTGTCTCTGCTTCCTTGTAGATCTTGACAACACTTATGTTTTCTTGGTCTCTTCTTGCACCACTGACTCCCATAATCCTTTGCCGAGCTTCATCATAATTCTACTTCCACAATGCTCACTGACTAACTACCATTCTAAACCCATAATATTGTACCAACTCATTTCTACTCCCTTCCCAATTATGCAGCTTATGCATAGAAAAGTTTATCTCTCCATTGGCATAGTCTCAAGTCACAAATCAACAAATAACTTCTTAATTTTTAAGGAAAAATGTATAGTGTAATAGCCACAAAATTATTGAATGAATTAGAACTTGGCTTCTTCAAGGCATGCATAGGTGGTTACAACATACTTCAGAATGTAGCTATTCAAATCTCCCTTCCACCAAATGTTAACAACTCTAGTCCATGGGGTTCTAAGTCATGATAAAGCTCTTATCACTCTAGGGTCCAAAGCTATCTTCTCCTAAGGTTGTAGGACCATCCTTGAGCATATACAGAGAGCCAAGGGTGCATGTGAACTGGGATTTTAGAAAAGAAAGTTTCATATAGTGCACTATAGAGATTCTGATCTACCCACTATCATGTGGAGACTCTTGGTTCAAGATAGGGAAATACAAAATTATCCCCAACTTTGATAATCCATTGTTCTATATTCTTAAGAGTGATGTGCTCAAACATTTTCCATGATTAAACAACAATGCTACATGTCCTAGCAATGGAACCAAAATGTTGGGGTTTTTTAATATTATTATAGCTTTGGCCCTGGAGTCTATTCTAACAAGCTAATGTGTTGGCCCTTTCACACAAGATTTTGGTCCTGTGTGCTCACCCAAAGCACATAGAAAAAGACTAATTCTTGTAGGTTTTGTTACACAATGCTAATATCTTAGTCATATTCTTTCCTCTTATGTATTTAAAGGGTTACTATATAAAACATATGTAAACTATTTTGTTCATAGAATTACCAAACTCTACCATCATGATTACACATACTATTTTCATTGTTAGTCTAAATTATTACTTTGAAAAAGAAGAGAAGGACCAAATTGCATACTTAATTTTGTAGACAACTAAAACTGGCCACCAATGACCTCCATCCAAGATTTTGACCAATTTTTAGCAAAAATACACAATTTAGCCTAAATACATTAAAACACATTAAAATAGTTGAAATTGTTATATACAGGTGCCAATTTTGGCTAGAGTGTCATTAAATGAGGCAATGCAATTTATGAGGCAACTAATTTTAATCAGATCATTTCAAGTCAAAATGATAATTTTGCACCTAGGTGCTCTGGATTACTCTTTTCTACTAACTTTCTTACACAAGATACATGCTTTTGTTATTTTGTGTTAGCAACATCTTAAATGGGATAATGGTTATAATGCATCTAACATCACATCCTAATTCTAATCCAGTCAAATTTAGAGCCAATAATATGACATTCTGACTAATTTGATTAATTTATACACCAATGGCCAAGATTTGCATCAAATTTGACTAATCATGTTTAAGACTAATCAATTGGAATTAAGAGCTTAAGTTAATTTTCTATGAAACTTGTGAAATATTTATTTTTGGAAATTGATTATGAGTTTTTGCATTATCAAGTGACATCATTTCTTGTAAATATATTTTTAGGCCATAAATGCATAAAATATCAGGATTAAGCCCTCCCATGCCTCTTTAATGCCTCTCTATCTCAAATATTTATCAAAACATTTATTGAGCATGGTCTCTAAAATTGAATGGATTTTTATCCACACATCTTCATCTTGAGATGGGTGGTTTAGGTTCATTCTAATCATTTATAAAAATTTATAAATAAGAGGCTTTACCTATTGAATTTTAATATCTTTTTGTGTAAAGTTATAATGCTAAAAATCTCCCTCAAGCCATTTTAATTAGTGTTATAATGCAAAATTGTTGAGATAATCTAAGCAAAAATGTGTCAAGAGGAGATGAAGGTATCCACACTCTATTGATGAAGATCTCTTGAATCACAAGCCGAGCAAGCCAAAGAAAGAACTTTTTGGAACAATCAAGTATTTGGTAAGAAGTTTGTATTTTGTGTTCACATTTCTCATTTCTTTCCATTTATAGTTGTGTTTTCAAATGGTTTTTCCTCACTAAGCTCCCCCTAGTGTCTAGGCCTTGAGATGTATGCTAATTAGTGTGTTCTGTCTCAATTTGATTTAATTTTGGAACTAACACAATACTAACCACCTCTCTTAAGTCAAATTTCTAGTCTAAAAGTTCTAATTGCTACAATCTATTTATCATAGCACATTCACCCATCATGAACATAAAAAATGATATAATGACCAACACTCATATATTATGCTTTAACATCAAAAGGCAAAAATCCCATCCTCACATTGATTAAAATAGGGGTATTTATACTTATTTATCCTTGACCAAGTATTTACAACATTAATGATTATATTAAATCATCAACAGACTCTCAACATACTAAGAGTCATAGTGCTCAATCAAATAGTTTTTCCTAAATATCTGGGCCTCTGTGCCTCCTATATCTTCACTCTATGCTATATTTCTAATGCCAAGTGTTCCTCTCCTTATGGGTTGATGCAACACTTCATATGAATAAAGTCTAGGTGACCCGTATGAATCATTTTGTAAATGTTCCAACTTTCTATTATCACTTGTATTTTCACTATTTGAAGAGATGCCTAATCTCTTCTTATCCAAGTGTCACAATGGAAACATCTCTATGCTTGTGGGTAGCCCAAGAATGAGGTGAATCTCTAGATAGGGCTAGCTTCCTTGATGTACCACTTTGAATCACAACTAAACTTAAATTTGAGAGGTGAAAAGAGAGAAATAACTGAAATAAAACTAACTTAAGGGAGGTGATACACTAAAATAAATGATGACTTCCAACCAGTAGCATGTTACACATGAAATCAAGAGACAAACTGAACATACATTTCTTCAATCTTCATCTTTTCACATCAATGTTATATTGTGAGGTTATGAATGAATGTGTAAAGCTATGAAAAATATAAAAGAGGCATATGAGGGAATTAATTAATAGACTAACTCATTCAATCCTTGATATTTATTAGAACACTTCACATGCCTTGCAAGAAGCTTTTAACTGCAAATAGGATGCAAAAATGATACAACGTGCTAAGGAATTCATAGTATTCACTAAGCAAGATCCATCATTAAAGTAAAACATACTTATGAAAAGTCATAAAGAGGTAAAAATCAGTAGTCATATTGATCAAATGGTATGAAAATGAGTAGGGCTTTGCCATACTTAGGAGGAACATAAAGTACAATGGACAAAATGCCTAGTTCTTATAGAACTTGAGAAAGAGAGAAGAAGAGAGAAGTTTAAGGGCCACAAGGATACTTGTAAAGATGAAAAAATAAGTTATTTTTACATGAGAAGAGGATATGGGATGAAACGTGCAAATTTAGGAAGTCTAAGTGTCCATACAATGCATAAAATTCATGAAAAGTGGCATGAAAGTTCTTGTCTTGGCTCATAAATCTGCCCTCATAATTTTAACTTGTTTAAACATCCTATAATTTATTAATGATAGGTATGGTGATTGGAAAGAAGGGTAAGGGTCTTAGGAATGATTTTCCATGTATTGGTTTCATTCTTGGTCTTTGGGAATCATTTGGAAAAGAGCTATCATCATCTACAATCCATAAAACTCTTCTTCCATGCACCCTTCACACTTGGCTTCCAAAAATAGATTAGTTTTTTAAGAAAATATGTGGGATGGAGTGGATGACACATGTTAAGAACCTTTATGGCCTTATAATCATCAAGGTCACTTTAAAATCATCTCACTTGAAGATTTCCACCCTTCTCACTAGCTTATCCACTAGGCCAGTTTTGACTGGCTGAAATGAAGCACCTAGTTTAGACATTTAAGAGTTTTTTCTTGGAATTAAATTATCATAGGGAGTTATAACAAGTCTAAATATTCCATTCAAACCTAATTTCATCTTTAGAATCCTCTTTTAGCCTACATAATACATTAAACTATTAATAAAATCCTATTTTGTACCTTGTCTATACAAGTTAGTACATACAAAAAGCATAGGGGTAGTTTGAATGATTCCTCTGCAACTTCCAATAGGTTTCATAGTCAAGATGTGATATTAGAATGCATATGCAGCTTCATTTCTCTAGATTGGTCTTTTCAAGGGTTTTCAAGAGTTTTAGGCCTATTTCAACTCTTAAGGTTCATTCATAAAGGTTTGACATTGGAATTTCAATATAATACCACAAAGTGATTTCTAGAGACCTCTTCTAATGCCTCTAAACTTATTTTGTTCCCATGTAAAGCATCAAAAAATATATGATCATCTAGAATTACCTTGTCAAGCTCTTTTTTCCTATTTTCATAGACCTAATGTTGTCTAAGGTACAAATAATGGATTCTTTGTGTTTGTATGCATCAAAATGGATTTAACATCTCTATATCCACCCTAAAAAGATGTATTTATGGGTTTAAATTCTCATTTCAAGGTGAAAGTGAAATTGGTCGCCCAATTAGACACTAGGCCTAATGTTAGTCTTGTAGCCTGTCTATAATTTTTTATGTTTTAGACCTTATCATTGGGATTATTTACCTTTCAATAGATTTAAAACCTATGTCATTATTTCATGATCATATCCAAATTGATTAGAGTGCTCGGCCAAGGTTGCAAGTGAAACTGATCTTCTATTTGGTCTCTAGGCCTTGAAGATGCCTATCATACATGACTACAACCCTTGTAATTTGGGATATTCTATTGAGATCCATTCATTTATGATGTAATTTTCATGTTTTTTTATTTTTAACTCAACTTCTTACATGATTTTTAAAATTTCCCATGGCTCCTAGCTTCATATTTATACCCTATTCCTCAAACCCTGCAAACTTTGCTTATAAGGGACTACCCTCTGTTTGAGATAAAATGAAGGGAAATACCCTATCTCCCTCGATAAATATGGATATTAAAGAGGAATTTTAAAGTTATTATTACTACCTAAAAACATTTTAGACCTCTATTAGGTCATTTGGCCATCCAACCTTCCTAAAATAAAAAATAGATTGTGTATTTAAGCACTGTGTGTAGGATTTTTCAAGAGTGGACTGTGTTTTGCTTGATTTAGGTTTCCTTATGATCTAATTAATTTAATTGGGTTCATGAGATGATTTATAACCCTTATCAATATATTCTAATCATTTTTCATTATAACCTTTGCCTAGTCCTTCTCCATCACTTGGAGCCCAAACCTACTAACTATTTACTTGCTCGATTGTCGGTGTTCATAGGACTTAATAGAATTATATGTAAGCTTATTTTTAATTTTTAGGATCTTATGGAAGTCATCATGTCATAATGGATGTGATCATAGGTTTTTTTCACTATTTCACTCTTTATACACACTTGGAATTAACCAAACTAAGCCATCTCTACCTTGATTATGAAAACCTTGCCTTACTATGCTTTTTTTCTTTGGGGTGATGTATGAAGGTTTCATGAGTGTTTTAGCTTGATAAAATCATCTAAAAACTTCTACTCAGTCCCTGTTAAGTGCCTATTATGTTTTTTACCCTTGTCAAACTCTTCAAGTGATGCCTTTTTGTCTGACTAGTCAAGACTGCTTGCACAAAATCTTGACTATGTTTCTTTTTTTAACAATGATCTATAGGTGGTTGTTTTATTCTAAGCCTTGAATATGATGAAAAAAAACTTATCCTAAAGATATCAACCAAATATTATACTTGAACTCACTTTTCATACTTGGAAAGGAGTATATTTCCAAATTTATCAAGCCTATTTCTCAAGGTGACCCTACAACCAACCTGTAGGGTCATGTTTGTATGGATTAGAGACATGTAGGTGTATATTATCCTTACCTGAGATCAAACATAGTGTCTTAAGTCTTTCCATTAAACATGAGGTCTATCTAGCATATATTCCATACTTTTATTCATCTTTTATGCCTTAAAACCCCACCTATACATCAATTTTAGGTTACTTACTATCTTCCTAGTTGTAGGTGTGTATTTAGGTTATTGTATGGACTGATAGGTATGTTTGGAGGCTAAACAAAGTAGATCACTTATTTTTGATGATCCTTATGATATGGTTTCTCTCACCAACCACATGGGGCCATCTAAATGTGAATAAATAGCTTAACACTGCCAACTTGGATGAGAAAGGCTTTTCTTTGACTCAGACTTGTAGACTTTATTGTTTGTTCTCAGTGTTTTTATAGGCAACTTTAGGATATTAAAATTCTATCCTCCACTAACCTCCTTCCTTCCATATTTTTCATAGTTCATGTCCTATGTGAGAGCTACAAGGTTCTCTTATTTAGATTCCTTTAAGATCATTTCAACCATGTAATATGTTATTCACGAAAGCCCCCCTAACCTGTATTTCTCATTTTTAAGGAAATTGGCCTTGTATTCAATCATCACATCTTGGAATGTGATTCTCAACTTTGTTTAACCATCTAGTCTTCCAAATGAGGTTTGTTATGGTATTTAGCTTAATAAGATCGCAAGAAGGATTTTCAAACTTGATTCAATACTCGATGATGATCTTTTAGCTCTTTGTTAGCACTTATAGGTAGGTGAGTATTTTAGAGTACAGACAGTGATGTAGGATAGTGGGTAGTGAGCAAGATATGTGTTATTGTTCTCAATTTAGGCCTTATCCAATTTTGAATATGCATTTCATAGAATCCAAAATATTTAGATCAACTATTCAAGCTCCTCCTCCATCATGATGTTATCAAAGAGAGACCCCTATGGGTGGAAATGGACTATATGCAAGTAATGAACCTAAAATGATTTATGGATCAAAGGGATTGGATTCATGGTCAAGTGATCTTTCACCAAACTATCAACATAAAAAATCATGATGCTTTAAAATTACCTCCATGGACATGCTAAGGAGGTTCCACATGTGCTCCAACGTGGATGCCAGTGAAATTGAGTAAAGAAATGGCTGTGATCTTTGCATGACTGAAAACTTGATCCAAACATGGTGTTACTAGACTAGACATGATGAAAGGATGATCAATATGGAATTAAGACATGGGAAACATCACATCATGTTCCTATGAAGCTTCCTCTGAGGACCAAACACTCTGTAAATAAATATCTTTGACTGAAACCTCATATGATGACACCTTCCTACAATGTGAGTTATTTGGACTATCAAATCAAATTGAAACATGAAACTAACCATCGAAAGCATTATATAAGGAGGCCAAAATCATTTGGAATCAATCTAAGCAATTGGTTCATATGAAATAGATCAAACCAAGGCAAAAATTATATGGTGCATGAAATAGCTAACAAAAAATACAATCAACTTCATGAGGATGGTTCATGAAGCATAGGCCACCATTCTTTAAACTCATTATATGGAAATGAAACACAAACCTAAAGTCACTTCTTCTTGCCAAGAGGACTAAAAAAGGATTAGAATGTTTTTGGGCTAAAAATAGCACTTTCAAAGGAAACCAAACATGGAATAGAGCTTGAAGAAGTTGAAGAGACATACCATGATCTTTTCCCACATTGGACATATCCCAAGGAGCTGTACAAGTGACAAACTTCTTCTTTTCCTTAATAAAACTACACTTTTTTGGATGAACCTACCACTTTTAAATTGGTTTTAGTTACTTAAGACCTCTAAGGATAAATGAGATGTGACATCATGTTTTGGAACCTTCACACTTCCCAATAAATCCATACATGTCATTAAATGCACCTTTTTTGACCTCAAAATGACCTAAAATGACTAAAAAACTAAATTGAGTAAGGACCAAGGCTAGTATAATATTAAATGACATAAATTATCTTATAAAACACCTTATAAAATATGTATTAGGGCCCGAAAATGCCTAAAGGTCATGTTTTTACCTAGGGGTGCCCTAATTTGACCTAAAAGTCAAATCTAGTCAACACTTCCCATGTGTTCCCCTAGTCTTTCACTTCTGTTCTGAGTCCTATGTTCTTGGGTTCCTCATGACTCATTCTAATTTGAGTGGGTCTTCTTGCACTAGTCATTTTATACCATTGTCCATTTGTGCCTTGTTGGTTTCATGCCACGATGCTTCTACACCTATCAAGTTCCACACCATGGTTCTTCCATGTCATTTTAGTTTTGCAATAAAAATGGAAAATACTTAGCCAAAATTTTGGGCCAATAGTGCACAAATTTTGGGCTCATCATGTGAAAAAGCTGAGGGGGAGAGGAGGATTGGGGCCACTAGTTTCTAGGATAGTGATCAAGTCACATCATGAGAGACCATGGGCAGGTTAGGCATGACAGGGAATAGAGAGAGGAGATAGATGTGAATGTAGGAGTACTAGAGGTACCACAAATAGCACCATAGTGGGAAGAATAATGACCACCACATACACAATGTCAATGGAGGCATATATAGTAAGAGAGAGAAGATATAGTAGTCATCCTAGATGACCCATCAGGGAAACCAAGTTAGAGTTGGGTGATAGATAGACCACTTAGGTGTAGTCTGAGATGGTCACAAGTTGTGACTCCATGATTTGATTTTGGGTGGTGATCTATAGAGGAGGTTCTTGAAGGATGTGTTGATAGAAAGACCATGCTTAGTGGTTTCACATATGGCAAGACAATAGTAGGTGACACATAAATAGGTAAAAATAAATGGTTTAATTTTAATTAATTTATTTGAGATAGAGTATAGATAGATAGATTTTGAGATATATCAGTGATCTAATATCTATTTGGTTGGAATTTTATAGGTGATGTAGAGGAGGAAACCATATGGGGGTCCCTAGTGAGGGGAGAACCCATGATATCCTAGATGAGGTGTTGATGCCATATGGCCCTGCCACACTGGAGGATCTCATGGTACCATCTGCCCTAGCTCAGGTGAGTTGGTTCAGACTAACATAATAGTCTATGAGGAAGTTATAGTCACATAGAGAGTGGATTTAGCCACCAACAAGGATGAGTGTAGGAGAGGCATAGGTTTTTTAGGCCCTAGATTAGGAGAGAGTCATGCATCTAACTACCATGACCTAGATGGGACAAGTACATGCCTAGGAGAGAGAAACACATCGAGCGACCCTGACCCAATTGAGATAGGTAGAGGCCCAGGTGGCTAATCTACAAGGTTAGATATCAGGATTGAGATCTAAGATAACCTTTTTACAATGTTTTGTTTAGAGGAGTTAGACTAAGGCATCTATGGGTAGAATGTCTACGACACGAGATAGGTATGATGGGGCCCAACCATAAAGCTGGATCTATGTATTTTTGTATTTCGTATAAAAACACATGATATATATATAGATATCTTATTTTGGAAGTTGGATTTTGATTTTATGTGTTTGTATTATGGTTATGGCTATGGATGTTTGGATATATTTATTTATAGCACATGTATTTAGATTTTTTTTGTATATGCTATAGGAAATATATAAGTTGTGGTTTTTTTCTAGCATTATGTAGGACACATGCATGGTTGAAAAGAAAACATGTGAAAAAGATTTGGTTATGTATAATCAATCAAAAAATTTACTACACACTATTTCATGTTGGAAAATGTGTAATAACAAGAAAATGACTAAGTATAGAAAACCAAAGTCTACTGAAGAACATGGCAAAAAACTATTTTTAAACCATAAAAAGATCTTTTAGCACCAAATTAAAACAAGTAAAATCATACTAAATCACTTTTTCAAGTATGGAAGTAATGTAATAAAGTGGAAACCATGTGAAATAGCAATGGCATAAAAATAAATCAATTAAGTTAATCAATCATACTAAATTATGTTGGGAAGTAGAAGATAAAAAAATTGGCAAAATTGGTCTTAAATTTATCACATTAATTCAAGCTAAGAAGTATGAAAAATTCAAGAAATAGTTGGATTCTTACATGAAAGTAGGAAATGAGAAGATAAAAGGTGAAAGAGAAATAGAGTAAGTATAAAAAATACTAAATCAAGTTGGGAAGCATGTCAATGACGCGTAACTTCATAATCAATCAAATCTTATTTCATATTTGACACATGTAATTTTGATTGTGACTTGGATTATTAGAAAATTTTATGAGGAAGGCTAGGTCCTCTCTATGGTATTATACTACAACTCACAAAGGGAACACCAATGAAGTGGAATAAATGTGAAAATATGGTAACAAGGGAATTTTGGTAATAGAAATGTGAAATTGTGGTAATTTATGAGGAAGGCTAGGTCCTATCCATGGTCTTACAATGTAACTCACAAATGAAATCCCTAGGGGAGTGATAAGTGAACAAAGCAATATTTATCAAGAAGAAATGTGAGGATTGTAGGAAGTGAAAAAAGAATGTAAAAATCATAACATATGCATCATATGAGAAGACCTTAGGAGATAAGAGGCATACTAAGGACATGAGAAGACACTAAATGACTAGCGACCATCAATATACAAAGGAAACTTATTCACTATAAACATAAAGCTATGTAAGTAAATAAGCATGCTACTAAGATCAACTCATGAAGGTAGATTAGTACAAGAAAAATAAAATGGACCTACCTTCCCATGATGTGTTCCCCATTCCTCAAGACCCCTTATAGAGCCATTAATCTACTATAAAGATTAGGTACTTACGTGAGAAAGTAGGTAGTATTAAATATTTTTTTATTCTCCTTTTCTAATCTACTGACCTATCACACCCTAATGGACCTCAGCTCTACTATGAAACCAACTGTGGAGTTTGAGCTTCAAGTAGAATAAGGAGATGTGCTTTGAATCACATCTTTTAGTGTGATTTGACTTTTAGGAATTTTGATTTTTTTTGCCTTTTATATCATTGTATTTTATTAAATGATTTAGATTTTGAATATTTTTATAGGATTTTTAAGATTCTTCCTCTATATGGACTTGGAATGACCAATCATGAGAGATAGAGTGATACACATGAATGAGATTTAGGCTTAGGATAAAGGAAGCTATGTAACCAAAGATAAGATTGACTAGGACACTTAGGCTTAACTATGAACCATCATTTTATCTCAAGTCTCAACCATGTATATGCTTAGTTTGTGAAAAGGAATAAAGGGAATAAAGGAGATCCAAATTGTACCAATATAAAAATATTATAATGAGATTAATTATTTTCTAGCTGATCACATGGTATAGAAGGATTGACTAAAGGGAACCGGGGTTGTATAAAAAAGTCACAATGACAATTATGTATGTAAATAAAAATAAGAAAAAAAAAACAATCATGGAAAGATACCAAGGGAATTCTTAAGAAAAAACTTAAGAAGAAAAAGAAAGCAATGATAAAGAAGACATCCATAATCAAACATAAATAACATGATAAGCAATATATAATGTGAGAGTAAAGTCACCATGTAAGATAAATAAGAATTTGACATAATGTCAAATGATATAACAAATAAATATAATATTGGAGCACACGTCCAATCCAAAATGAAAATGTGAGAACACCATGCATGTGCTCATAAGTACTGATAGATCTCTATGAAGTTGGAGTTGAATTACAGCTAATGTCTCATCTATCTCTAGTGAAAATTGGGAAGATACTTTACATATAATGTTCTCAATAGAAAAGGTAGGAATGCTTGATGGATCATGCTGAGGAGGGATATTAGGAAAGGGATGCTCAAAATAATTCATGAAAATGGACTCTATAGGAGATGAAGGGATCACCAGTGGGAAAGGATCCATAAGTGAAGGACTCAAAGGTGGAGAAGGATCCATAGGTGAGGGAAGGTCCACAGGTGAAGGATTCATGGGTGGAGGAATATGAGGTGAAGAAGGGACCATAGGAGGGGATGGAACTGTAGGAGGTGGAACCATGAGAGAAAAGGGATACTTCTTATGGGAATGACCTATGGGAAGAATAATGAAAGGTGTGAGAATAGTTAATATATGATCTTTAAGATGCTATTGAAGGATGTGATAGTGATCGGTGTGATGGGTGCCGCATTAGTGCCAAAGATAATACACCTCTCCATACTTTGGAGTATACTCAAGTAATAAATTTAGGGGAGGTATGGCCTTGTCTAAGGAATAAGGGATAAAAGGATGCAAATTATCAATATATGGTCACAACTTATAATAATGTATGGAGGAATGATTATCTATGCCATGGAAGAAATAAATACACTTGTGAGTAGGTTTAGTAAAAGTACTCACAGGAGGAAGTGTAATAGAAAAGGAAGGAGATTGGGAAGGATAATTGGCCCATTTGGTGGGACATGGATCCATTTGTGGTAAAGGAATCAAACCATTACCAAGATAATGTGGTGGTGGTGGTGGAGCTAGATTAGGTTTGATGGAATAAGCGATGGGATCAGAAGTAAGGATAGACTTAGCTAAAGTGGGAGCAAGAATGGGATCTGATGTAGGCTCTATTGAGGGAGGAAAAGGGTCTATATAAGGCTGAAGGAGGTTAGCATGAATCTCAGAGATAAGCAGGCTAGAGGGGTTAGGGTACCTAGTAAAGTGGTAAGGCCTAGTCATAACATGATCCATAAGCATACTCCTACATGGTTCTTCAAAATATGAAGGTGTTTGCACCATATTTACCCTATGATAAATAGGAAAAATACTAAAATTAGGAACTATATAAGATGGAATATGGAAAGATACACTCAAAGACTGAAGCAAAGGGGAATGATAATGGATAATATCAACATCACAAGTCTGAACAAGACCACCTAAGAATGGATCATCTAAGGTATAACCATCATCATAGTTAGGTGTATAAAGATCAATGATTCAGGTATGGATGATGTTATCATATGATGAGGTGTGATGAATAAAATACTGAGTCATAATCAAGACAACATGGATGTCATCACAAGGTGGTTTGCAAGAATGAGGATGTAAATAAGCACGAAGCTAAGGGATGAGATGAGGTGAGAGATCAAAAATTTTAATCTTGAGTTTGATCTCATTAGGTTCATAATCATTGGAATATAAGAATTTAGGGGGAATATTCCTAATGATTTTGGGATTACCATTGCAACTTCGAGTAGAATTGATGAGAAATTTAGATTGTAGAGACTCATGAAATGGAATACTGGGCGAAGGTTCTATTGACCAAATTTGACTTTTAGGTCAAATTGGGGTACCCCTAGGTAAAAAATTGATTTTTAGGTGTTTTAGGGGTCTAATATAGATGTCAAAAGGTGTTTTATAGATTAACTAATGTCATTTAATGTTATAATCACCTTAGTCCTTAGTCATTTTAATCCTTTTAGTCATTTTGGGTCATTTTGAGGTCAAAAAAAGTATATTTAATGACTTGTATGAATTTATTGGGAAGTGTGAAGATTAAAAAATATGATGTCACATGAAATGTGTCCTAAGAGGTCTTAATCAACTATCAAAATAGAAAATTGGTAGGTTTTCCAGAGGAAAGGGCAATTTTCTTGGGAAAAAAGAAGAAAATGACACTTGTACAGCCCATGGGGAAGTGTGCCACATGTAATAAGATCATGAAATGTACTTTAATCTTCCTTAATCTTAGTTCCATGTTTTATTTACTCTAGAAGTGCCATTTTTGGCCCAAAAGCATTCTACTCTTTTTTCACCCTTCTTGGCAAGCAAAAATAGTCTTCAGGTTTATACTTGGTATGCCCAACAGTGGAGGTTTCAGATCAAACATCTTAGGAAGATTAAATTAAACTCAAGAAAATTAATTTACATATAATTTTTTTGAATAATGGTGTCCTGTGCTTCACGCACCATCCTCATGAAGCTAACTATGTTTTTCTGCCTGTTAATCTGTGTAGCCTATGGGTTTTACCTTGGTTTGAGAAATTATATACAAACTAGTTGCTAAATTTGATTCCAGATGATGTTTCATTCATTATATAATGTTTACCATGATTTTATTTATGTTTCAAGTTGATTTGATGAGTAAATCATCTCATGTTGGCAGATTAGTCTCATATGGGATGACATATAGGTTTCCACCATTTTTGGATTCTCATGCTTGTTCATGGATTCATAGGGTTGTTTTAGTTTCATTAATATGTTTTCAAGATTATATTTACCCCCCTTCACCTTTAAACTCCTTTCTTCAAAGTAATTCTCATGAATGCAGTCATAGAACACATATAACTAGTCTGTCATATGACTATCATACCAGTCAACTAGGTGCCTTCAAAGGGGTTCAACATTGAAAATAAAGTTTTAAAATGGTCTTGAGATTTTAAATAACTTGATGTTTCATTTGATAATCAAACAAAAGAATATCAATCCAATATGTAGACATATTCTTTAGACACATGAAACTTCTACCCACTACTTGCCTATAAGTAACTTAATGTGCACCTACAGGTGCTCTTACCAATAATTTATTGATGAAAGGGATATTTAGAGATAATTATGATTTTTATTGAGATAGTAGTATATTTGGAGGTTTTGAGATGAGTATACAACTCATAAAGAGTCAAAACAATACACGCTGTCCATCTTCACACTTACTGTCTACTTTTACAAACAATCACCTACAGGTAGCCTTAGTAGGGGAATAAGAGCTCTTAATGGAATATCTTAATATGTTGTAATCCTTATTTGGAGTCTTAATGTAATGAAATTACTTCAACAATATAGTAGAATAGTAGAAATATATCCAAATATGACTAAAATATATCAGAATATATGAGAATAGACAAGCCACTTCGAGGGGGTAACCTCCAAAAGCTTTAATAAGAGAAAAATTCATAATATGATGATAAATAATTACCCTCTACCTCCTATATATAGTCTATCTAGGCCATGGTTACTCCATAGGCTGACCTACTAACCAAATGAATGCATAGAGAAATGTGATATAACATCAAATGAGGGATAAGTAAGCCACAAGTCGGCTATTTCTATCCTCATACATGTGATATGTTAGGGCCGTAGCATGCCCTTCCCATTTAAACCAATGTTGAACAACTCTGGATGTTGTTTCAAAAAATCTTCACCTTCTCAATTTGCATCTTCACTACTCAGGTTCTTCCACTTGATCAGATATTCCCTAATCTCTCTAGTTCTCAACCTCTTAGTACAAGTTTGGAGGATCTTCTCTAGTTCTAAAATGACTCATCCTTCTTCATCTAGTTCTGAGAGTTCTGTTTGGGTTGAAACTATTTGTCCAATGACCTTCAAACATGAAACATGAAATACTAGGTGTGTGCAAGATGAATGAGGTAACTCGAGCTTATAAGGCACACTTCCAATTTTTTGTAGAACCTGATAAGAGCCATAATACTTAGGAGCAAGTTTGTTGTCCTTTTTTTTTTGCAAGGACATCTACTTATAAGGCTGTAAATGAATAAATACCCAGTCACCTACCTCAAAATTTCTCTCACTATGGTGTTGATCTGCTTGTTGTTTTATCTTGTTTTGTGCCAAGGCCAAATTCTCTCTCAAACTAGCCAAAACCTCTTGTTGATGATGAATGTTCTCCACATTTCAAACCTTGGTTTGAACCTTTAATGAGGAAGTGATTGATGGTGGATGGTAACCATATAGTGCTAGAAATGGAGACATTTTAGAAGAGGTATGGAAAGATGTGTTATACCACCATTCTGCAAGTGGTAGCCATTTAACCTATTGTTCCTATTTATCTGATACAAAACAATAGAGATGCCCCTCTAAACATTTGTTAACCACTTATATTTATCCATTAGATTGGGGGTGGTAAGATGAGCTACGAGCTAGTTGAGTACCCAAACAGGAAAATAGTTCAGTCCAGAAATTACTAGTGAAAATAGGATCACGATCAATTACAATTATTTTGGGGGTTCCATGTAATTTGAGAACTACTTCCATAAAAATAATTGCTATTGTACTTGTTGAAAAAGGGTGTGAGAGAGCAAAAAAATGGGCAGATTTTGTAAGCCTATCCACAATGACCAAGATAACATTCTTACCTTCAGAACAAGGCAACCCTGTGATGAAATCCATGGAAATCTCCTCCCACCTTTGACTAGGAATTTCTAATGGTTGTAACAGACCTGAGGTCTTAATTGTCTCACCTTTATTCTATTGGCATATTAAGAATTCTGTCACAAAATTTTGTACATCTCCCTTGAGTCCTTCCCAAAATAATTCTTTATTAATTATGTGATATGTTTTCAAGAACACTAAGTGTCCCCTAATTGGAGATGTATGCAACTCTGTAAGAATCTTATGCTTAAGCTTGGAATTTTCACACAAGTATAACCTACCCTTATACCATAGGACATTACCTTTCCATTCAATTTTTTTAGAGGCTAAGGTACCTTGTTGGAGATTTTAAATCAAAACTTGTGTATCCTTGTCTTGCTCCCATTATAATCTGGGTTCATCCACCCAATCTGCTTGCAATATGGATATTGCACAAAGTAATGCTTCTATGGATGTATCTCGTCTAGATAGTGCATCGGCTACTACATTATCTTTACTCTTATTATAGATGATTTCAAAATCATAACCCAACATTTTGGTTACCCACTTTTGTTGTTCCTCAGATGATAATCTTTACTCCAAAAAGTATTTGAGACTATCATGATCAGTTTTCACCTTAAAGTGTCTACCCATCAGATAGGGCCTCCATTGTTTAACTGCATGAAAAATATCCATCATTTCTTTTTCATAAATAGGTTTTTCTAGCTTCTTAGCTTTGAATTGACGACTCTCAAATGCAATGGGTCTTCTTTTCTGCATTAGTACCACCCCAACCTAGATCGGGAAGCATCACATTCAATAGTGAATGTCTTTGAGAAGTCTAGAGTAGCCAAAACTAGAGTGGTGCACATAGCTACTTTTAGTTTCTCAAATGCTTTGGTGGTGGCATCATTCCAATGGAAGGCATCCTTCTTTAACAATGTAGTGAGTGGAGCTATTATGCTGCCATAACCTTTCACAAATCTTTGGTAGTAACCTGTTAGTCCTAGGAACCCTCTGATGTTTTTGAGGGTTTTTGGCATGGGCCATTCCATCATAGCTTTGATCTTTAGGGGATCAACTTTGACAGCTTCATAGGAAATAATGTGACCTAGGTACTCTACCTCTTATACTCTAAAAGCACATTTGGATACCTTTACATAAATCTAATGCTTCTCCAAAACTATCAGCACCTGTTTCACATGTTGCAGATGTGCTTCCCATGTCTGACTATAAATCAATATGTCATCAAAGAAAATCAACACAAACTTCCTTACAAAAGGCCTAAAAATAGTGTTCATCAGGCTCTAAAAAGTAGATGGTGCATTTGTAAGACCAAAAGGCATTACCAAAAGCTCATAATGGCCCTCATGCATTTTAAAAGCAGTTTTATGAACATCTTCATCCTTGATTCTAATTTGATGGTACCTTGAGCGAAGGTCTAATTTTGTGAAATAATTAGCACCATGCAACTCATCAAGTAAATAATCAATTACTAGAATAGGAAACTTATCTTTGATGGTGTACTTGTTGAGTTCCCTATAATCTGGGTACATCCTCCATGTGTCATCCTTCTTTCACACCATGACCACTGGTGATTAATATGCACTTTGGCTATGCCTGATGATTCCTGCCTCCAGCATCTCATGGACCATTTTTTTGATTTCACTCTTTTGTGCATATGGATATCTATATGGTCTGATATTTGGTGGTTGACTCCCTGGAAGTAGTTGAATGACATGATCATGTTCTCTTTTTGGTGGTAGTCCTTTTGGCATAGCCACAAAAATAGATGAGTGGTCATCAAGAATCATTTATAGATCAGGATGTGTAGATGCTTGTGTGGGTTGAACTTCTATGGAACATAATCGTGCAATAATTCCATCTGCCCCCTTTTTTAGTATCTTGGTCATTTGATGTGAACTAACCAATTATGGAGATTTTGCTTGTAATCCACGTATTTCAATTTTTCTACCTTCAGAATGAAAGCACATGAATAGTTTCTAGAATTTCATCTCAATGGTACCTAAGGTTATGAACCATTGGACTCCCAAAACAATGTCTATGTTACCCATGGGAATAGCAAACATAGGAGAATCAATATTGTACTCACCCATAACAAGCTTAATACTATGGCATTTGCCTGAACAATTAATTGTGCCACCATCTGCAATCATGACTTGAAATTTTGGTGCTGGGTAGATGAAACAGTTCAATCGAGTGGCAAACTTATGGTTGATGAAGTTATGTGTGCTCTCTGAATCAATCAACACTGTCACTTTCTGTTTCTTGAGGAAACCCACCACCTTAAGAGTTTGTGGAGTGTTAATACTTGGAAGTGCATGCCAAGAGATTATAGGTTGGGAATTTTTAGGTACCTCCTCTATCTCTTCCTCATCATCATTGGAGGCATCATCTTCCTCTTCATCTTCATTGGATCCCTCAATGTAGAATAACTTATTCTTAGCACATTTATGTCCTTTGCTCCACTTGCTATCAAAACTAAAACATAATCCTTTTGCACGCTTCTCTTCAATTTGTTGTGGGGTCAATTTGGTAGGTGGAGGAAATGTTGGTGTCGATATGCTATAATCTTTGAAGTGAGTGAATGGCTGCTTCTTGTTGGCTATGATTTTTTCCTTAGCTCTGTGTGCCATGATAATAGAATCAGAAATCTTAAGTGGATTAAACATGTGTACCTCATGTTGAATATGGTCCTTAAGTCCACCCAAAAATAGGTCATTCAAGTTATCCTCAAAAATTGTCTCCACTCATAAAGATAGGTTATGAAAATGATGAATATAATCCTTGATAGAGCTAGTTTGTCACAATTTTGCTAGTTGGCTGAAGTAATTCTCTTTCACACTATTGCCATAGTGTAATTGCAGCTCCTCTCTAAAAATTGACCTAGTGACATTGAAAGTCATCTTTTTCTTTTGAGCACACAACCATCGATACCAAATGAATTGATCAGGTTCAAGATACAAAGATGCCATGGTAACCTTCTATCCACCTAAGATCTGATGTAGATCTAAAAAATTCTCCATTTGGTTGATCTAATTGAGTGGATTTTTTCCATCAAATTTGCGTATATCCACCTTTGGTAATAGGTTCCTCTGTGGCACTATAGTTAGATTTGAAGTAGACTGGTTAGGAGAACCACCCTAGTGGGGTTGTGTAATAACATTAGCTAGATGATTTGACTGATTATTTTTTAAAGTCATTATGATATCTACCAAACTATCTTGTTTGGATTTCATATTAGATTGTATGCCTTGCACCTCACTCTAAATTCGTTGCACACTATAGTCAAGTTGGCTCACTGTATGATCTATGTCAGATAACCTTGGTACAAAGGGTCTAATACATCCCCCTTCTGACTCCATCTCTTCCTTGTTAGGAGTTTTACCTGGAGTTTCAACACCCTTTCCTCAGCCCCAAGTTTGTGGACCTACCATAAAAGGGCTTTATGATGTCGACCCTGATTGGCACTTTTTGACCCAACTTTGACCAAATGATTTTGGAATTATGTCAGCCTCAAATCAAAACATACAAGGAACATACTGTATCTAGATTTTTCTCTAGTAAAAAAATTGTAGAGAATTTTGCAACCATTTTTTAGATATAGCCAAATTTAAAAAATTAGGTTTTCACCCACAAGATTGCCCAAATCCCAGCTCTAATACCACTTGTAATGAAATTAATTCAACAATATAGTAGAATAGCATAAATATATCTAAATATGACTGAAATATATCAGAATATATGATAAGAGACAAGCCACTTCGAGGGGGAAACCTCCACAAGCTTCAATAAGAGTAGAATTCACAATATGATGATAAACAATTACCCTCTACCTCCTATATATAGTCTATCTAGGCCATGGTTACTCCATAGGCTAACCTACTAACCAAATGAATGCATAGAGAAATGTGATATAGAATCAAAGAGGGATAAGTAAGCCATAAGTTGGCTATTCCTATCCTCATACATGTGATAGGTTAGGGCCATAGCACTTAATAGGTTGGGGAACCATAGAATACCTATCTGGGGTGTTTATTAGCAAATTTAAGTTGAGAACTACCTTTCAAAGACTCAATGACAATTTATAGGGATCAAATCCCCAAAAATAAAAATAGAGGTCCAATAATGTTTTAGAAATATCATATTACAAGGTTAAAAATATTATTGGTGCATCTAATGACCTTGAATAGTATCCCATATATAGGTTTATCACCTTGCAAGAGGTAGAAGACATATGATAAAGGGAAAATGATTGTTAGGTAGTCCAAAGTTGCTTGCAAAAGCACTAAATTTAGACAATGAAATCTATAAGAAGGAGTTCCAAATGAGATATTCTTCACTCGAAGTTGAAACTTGGACTTTTCACCAAGTTTGAATGTTTCTAATTGTTGAGAGGGGTAATCATGATCTAAGAGACCATTTTAAGGAGGATATGCATTGGTTTTTTCTTCTTAGACCACTTTTAGTTCATACACAGGCCATGGTTAACCACCTACAACTAGCGAAAAGTGGAGGTTTGAAAGAGTGATTTCCTTCTAATGAACCTAGGTGCTTAGTATCCTAGACCATGATATGAGCATTGTTGAACATGAAAACTAGAAAAGAGAGGTTAGAGTGTCATGTTTTTATTAGAGAATCACTTTCAAATATACCTTATTTGGAAATGAACACCTATAACCAACTGTAATGGTAGAGAGAGGCAAAGAATAAAGGGAATGTGTTTGATGAGACCAAGCCTATGCACAGTGGAAAAAGTGGATCCAAAATGGTGTGAAAAACTTAAAAGGAGATCATTTAGGGTTCTAAAAGTCTAATATAAGCATGATTACCTTTAGGTGCTCTTTCTAAACAAAAACATAGTCTGATATGGATGACTGTAATGTATCAGTCAGCGAACAGTGAGTTAAGGAGTCAAGAATGAAGGTTACCAATGTATAGACATGATCCCAAGTGATTAAAAACAATAATTAAGTGGTTATAGGAGACCCTAAAATGATCTACATACCTTATATCAATCTAAAATGTAATGAATAACTACAAGCATAGTGTCAAGAAGTAGAATATAGTTAGGGTTTACACATACAGTCTAGATCAGTCAAGGGGATAAAAGAGCATATAAAAGTATGAATTGATGAAGTGGATATGATAAAAAATTAATAACAATATAAAAATCTTATTGGAACCATAATTATTGATATTGAACTAAGAAAGGAGTTTTCAGTGGTCAATTTTGAGTGGAAAGTCAGAACACAATAAGAAAAGACACTTAGTCCTGACTAGACAGTTGTAGGGGGAAGTAAAATGGAAGGTTGAAGTAAGGAATAGATGATGGTACACCTCCATAAGTACCACGAGAGTATTTTTAGGCCTTTATAATACAAATCAATAGAGAAAAGGGTTCTAAACAAGCAACACATACTCAGATTTGAAGAAACCCTGTACACAATCACTCTTCTAACAGTCTACCTTAGTTTTTTATGCTTTTAAGGGATAAAATGAAATGATCAAGAGCCAATTATATATATATATATATCCAATTATTTTTTTGTCTAGACAAATAGGTAAAGTGCCTTCTATTTTGTCTCAAATAGAGGGCACTTTCCTATAATGCAAATTATCAATTTTGGGGAAGAATGGTCATAAGATGAGGTAGGGAGCTGAGTATAAATTCAAAAAATATGTGAGAGGTTAAATTATACCAAGACAACATGTGAATTATAGAATAAATAATTTCATCAAGGAGGCTTAAACCCTTAGGGTTACAATCAAGCCTATCAGGCACGTTTTGGCCTAGTGCCCAAATGAGAAGTCGAAACAATTTTTAGCATGAGGTATTCTCTCCAATAATTTGAAACATTTTTTAGGGACTATAGAAGAGATGTTAAAGATATTTGGATGTAGGGGAACCATAAAAAATCCATTTTGAGTTTCAAGGACAATTCAAGCCTACTAAGCATAACTAGGCTTAAAGCTCAAATGATGGGCCAATTTTCTTTCTAACTTTGGAAGAGAATTCAAATGAATTTTATAATGTTATTATGGTCTTAATATAGGTAATAAATCTTTTATAAGTCATATAAATCACCAAGAATCCACTTTTGAACTCAAAATTCTCTCAGACATGAAGGAAAAGAGGAAAACAAGCTCGATAGCCTAGTTTTAGATGCTCATATCTTTCATGAGGACTTACATGGATTAACAAGGAGTTTATAGGTGTTATAAGGGTCCTTGAAAATCATCATTTTGTATTTTTTTTCAATTTGGATGTTAGATATTTATGAACAAAGCTAAGAGTCAAAACAGGCCTAAAATCCTTGCAAACCCTCGGTCAAGACCTGATTGGATAAATGAAGCTAGAGATGAATTCTAATGGAAATGTTTTCTCATGAAAGTCATTATAAATTGTATATGACTCACTTAGGCTCCCTCCCATGCTTTGTTTTTGTATGAAATTGTATAGACAAGGTGTAAAATAGGGTATTTTTGACCATTTTATGTGTTTTATAGGCTATAAGAGGTTTTAAGAGGTGAAATCAAAATTAGGTGGAAGATATAGACTTTTTATAACTCTCTATGGTAATTCAATTTTAATAAAAAAATTATAAATTTCTAAACTAGAGCTCTCATCTCAGCGAATCAAAACTAACATAGTGGACAAGTTAGTGAGAAGGATGGAAAACTCCAAGTGAGGTGATTTTAAGGTGTGACTAATGCTTATGAGGATATATAGGGTCTTGATATGTGTCATCCACTCCCTCCCATATATTTAAATGAGTAAATAAATCCAAATTTTAGGACAAGTGTACAGGGTTCATGAAGGAGTTTTTTGGACAATAGATGATGATGGCTCACTTCTAGGTGATTCCAGATGACTAAGACTAAAAAAAATGCATGGAGAGGTATGTGTGATAGATCTACCCTTATTTAAAATCATCATAACTATACCTAATCAGTTCTGAGATGTTTAATTAAGTCTAAATCATGAAGATAGTTTTTTGAGCCAAAATGAGGAGTTTTATGCCACTTTGTAAGAGCTTGATGACTTGGATGGACACTTATGCTTATTTAACTTACATAGTTCATCCTATATCCTATTATCATGCATAAGTGACTAATTCTCTCAACTTGACAAGTGTCTTTGTTACCTTTAAACTTCTCTCTTCCCCTCTCTCTCTCAAGTTCTATAAAAATTAATTGGCTATTGTAACTTATGCTCCACCTGAGTATGGCAAAGACATACTCAATTGAATACCATTTGATCAATAATACTATTCATTTTTACCTCTTCATGACTGTTCACAAGTGTGTTTTGATTGGATGATGAATCTTTCTTAGTAAAGACTATGGATTCCATAACATGTGGTCTCATTATTTCACCCTATTTGCAGTTGAAAATCTTTTTATTATATGTCATGTGAAGTATTCTAGGAAGTGTCAAATATTGAGTGAGTTAGAATTTTTATTAGTGTCATTTAAGGCCTTTTTTCTAGTCCTTATATCTTTTCACATTCATCCATAACCTCATAATATAACATTGATGTGAGAAGATGCAGATTGGAGAAGTGTATGTTCAGTTTGTCACTTGATTTTATGTGTAACATGCAGATGGTTAGAAGTCATCATGTTATTTGTGTATCACCTCCCTTATAATAGTTTGCTTTCAATTATTTTTCTCTTTCCCCCTCCAAAGTTTATGTGTAGTTGTGATCCAAATTGGTACATCAAAAGAGCTATCCCTATCTAGAGATTCACCTCATTCTTAGGCTACCCACAAGCCTAGCGGTGTTTTAATTGTGCCACTTAGATGAGGAGAGATTTTCTATCTCCTCAAAGGGTAAAAATCTAAGTGACAAAATATTTAAGAGTAGGAATCTTAAAGACATCATGGTCTTATAATTATTCAAAATTTTAAGGGTTAGTATCACCCTAAATCCTATAAATGGCTCCATTATGAGGGAATTTAACACATTGGCAGGCAAAAGAAGTAATTGATCTCATACGATGAGTCAATGGCCTACCAATAAATATGTTATAAGATAGAGGAAATTTAAATATCATCACCTTCACATGAATGGTGATAGGTGGGATGGTAATGGGAAGCCACACACAACCTAAAGGACACATTTTCCTAATGTGATAGCCTTGACATGTGTTTCATGTGGATTTGAGATTGCATTTGAAATATCCAAGAGTTTTGATAAGATCAAGAAAGGTAAAAAAGTTACAAAACCTTTGTCAATCAAGGCATGCTTGACTTATATATCACCAATTTGAACACTAATGAATAGAGGAGGATCATTTGCACAAAGTAGTATCTCATTGGGAATCATAGAAGTGATGGGAAATTTGAGGGAAAGAGAAGTGTCCATTATTTCATCAAAATGTATGAACATCTCTTTACATTATTGTAATAAGTTATCTTCATATCCAAATAATGTTGCTTCACGTCCTGCTAGGGGAGGATGAGGGATGTTCATTTTGAACAAGAGTTGCATAAGACATTTTCAATGATGTAGAGATGTCCTCATAATCTCAAGAAATGGAATTTGGGATGGGAGATTAGTGAGTTCCATGATGGGATCCCACTCATCATAACCCATAAGACGGTTGTTAGAAATAGGTGCATAGTTTTGAGGGAGATCCTCAAAAGGAAGAGTTGAAGTGCATTGGAATTTATGTTGATAAGAGGGAGAAGGTTTAGATCAAGGTTGTAAACTATGTTGAGAAGCTGAAGCAATTATTGTAGGTTGGTTTTGAGAATTGTTAGAGGAAGCCTTAATAGAGGATTGAGTGTCATCAATGTTAGGTAAAGAAGATGGAGGGATGGTAGAAATATAATGGGAAATGTTATCCAAGGGAGGAGTGGGAATTGGATCAAAAAAACTTATAAGGTCATCTTTCCCCAAATAATTTAAGTGAGTTGGTGAATAATCCTGGATAACACAAAATGTGTGAGATAATGGAGGGGTGTAGATGGGTTAAGGATTAATGAAAGCAACCAACCTTTACATATTAGTCATATAAAACACATTCTCTTTAGGAGTTAGGTCAATAAGACTTTATACATTGTTTGTGTAAGGGGTGGGCTTGTCTTGGTGATTTTGGTTATTTGGAAGAGGGTCTTTATAGATGGCCAAATGAACATTACCTTGACTCAAAGCTTGAGATTTAGTATATGTTTCATGGGATTTAAAAATAATGTCGTAAGATTTTTGATGCTTCCAAATGATAGAATCATGATAAAAATTAAGACTAAGAAGGAAATCCAAGGCCAAATTATGTAGCTGCCTACAAGTCTCATGAGAATGACCCCAACTAGCATAAAACCAACAAAACTTGTTGAGATCATACCAATATTTTATAGGATGAGTGGGATTAATTTCTCATGGAAGAAGCCTAGGTAAACATTTGAGTAATTCAACTAAGGATAATACTTTACTAACATTGATGTTATTAGGTGAAGATAAATGAAGATTGGTGATTTGTTGAGGAGGGGGAGCTGGTTCTAAAGATTAGTTAGGAGCAACTTGAATAGTGTGAATGGTGTCATAAGACTCTATGAGAGCATCATTGGTAGCATCATGATTTTTGTTCTTGATTAAGATGAGAGGATCCTCAGGAGGTTGGGGTGGATTGAATTGATGCATGAGGAAATCTTGACATTTATCTTGGTCAATGGTCTCCTCTAAGGTACATGGAGAGAGAGTGTGGACCCAATATTACAGCTTGGGAAAAAAAGCATTGGTAAAGAGATGGAAAAGGTTATCATTGACCATGTTATGTTCACATTTGTTGGACAATGTTTTCCTCCTTTGAACAAAACCTTGGGTATTTTAATTTTTAAGTTGCTTACAATTATAAAATAGGCCAAGGTATTTTTAGGAAGATCACTAGTTTAGAACTCTTGGACTAGAGCATTTACCAAATCTTCTCGACTATTAACAGAATGAGTTTTAAGTTGGTTGTACCAATCTAAAGCATCACCCATGAGAGTTTTGGCTGATAACTTGGTAGTAGCAAAGGTGTTTAATTTGACCCAGTCTTTATAGAGATTTCCAAATGTTTTTAGATGATGAGTAGGATCAGTTGATCCATTGTATGAAATAGTAGGGGTGATACCTCTTATATCAATATTAGCAATTTGAGTTGTAAGAGGCTCATTTTGAACATGTTTAACTGTTTTGTTGACAAGAGGAGGTTGAGGGATGAGATTGCCATGGTAATCTCAAAGAGGAGGTGGGGGAACATTTTTATTATGCACGCCCTAAAGCATTGGTTGAGGGTGGGTTTGAAGATGGAGAAGGTGATTTTGCATTCTCATCATTTTCTTTGTATTATGAGATTGAAAAGTATTCATTTGATTAATAATTTTTAATAAAATTTGATGGGTTTGATTGGAATTGTTAACATTATTTGAAGCATTAGAGTTGGTATTAGTGGCATGGGTACCACTATTGGTGTTGGTAAGAGTTTAAGAGGAATTGTTAGAATGTGAGGTACTAGTATAAAAATTTGCTTGTGTGGTAAAAGGTGAACTAGTGAAGGGATGATAATATAAATCACTATAAGCATGATTAACATGGGTAGAAAATGATGCACTAGTGGAAGAGTTATGGAGAGTAGATCTTGGAAGAGGCCGATTAGATGTAGAACCTACTGTGATAGTGGGGATACTAGGCATGGAGGTAGAAGAAGTTAAAGAGGAAAAGGTCATGGTATAAAAAGGGGTCATAATAGAGGGAAGAGGATAAGAATCAAAGAAGTTAGTACCCCTAAATCCATGTGATAATGTGGAAGAATGTGAATGAGGCTCTTCAACTTGACCACTAATCATGAGATGGTAAATGGTAGAAGGATCCTTTCCTTGATGTTGAGGAAATTCAGAGATAAAGAAGAGCATTTCAAGGGTACACTCTAATTTTTGTTGATCTTCAAGTGAGAAGAGAGGATTATAAAGTGAAGAGTAATGAAGAGGGGTCCCATAGTTCATTGTGTGAGTGGCTATGTGAATATTAATATCATCTAGGAGAGGAGCCCTACTCTGCTTATGGGAAAATCTATAAGGATTGGTGAAACTCATCATGTCTATTGAATTAAATTTAGTATTATCTCCAAACAATAAGTTCATGATGAAGGACAAAGACTAAACAAGGCAAGAGAGATGAAAAAAATGATATAGGAAGTGATAGAAAACTATACAGAGTTGACCTAGTACAAAAATATGAGCTAAAAAATTGTACAAAGTTGATAGGGTCAACTTAGTACTAGAAATAGGGGATGAAAAAGTATACAGAGTTGATAGGGTCAACCTAGTATAATAAATAGAGGTTGAAAAAGTTTATAGAGTCGAGAGGGTTGACCTAGTACTATAGGTAGGGAAAATAGATAATCTATAAGAGATTGTGTCGAACAGGATGACTATGTATTGAAACAGAAAAACAATTTGCAAGTACTTTTAAAACTAATAAATGAAAGGAAACATACAACCAATTTAGTCAATGAGTTTGATCCAATTAAAGCACATGGTACAAAACCTTACACCAACACTGACAAATGCAAGTTTTTATAATACAACATACAATTGAGCAAAGAATAAGTAATCAACTTGGAAAGTAAAAGATAACTAAGTGGTCATCTTAAATGTTGTTAGATTATTAAAATATTATTTTAGATGTGATAAGGAGTTGGACATAAGTAAGGAACTGTATAGCAATGTATGGATGGTTTTGAAACATTTGGATTAAAAGGGATTTGTATTGGCAATGGTACTAGCTTAGTATTGGGGCCTACCCCCTCACTTCATACACTATAATGATAAAGGTGTCGATTGATTAAAAAATATATAATATTAGCCATATGTTTATACTTGGATAGAAAATAAAGTTGGTTTCCCTTGTGGTGATGAAATCTAAGTCGGTAGGCCTTACATAGATAATTGTTCAAATGCATTTTAAGATATTATGATTTTGTAGTGTGTGCATAAAAGAGAAAATAGTGTAACTAAATGGTATATTGAAAAACCACCTAATTAGACTATGTGATCTATTCTAAGCATGTAAGCAACAAGAAATAAAAGTGTGAACTAATTACTAGCATATAAGTCTTAATTCCAAATTTTAAACATATTATAGTGTTGATTTAGATGACGATGTATGCAGAGATTGTATAATAGATTTGATAAAGTCACTTCTATACTAAAAAATCAAGGGTTTAAAAAATAACTACGTCGATAATGTCGACCTAGTTTTCTAGATAGAATACAAAATACAAAACTATGTCAACAAAATTAACCTAGTTGACTGTACATGGGTAGTTTTAAAGACTGTAAACTATGAAAAATAGAACTATTACAAATGCTAGAAATGATAGAGAAGGATAGAAAGGAACCTTGGTGGGTTGGAGGATGCAAAAGAAAATAAGATTATTGTTGGAGTACCCTAATTTGTACTTGCCAATTTTGATAATTGTGTCAACTGGGTTAACCTAGCTTTGTAGTTTCTTATTTGTTGAAAACCTATAAAATATACTACATCAACAAGGTTGACCTAGTATTTTTTTGGAAGTTTGTAAATGTACACAGTCAATAGGGTCAACCTAGTAGGTTGATTTAGATGTCTAAAAATGTACTATGTCAACAAAGTCAACCTAATAGCTTGAATTGATGTCTGAAAGTGTACTGTGTCAACAAATTCAACCTAGTAGCTTGTATTTGATGTCTGAAAGTGTAATATGTTAATAAATTTGACCTAGTAGCCTATAATTGATAAAAAACTACACAAACAAAATAAATTCATATTGATGTGACTGTGTTAAAATTATGTACAAAATTTAGAGCTAAATCGACACTATTGACCCAATATCACAAAAATATAAAAATAAAATGATGAAAAATGTGAAATAAAATCTGTAATGGTTAGATTCACATTGATTTGACTAGAATGCATGTAATCAAAAATGCATCATGTCTATAAATCAATCCTAACTCAGAGAAGATAGATCATAACATACACTTTTGATTTGAGACACATTAGATTATTAGGAACATGACCAATATGGGGATATGATAGACCCAATTAGAAGATCTTTTACCATAATAAACTATGTTTGGGAGGGTTTCAAAGCCTTCAGTAAAGCAAAATCATGCAATAACCCTAAAGGAGTCCTATGTTCTGATATTTTACTAAAATAATAACAAGTAAAATAAATCTAATCTAGTGCTCACTAAAACTTGTGGCATAAATTGGGGCTTAACAATAATAAAAGTAAACATGCATAAGAGATATATACTCACATCAATGTATACCAAATCCTAACGCATAAAAAAAAAGAAAAAATGCATATCTATCTACTCTTACAAAGGAGGAACAAAGTTAGGAATATTTACCTTTGAAGACAAACCCACCGAGCCTCAATCTCTTCTTTGGCCAAGGTGATTTGCAGGAGGTTGTTGTTTTATGTAAAGATGATAAGGATAAATCACCTCTGGGCTACACAACCTATCAATGCATCCAAAAGACTTCTCTAAAAGACAAGACATGTATCTCCAAAAAAAATATGAAACCTTAAGCTTGATCCTCAATTAGAATGGTGGATAAGTAGATTCCCAATACATATTAATTCTTCTTCTCTTCTCTAAATAATGGTGAAATGAACTTGTATATATAGGTGGATCTAACCTTAAGCCCTTCCAAAAGTTTTGGTTGACAATATCAACTCAATCAACCTAGCATAATTTTGGATAAGAATTCACCAGGTCATAGGCTATGTTGGCCAAGAGATGACCTAGACCATAAGTGAATTCTACCCAAAATGTATAGGGTCAAACTAGTCAACCTAGTATAGTAAACAGAGGCTAAAAACTACATAGGGTCGACCTAGTCGACCTAGTACAACTAATAATGAAAAAGGGGCTAAGGTTAATAAAAGGAGGATAAAAGGGTGGAAAATTACTGAAGAGTGCAATAGAGAAAAATAAGCTTAGGGACAAGGTTTTCAGGAGACAAGTGTGTAGATAACATGTTGTAAAAGGGACAACAATCCTGTGAAGCACCAGTGGTCTGCCTACCCCTTTCCCAGTGCACCCAATGCCTGCACTTAAAGAGATTGAGACTTGATGGGTTCCTGCAAGTTACAAAGTGTCAGTAAGTGATAAAAGTTTGAAAATATGATGTGTATATAGAATCTACTAATTTATTGCATATAATATCTAAGGATAAAGGTCAAGGTTTCATATTGGACTAGAATTCTTGTTAGACTACATGAATATGGATTTGAATATTATGTATGAATAAGGGTTTGACTATCCTACTATTTTTATTGAAACATTGGGGAATTGAAAAAATTAAAAAATTGAGATTTTTAAGCCATATGGTTAATTTTTGAAGTGTAATACTCTAAGGAGAACTGAGGACCAATAGGGTCTTCAACAATTTTTTTGCATTTTTATACAGATTAAAGACCCAAATCATATTTGTTTAGATTCCCTATTATGATTATTTTTTAGGAAGTTTGTGTATGTGAAAATATGACAAGTAATCATGGCATTAGTTTGAAGCTTTTAGGGGTATTAAAGAGATCTGATAGGATACCCTTAGGTTTGTGGCAATGTTTAAATCACCACTTTGTAGACCACACCATGTGACCAATGTATAGACTACCAACCTTAACGACTAGCAACAACACATAGTGCATGGCCACTAATATGACTGTGCCTCTCATATTTTAGCCCCGAAGGGCTGCCCTTATGCTATTTAGCCTTGTTATTAATCTCTTGGCACTCTTGAGGCCAAATCGATGGATCCACGAAGGCTAGAGATGCATTTTTTGTTGGAATAATGGTTCTGATGCCGACCCAATAGTGAATATTTTAGTCACTATCTACAACTTAATTTTATCATAATTGTATTTTATTACTATAAATATTGTAGGGTTTTCTATTAAGGCACCTCTGTGGGCTCATATCTTGAGACCTATAATGAATTTCAAGGCGCCTATTTTAACTTATTTTTGATAATGTGAACTTAATAATATTTTTTTGAATTAATTTTGATTATATTGAATATAACAAATGTAAAAAGAGGAATCTAATTTTATAATTACATTTTATATAAATAGAAAATACTAAGGGAATAAGATACATATAATGTTTATTTTTTGTTAAAGTCTGAGGTTAAATGTAAATGGCAAAAAATGAGAAAAATTGGATCAAGAGTTAATCAAATTTGAAACCGAGTCTCTAGATTTTCTTATACATAATTGTCAGTGTCTAGACAATATCAACTAATTCTAGTATTTGAAACTTGATGGATTAATCTAAGTGGATTTTGTTTCATTATTTATGTACAGGTCACTACATCTGCTTATATGTTATCTTTGTGTGAGACTTTTAAGAGATATTTGTGCACACAATTTTAAAAAATTGTCTCTATACCTTAGGTGTTTAAATAATAAACAATATTTAGATTAGTCCCTTGTTAGTCCAAATAACAAAACATCAAGTATAACGATACACTAGGACTAAACACTCTTGCTTAAGAACTAGGAAAAACATAACATAATAACCAAGATCACAAAATAAAGATAAAGATAATACATATTTCTTACCTCTTTTGTCAAATTTGATGCTTACTTGTTGGCATAAAGGTGTCCATTCTGTATCTATAATGATTAGAGTCTTCTATCAATGCTCTTCCATGGTGGTAGCATCTCTCCAATGGTCACTTATGACTTGGTGTGAATCTTGGCATAAATTGGGCATTATAACACTACTCTCAAAATCTTCAAAAAGGTATCCTAGTTGAATAAACTTACACACAAAATCTTGTTGGCATATGGTGTGGGCACTTGTATTTATATCTTAAAGAACTAACTCTAATCCTAGGGAGGTTAGGTTAAATTATAACTTGCGTTGAGTCTAAACTAACCTAGGTTGAGTTAGTCTAACCTTGCGTTGGGTTAAGGCACTCATAAAATCTTGACACTTCAATTTCAAATATTTGTGAGGCATGACAACTCACTTTAGATATTTGTGAGATATGACTCATATTTTTGAAATATTTAGGAGATAATAAATCATTTTATTAGCTCCTTTGACCTTTTGACTTTATATTTGGCTAAAAATTCATTTTTTGGTAATGAAATTGACTAATTTGATTTGGAATTTTCATTTAGGCAAGTTAATTAAGATTTATAATGTAATTGATATTTATTAGTGATTTTTTATTTTTGACATTTATTTTAGATGTTATGAATTAATATCTTGATAGGCTAGAAGTGTCAAATTACGAGGTCATAAATTGACTAGGGTTAAAATTGAATTAGGTTTTTAGTGCATATAGGATAATATTCCAAATAAGTTAGCCTCATCATATTTTTGGGAAATTAAATAATTTACACATATGAATTTAGAAAATTTAGATGATTTATAGGCTTGAATTGCATCATTTGTTAGAAATTGAACTGAATCTTAGTTTAGGCATGAAAATGGCCAAAACTAAGTGTCTATAGTTTACCCTTGTTTGAAAAGGCATTACAAGACACATGCACAATAATTTATTTTCAAAAAATGCAAAATTAATTAATCAAATGGTTCATGTGCTAAAGGGTAGTCAATAAGCCTTTGATGCCCCCTCGAGGGAGTAGGTGAAAAAATATAATCATTAAACATTCCCTTAAAAAAAAGAAAATAACACAATCTAGTGGTAATAGGGGATGCAATTACTAAATTTATTAAAGGTGGTTAAAAATAATAATGGTGATAGATTCAATGATTTTCCCAAAGGTGATGATAATCAGTAAAAAAAATGTGACATTGGTTTGCCCAAAGGTAATTATAAGCGGTGGCACAAATAGTAGCCCCTATAGGGTGTTGTAACATATACTAATTTATCCAAAGAAAATTATAATCAATAATAAATAGGAAAAATTGATTTCCCAAAGGAAATTATAATCAAGAATGAAAAATAAGAAACATTGATTTGCCCAAAGGTGAAACAAGAAACACCAATTTGCCCAAAGGTGGTTATAATTAGAAATAGAAAATGGGAAACATTGATTTTCCCAAAGTTGGTTATAATTAAGAATATAAATAATGATTTTTTTTAAAGTTAGTTATAATCATTAGCATAAGATGCAAAAATAATGATTTACTCATAGGTGGTTAAAATCATTAAATTGGTCAAAAATAGAATTTATCGCAATGGGATAAATTGGCAAGGGTGGCTTATGTAAAAGTACATAAAATAGATTTATGATGAACTAGAAAATGATAACAACACATTTCTAGCCTAAATGTGAGTTTAAAAATGCATGTTTGAATAAATACGAGATATAGGTTAAAAATCATGTTATTAAATGGGCTGTATGGGAGGCCCAAAAAGTTGGCTTGGTTACATTACGGCCAAAAAATAAGATCTAGTCGATCATGGAATATGATTCATGTCATAGGTGCTTCGAGCTAGTCTGTTCATCATCCACGAACACCACCTCTAGGACCACCAAGGCCACTAAGGACTCTTCTAACTACATGTCCCATAGACACACAAAGCTAGAGTTGATCACCAGGACCTTGGCATTTTGGCATTGTTTGGCATTGTTTTAGACCTTATGGCATAGTACTCATTGTAACAACATACTTATGTATTTTTGAGACACCACTATGATATGTATATATCTCCTATGTGTATGACATTTAAGATACATTGACATTCATTGTTGGATCTTTTGAAGCCAATGTACATGTATATGATATTTCTTTGATATATATATGATGCCATGTTATTATCTTATTTATTACTCATGTTTAGCATTGATTAAAAATATGAATATTTAATATTATTAATTTTTATGCTCATGTATACTCTATTCATGTATTACTTATGTCGTGTTTATGAGATGTTTTATTGGTTATCATCTGATTATATTATATGACTTATACATATGCTTATTCAGAGATGCATGTTTATATAACATATAAATAATAATTTATTTATCTTGTTTATTACTCATAAATTTAGGCATGTGTTTGGTTACTTGACTAGTTTTGATATATCAGAGAGATATTGCTAGGGCATTGCTAAAATAGACTACATGAGCACGTTTTTATCATAGCTTTTGATATTATGCATGATAGTTATGGATAACTAAAATAATAATTCATATCTCAAGTATAAAAAACTTAATTTAAATATAAACATAAAAAATTAAGAATAAGATATGGATAATCAAATTTGAACAGTAAATATAATAAAAAAGTCAAGTGTAAGACTAAATACAAAAATTCACAACCGAAGTACATGATATGGATACTCAAGACTTAGATGCAAATAAAATATAATGATCTTATGGAAACCAAGGAATAAAATAACAAACAAATAAATAATAATAAAAAAAATATAAAAATAAACAAACAAACCAAAAAAAATATAAACAAAGAAAAATATAAACAAACAAAGCTATACCAATGAAAATAAAAAATAAACATAAATAACAAAATATAAACAAACAACACACAAATAAACTAACACTTTACAAACAAACAAAAAAAAATAAACAATGTAAACAATAAATTATAAACAAATGATATAAAAAATAAAATAAAACTGATAAACAAATAAAAGCAATAAAAAAATAAACTATACAAACAAACAATAAAACACCAATAAAAATAGATAAAAATAAATAATAAAACCCCAATAAATAAAATACAGACAAACAAACAAAACTCCATGCGAATAAACAACTAAATGAAAATAAATAAAATAACTAAATAATCCAAATCAAAGAAAAGTGCAGTAAAATATACTAATCTAAACAAATAACAATACATAAATAATGGTTAATCATAATGTTAGTGCAAATAAAAAGTAAATTTTTTATGCATGTGTAATAAAGGTGTTATTATTGGTGACAAGGTGACCCCTAAGCTAGGTAGTTACTACACTGGTAAAAAAACACAATAATAAAAGACTAATGGTTGCCCCTAAGATATAGGGAAACAATACCACAAACGAGATGAAAAACATTCTCCTTAGGTGATACGAGATAATGACACAAACAGAAAATAAACATTTTCCCTAGGCTACAGGAGACAATGAAACAAAAACAATAAAATGAGAGAAAAAAAAGGAGTAGTTGAGTTGACTCCAGATGTACTAAGAAAGTGGATACTGCCTACATAGTTTCATGGACACAAGATTCAATGTGAACTTCAAGTCAATTGTAGTTCTCCCAAGATATATGATAAAATAAAATAGGTGATAAGAAAATATGATTATTGTTTAGAGGAAAATAATAATGATCTTTCATTTCAAAATAATGAGTGCATGAGAAAATAGAGGATGATATTTCACAATCATGAAAATGCCAACACAAACAAATCACACAAACATGAGAGTATGGTTTAGGTCAAAACCACAGTAGAAAACAAGAGACAAGTATCTATAAATGAATTGAATTAGTAGTTTATAGTGTCTACTACATCTAATGCTTGGAATGAGAATCAACTCATAAAATAGTAAGAGCATAGTTAATAGTTGCTCGGAAAATGGTGAAAGAATTCAAATAGAAAGGACTCACAAAATAATGAGAACATAAGAAAATTCAAGTGATCATTAGTGTATCAAAGTTGAATACATAATTCTCACAACATGAACTCATATAATGGCTAGAGTGTACGATTAAGGCCAATAAGGATGGAGAAACTAAATGACAAGTGATTACTCATAAAATAGTTAGAAGTCTTAGAATCCTTAAGGTAAATAAGTGGTCAAAAAATAAAGGAAGGTATGGTTGAACTAACTTGAGATACCTCATGTATCCAAGTGTTTCCTACATAGTCATGCAAACCTCAGGTTGATGTAGTTCTCCCAGAAATGAGAGAAAAAAGATTAAGGTGGTTTATAAATAAATTGAACAAACAAGATGGCCCATCCTAAATTTTTTTGATGGATTTATATCTCATGTGAAAATCCTAAGAAAATTTTCATGATTTTGTGATTTTTTAGATTTTTACAAATGTTTAGGGGTTTTGAAACTATTTAAAATGTTTTTAGAATTTTCTAGGCATCTCAACTCAATCAAGAATTATGACATACAAAATGGTCAAAACTCATAAAATAATGAGAGTGTGGATTAGGGTAATCGTAAAATGGTGAGAGTTTGGCTTAGGTTGCTCACAAAATGGTGAGAGTATAACAAATGTTGCTCACATGAGAACATGGAAAAGGGGTGACTAAGTTGACTTAAATGTGAAATAAACACTACCTACATAGTCCCATAGGACCTCTATTTAATGTAGTTCTGCCTTCACAAAAGACATCTAATTGAGTACCAACAAGTTCTAGATAAAGGCAAATGGTAATAGTAATGGCAAGGTGATGCAACAATTCATGGTAAAGGTGTTTTTCATAATTTTTACATAAGTAGTTATAATTAGTAGCACAAGGTGGGAACATAATAATAAATGAAGGATGCAATTGTCATGACCATTGTTATATTGCTTTCACATACTACCATTCAAACATTTGATTCCAAAACAATTATTGGAACTGAATCTATCATCAACGATGAAACATACCTAAAGTACAAAGGAATTAGAACCAAGGCCAAATATGATAGGTGGTTTAGTAGAAAGAACTAGATGGTGAGGGGTTAAGGGTATGGTAGAATAGTAAAAGAGGTATACTACAAAGAATGAATATAATGTGGCATAACTTAAATGATCCTTGTACACAATATTCCAAGTCCCTCAAACATAAAAACATTTAAGATGCATTATGTTCATTGGTTCATCAAGTTCATCTCCCTCTAGTGTAGTGAGCATGTATTCTCTAAAACCATAGTTGGTAACAACTACACAAGGGCATAACTAGTTTGGTTGGGTCTTTACTTTTCTCTTTATTTCAACATTCACATTTTTTTTTCTTTTAGCACCAGATCACCAAGATTGAATTCAAAATGCTTAGCATGCCTAATGTATTATCATTTCAATTGATTCTAATAAGCTTGAAGATTATTCAAGAAAACCAAGCATTTACCATCAAGTAGGTCTAGCTCCTGCAAGCAAGTCACTTTGTAGTCTTCATTGTCAATGATGTGCTACAATTAAATTTAGAAAGAAGGAAACTCAACCTCAATGGAAAAAATAAATTTAGTTACATAAACAAGTGAATAATGTGTAGCCCATGTTGGAGGACAAAATGTGGTACGGTATGCCCAAAGAACATTAAATAGCTATAAGTGCCAATTACAACTAACATCATTGATAATCTTATTCAAAATTTTGATAATGGTTTTATTAGAAGCCTCAACTTGACTATTACCTTGCAGGTAATAGGTGGTAGAGAAATGTTATTTGATGTGGTATTGTGAACAAAGTTCTTTCACATCTTTGTTATTAAATGATCCACCATTATCAGATATAATGTCAGAGGGGATGCCATAGTGGAAGATGAGATGGTTGAATATAAACTTGGATATTTGTTTATCAATGATGTAAGTGAAGGAATGACTTCTGACCACTTAGTAAAATAATTGATAGCAATCAGGATGTGTTTATGGCCATATGAAGATGTTGAATTGATCTTCTTGATAAGATCGGGCCCCCACATTGAGAATGACCATGGTATTGTCAATGGTTTGAGTGTCTTGGTTGAAACATGAATCAAATTAGCATGCTTCTAACACTTGAAACACATCCTCACACATGTAGACATATTTACCACTATCATTGGGTAGTAATAACTAGTATGCGATAACTTTTTGGCTAAGATTTCCCCATTGGTGTGGGATCCACACACTCCTTTGTGGACTTCCCTCAATGCTAATCTAGATTCTACCGAATGTAAACAATGAAATAGAGTTACATCATAAATTATATGATATAAGGTTGATACAAGTAAGATATAGTGAGAGGCTTTGTGGGAGAAGGCTTTTTGTTTTTCTGTGACAAATCAAGAGGCATGGTTTGGTTTTGAAAATATGCATATATATCTGAGTATCAAGGAGACGTGGGACCAAAAACATCATAAATCATCTTGACAACTAATTTTTTGTGTTCCAACACTAAGAGATGTTCAACAAAAAATTGATAATCCCTTGCTTTATTTATGACCTGGATCATGGATCTAATAGTGGTCATGGAAATATTCATTTTATTATTGGCCTAAGGTATTCTTTCAAATTTGATGTTGGTAATTTGCTGTTTGAGAGTATTGACCATATCTTTATAAGGTACCAAATTCTCATCCTTAGTCTGGTACTGAGTCATAACTTGATTGATGATTAAATGAGAATCATCATACACTAATAAATGTTGAATGTTCCATTGTACTATTTGATAAAGCCCTATAAGGAATGATTCATACTCAACCATGTTATTGGTACATGACAATCTAATATAAAAAGGCTTGGGAATGATATCTCCTTATGACATAACAAATAATATTCCAACCCCTAATCCATGATTTGTGAATGATTTATCAAATTACATCTTCCACTATTTCCCCTCAAGAGGTGCATCTGCTTCTTTAGTAGTCATAATGGAATCATTTGGAAATCTAAATGTAAGAGGTTGAGTATATTGAAAATGATCTTCAAAAAGCTTATCTATGAGTACTTACCCCTTAAAGGCCTTTTGGTTGGCATATTAAATTTCAAACTCACTCAATAGCATAATCCATTTTTCCATATGACCCTATAGAGCTGATTTAGAATGTAGATACTTGAGTGGATATACTTTGGCAATAACAATGGTCTTATTATTTAGCATATAATGATTCAAGTTTTAGGCTATGAATACTATTGATAAACATGCATTTTTAATTGATGTATATTTGTATTTATATACGACTAATGTTTGGCTCAAATAATACATGACATGCTCTTTTACCTATTTGTTTGGCTATGTTAAAAGTGCCTTTAGGGCATTCTCGATTGCTAATAGGTAAATAAGTAATGGATTGTTTAACATTGGTGGTAAAAAAATAGGTGGGTTGGTAAGATATTATTAGTTAATCAAATGATTTTTGGCACTCTCTATTCTAGGACACTATAACACCTTTCTTCAATAAGTGCATAAATGGATGGCATTTATCAACTAATTATGAGATGAAGTGTCAGATAAATTGAATTTTTCCCTACAAACTATGAAGTTGTTTTAAGGTAGATGGTGGTGGCATTTCTGTAATTGCATCAACCTTAGCTGGGTTGAATTTAATTCCCCTACAAGAGATAATGAAACCTAATAGTTTTACATAAGTATCACCAAATACACACTGATTCATATTAAGCCTAATATTGTACTTGTGAAGTCTCTCAAATATTCTTCATAGCAAGACTGGATGATCGGCATGGCTCTTTGATTTAGTAAGGATATCATTGATATAGTCCTCAAAAATGTTATGCATCATGTCATGGAAAATTACAGTCATAGATCTTTGGTATGTGGCTTTGGCATTCTTAAGTCCAAACGACATCACTTGATAACAAAACATTTCCCATAGAGTGGTGAATGCAGTCTTGTGCTAGTATTATGATGTTATTCTAATCTAATTATAACCTAAAAATCCATCTATTAGAGAGAGCATTTCATAGCCATCCATTGAGTCGACTATGATGTCAATATTAGGCAAAGGGAAGTAATCTTTTGAGCATGATTTCTTGATATCTTTGAAATTAGTGAAAATCCTAATACCTTTTGGTTTCTTTGTCACTAACATAATATTTAAAATCCACTTTGAATAGTCAATTGGATTGATGCATTTTGTATCTAAGAGTTTCTACCACTCTTTCTTAAGTAGCATAGCAATATGAAGATGCATGTTATACAACTTCTATTTAACAGGCTTGACATCATGATGTATAATAAGATGGTGTACAACTAAGGTAAGGTTTAAACCTATCATGTTCTAAGAAGCACATGTAAATATGTCAATAAATTCCCTCAAAATGCCTACAAAAAATTCATGTTCTCCTTAGTAAGGGATGCACCTAGTTTAGTCCACTTTGGGTCCTATGGAGTCCCAATATTCACCTTTGAAGTGTCCTCCACAAGAAGTGTAGAACCATGATCAAGAATAGTCATTAAGGAGTTAAACTGATTGGTAATAGAAGAGTCCTCCAAATGGACTATCTTTTCTACTTATACTAAGTAGGATGAATCATAGTATCCTAATGTTGGCATCAACCATGATACAAATACCTTAGGGAACTCTTGAACAATCTATGCAAAAACTTGCTACTCCTCAGTACTGATATCTAATCCATAAATAGACTATGGGCTATAGGTCTCTTGTGCTTCATAGGAAAAGGGGTGAACATCCCCATCTAATGGCACTAGAAATCAATTTTCACCAAGAGACTGACCTTTCCCTTTACTTTTTCCCTGGTCAGAAAGCACCCCAAAGAGGTTTTCACTTTTTTTTTTGTTTTTGGCTAGGGAAGTTCACCCACTCTCTGAAGAAAATAACAAGATCCAATCTAAGAGTGAATCACTTCTTGTGGTCTCCAAGAGAAATGTTACTCCTCAGTCCCAGAAAGTCATATATGGCCTCATTCTTTTCAAACTCATCTAATGGCATTGTTAACTCTTACGTAAAGGGTTAAATGTGAAGGTTGATAAATAGGGTTATTGGTGCAAATGACATGGTGTTTAAACAAATTTGTAGCATCTAGGTCATCATAGATGCTATAATTGAACCTTGTATCACTGTCAACATGGTCATCGCTAGTCATTGGTGTTGGAACATGAATAAAGCATGTGAGGTCACCCCTAGTAGTTTTAAATCCAATATCATGCGTTCCCTTATTCTTGGTCATTGAGACTAGTTCAATCATGCTTTATTGATGTATTATGAAGGCACTATGACTGTTATTATGGTTCATTACACATTCCCTTCATAATATGTTTAACTCTATGGTTCATTATACTGACCTCAATATACAATAGGTTATTATGTAGAGGGCCCAGAGAAGACATATCCCTTTGGTCAAATGTGAGATGTTGGCTAAGGGCCAAGTATCCTACCATGTCTTGGAATTTGTTTGGAGTGATATCATCTAAAACTAGGGATTGGTTCAAATACTTAGTCAAGATGTTTTTATGGATGGTAGACATACACATAAAATCCATGAAGGATATATGTGCAGGTGTCTTCTTTATCTATTCCATAATATCATAAGCTTTCCTCTCAATTTTATCAGTTAGTTTATTTCTAATAGGCACAAAATGCTGATTAGGCTCATTTATAGTATTTAGCTATATTCCATTGAAAGTTAACCTAGCTCATTAGTTACAATTAAACAATATTAATCTAGAACTTGGATTTGGTAGTTAGATAGGTAGGTAATGAGGTTTAGAATGATTATTCTTAGGTGGTATGGTATCTAATTATCAACTTAGTTCATAGAAGAATCACCAACATAAGGAGGTTGATAAGCATTGATGGCTGAAAGTATAGGTCTATTTTTAGGATGTCTAGGGTTGATAGTGATGGTGGTAACATGAACACCTAAAAAATGTCCTAAAAAATTGTTATAGGTATATGCAATGACATGATGACCACCTTGTTTGGTTTGATCATTTCCCCATGGTTCTGACCATTTTAATTTATTTTTTATAGCTGACTTTGTTGTTACTAATTTTATGGTTGAGTAATCCACCATTGTTGTTAATGTAGACATCTAATTCCTAACAATATTTGTGTTAAAATTGTCAATTTTACTTGAATTGCACTCAAATGCTCAATTTAGGCCAAAATCACTTAAACGTGCTAAATGGTTCAAGCTTGTCATAGACAAGTTTTGATTTAGGCTAATGTATCCTTAGATGGGGCAATGCATTTTATGTGATTCCTAACTTTTCTCAAATCATTTCAAGTCAAAATAATGATTTTGTATTTTAGTGCTCTAGATCACAATTTTCTTCTAATTCATTAGTACACATCATGTACCTTTGTTATTTGTGTTAGCAACATTCTAAATGGGTTAATGATCTGTATGCATCTAACATCACATTCTAATTATTCTTGAGTCAAATTATAACCAAATAATATGACTTTTTGAGCATTTTGATTAATTGTGCACCAATTTCTAAAGAATTGAACTAAAATTAATTAATCTTACTTAAGCAAACTACACCAAATTATGAGTTTAAGTAAGAATTCCATGAAGCAAATTAAATATTTATTTATTATAAATTGATTCCTAATATCTAAATCACTTAATGACATGATCAATGTAGTGGCATCTTTAATCCATAAATGCAACAAATATCAGATTTATAGGCAACTATGCCTAATTAATGCCTTTTCCTCTCAAATATTTATGAGGATATTTATGGATTTATTATAAAATATTAGATTAATTCATGGCCACACATCTCAATATTAAGATGGACGGTCATGGTTGATCTTGATCTATTTAAAAAATCTATAAATAAAAGGGCATAAAACATCATTTTTAAGACTAAATTAGGTAAACTTATAATGCAAGATTCTTTTCACAAGTCATTTGTGTAGTTTGATAAATTCTTTATTTACAATAGGATAGATTTATTTGATAGGAATGATAGTGATTTCATATCACGATCCTAGATTATACATGGTGATCTTAAAATGATGGAGGATCTTGGCATTCATTATTGACAAAGATAAGAACATTAAATCAAGAGGAAAAACCTGCTTGGAGCTGCTTTTGGATGGTGGAATGATTTTGGGAAGGTAATAAGTATATGTGCTTTCTTTCAATTGCTTATTATTGTCATTTTCAAACTTTGGCTGAATAACTTGGCCTAGATTGTTAGTTCTTATGCATTCTTTTGTATTTTTCATGATTAATGATTGAACTAATCTTCTTATCATCCATCTCTACATTTTGGCATGTCTAGTGGGACTATAACATCCATTCAAGCAAGGAAGACACTTTGAAAATCTTAGATTTAATTTAAAGTCATTATAAAGTCCATTAACATTAATTTTTATGCTCATTTTACCATGTTTCTAATGTTTTTTGTGCATACATAGGTCACAAAATGACCAATGCTAGTTCTGGGTGACTAGCATTGGTCTAAGATAACCAATATTAGTTGGGTTGTAGGGGAAAACAAGGCTAAAAATTTCCATTTTATAGCTTTATTCAAGTTTGTATGTTTCAATTTGAATTTTATAAGACTCTGGTTTGAACATTTTCTTGATCCAGAAATTTAATTTTAGAGATTTTATCCTAACAATTAAGATAAAAAGTATTTTAAAGCATAACAATTTTGCCTAAGGGTTTATAGGTGACCATTATCATCTATTTTTGACCAACAATGGTTAAGTTCTAACCATCATCAGTCTTGCAACATTAAGCATCAGTCAATAGTGATTGACGTTGGTCTCTATGTGTAAAAAAAATAGACAACTCGAGAGCAACAAATCTAAAGTTGTTTGTTTTATTTGCAAATATGCTTCAAATCTAAACAAGACTCTAATTTTTCTTGTAGGGTTCATGAGGAAAAATGTTTATTTGAGTATAATTAGATATTTTAACCTTCCCTTTGGTGTTTTAAAGGAACTAGATGGTTTGATTGAATGTTTTTGTGAATATTTTTCAATGTTTTGTAAACTAAGGCCAAGGGGATAAGAAAATCACTTCACATTTCAATTTTGTGCTATAAAACTCAACTTTCACTTAAAAATTAATTTTTTTTGAAGTTATTTTATGTAATTAATCTATCACTTGCTTGTTATATTGTTTGATAAAAAAATTGCATGTGTATGCTCTCCCCCCGTCCCCTATAGGTAACTTCAGTGATCAAAAGCACCTTTTCATTATAATTGTGCCTTTGTCCAAGGTATACAATGGAAGTTGTCTAGGCTCTCCTTAAAACCTATATGGTTTGGGTGATCTAAAAACAATCCTAAAGCCCTTTTATTGAAATTTTATTTCATACAATTTGACTTGTGAAGGGGATGCTATTACCTCTCATTAGTTCTCTAGGGAAGCATTGACCCAGGGCTTCATCTCCTGATAGCGTTTCAACCCTATTCTATGATGGGGTATTTAAATTAGGGTATGCATATTATAAAAGCTAAGGGGTTGAGTGGATAACCTCTCCTTTCATAATGAAGGTACGAGTTAGGTCTAGTCAACTAGGGGATTCTATTAAGTAGTCCACATATAGAATCATCATGCAAAGGAATAAACCTTTGCATGATAAGTTGATTGGTATGAACTCAATTGACATGTTGTATCTCTTATGTTAACCAAACTTGGGACCATATAGATGGTTATAAATTGTAAGTTTTAGAAATCCCCACTTGTCATAGAGTATTGTTGATATAGGGTGTGCTTGAATATCAATATCATCATATTGTGTCTTGGGAGGAGGTGTAAAATACCCTACCAATTAATGCACTTTTGTTTTGGATGAACACTTAATTTCCTTCAAAGTGTATGTATATAGACACAGCAATACAAAGTAAACCTTCTCAGTTTAGGGATTATGATGATTACTTAGTTGCATTTGTCTTTTGGTCTTAGCTTACATGGCCTTGATTTGAGTCAAAACTTGTTTGTAAACACACATCATAACCAAACACATTATCCACAATTTATTAAATAAAGATGTGTTACACTGGTCAAATCCAAATCATCTTTACCTTGTTCAAATATGTCATCTTAAACATTGTGTTTGTCTTGTCTAATTAACATAGTTATGTTGCCCATTTGAGCCTAAACCACTTTCCAAAATTATCTTTAAGTCCTTCATTGATAGTTCAAAATTAGAATTGCACGTTTCTAAGTTACTAGGTTATGTGTTAAATTGGGTTTAATTTCGCATTTTTACTTGACTTGAGTAACTTGAGTTCAATTTCCCATTTAGATCGAAGGCTATTTACAGACTCATTATCATTCTATCATTGTGAACTTAGGTCATCAAGTGTATCACTCACACTCTAAGTTCAATAACACATTTTATACTACCATTCCTATTACCGTGTGGTGACGTTGTGCTTCCCATTTGGTTCTAGTTTTATAATTAGAAATTATTTCATGTTTTCACATTTTAAGTTTCTTGGTTTGCATTGTCTCCTTAATCTGAAGGGCTTTCTTCTAGTTTCCTAGTAGCAACTCATCAAAGTTGAACTAGTTTTATAGTATTGACGTCTCTCTTAACCTACGTTTGGTGTACTTAATTACACTTAGGTCATTGAGTTATCATAACCTCTTCTAATTCATATGATTTCAACTTTAAACAAGGTTGAGTAATTTCATAATCACATTCTTCTAATTGTGTGTGGTACTACGCTACCCTCCTTTTTATTTTAGTCTCTTTGGTACCTTGTCACCTTGTTTAAAGAAGAATATTAAAACACATAACTTTTTTAAATGTTTGAAAAACATTTTCAAAATATTAAGCAAACATAGAAAATAATCTTGTAGACATTATTCTAAGGTATACTCATAGTGGGGTTTTTTATGGCCCTAGTTATGAGGTAGAGCCTCATCTCTATGACAAGCCAGTCTCTTTAGAGTTATCTCTTGATCTATTTTTACTTGTTGAGGAATCTCTTTTCGATAGATAATATTCTATCGAGTCATACCTTGAGTGGTTCCTTCTCTTTGTGGGGATTAATTTAGATAATCCAATCTATATTGAACCCTTATTAGATGAATCAATTTTTATTGAGCCCATTATGCCATCAATGTCCATTACTTGTTCGATACCAAACATTCAACATAACATCATTATAAAAATAACCACATTAGATGAAGAATTAGAATTAGAGTAAGGTTCTCTTTCTAAATTGACACTAGATTTAGTATCAGAATTAGAGTCACTATTAGTCTCGACATCAAATTTAGAGTCCCTTGACTTGGACTTAAATTTAGAAATAAAATATAGTCTTGATTATTACAACATTGGTTAAAATTGCCTTGTGGAGCAATTTGAATATATTTTTAATCTTTCTATAATTTTTGAGAATGATTACTTCAACATCGACATAGGTTATCCTAGTATCTTATATGAGGTTTGTGATACCTTTCATCATTATATTACCACCACTCAACATAGCCATTATATTGACACTCCACCTCCCACAAGCATCAATTGTGAATGATAAAATCATATTTTATTGAGATGAATCCATGGAGACATACCATTTATAGAATATTAGGGGGACCAAGACCAAACTCATGCTGAAGAAGAACAATCTCCTAGTGAAACCTTTTTGGAGGCAGTAGGGGACAATCAAAGATCAAACTCAACATCTTTTAGTGAAACCTTTTCGAAGGCACTAGAAATTAATAAAATTAAAATGTTAACATTTCTTCATGAAAGCTTATCAGAGGCACTATGGGATAATTAGGACAAAATCATTGGTGAAAACCTCAACAAGGTGCCAAAAACTAAGAACAAAAGTTATTAACTACTAACTGAAGACATTATCAATGATCAAATCATTATAGCTTCCAATCTACAACATAATTAGATGGTATCTACTTTTAGGATTAGACAACAAAAAAAATTGGTGGTCCTATTGATAGTAAATTTAGAGGTCTTTGGTCCTGTCACAATCAAAATTATGTCAAATATATAATTATTAACATTATGTGTGACTAAAAGTCTCGATATTCATTTATTTCTCCACCATTATACATTCCATTATCATCCACCTATTCATTACCCACTTATATCATTTATCTTATGCCTAACATTATTCATTACCATCTTTTGCATCATTTTCCTTTATAGAGGCTACAAAGATGTCTTGTCTTGACATTTGAAGGAATCAACATCAATGACCAATAAAGGTCATGAAAACATTATTGAGATCTAGATTTGAAACAAGTTCTTGATAAAATAGTAATATAGATGATATGTTGGATATCAATTTTATAACTGATCATTTTATTGTTTCACATGTTGACTAGGATGTGCATCTCCATGTTAGTAGGATTAGTGAAACCATTTTTAATTTGCCATTTACCCTTCCATTTTCCATTACCATGCCTTGTCACTTAGGGGAAATCCTATGGATCCTTTTTATTCTAGGAATCATTATACCATTGTGTAGCATTTTTTGCATTATTTGAATTACATTGACTTGAGGTTCTTCAGGATTATGTAGGCAACACTCAATTTTTATTGAGGTCAACACAGTCACCTTTTCCATACTCTTATAATTTTTTGAGTAATTGTTAAGTTTGAATACTCTCACCATTTTATGAGAAAAGTAATCCAAATCATTATTTGGGGATAAATTTATTGCATCTATAGCCAATTATCTTCTGATCATTTTCCTTATACCATTTTATTATACCAATTTTTTACTATTTACTAAGGCTTATTTCTAGATATCTTGCTTATCCTATTGTGATCTTGGTTCCTTAGGTTCTTTCCAGACTTTTTGAGAGGGGATTCTGATCTAGTTTCAATAATTTTAAAATGTCATGTCGAATGACAGTCTAAGGAAGTAGTGTGACATTTGATTTGGTAAGATATCTTTCATTTATCATATTTATTGGTACCCTTAATTATAATCACCTATGGGCAAATAAATATTATATTTAGTACCCCTAATTATAACTATCTTTGAGAAAATAATAATTATGACATTGTTTCCTAATTATAACCACCTATGGGTAAATTAGATACAACACCTTTTAATCATGCATTATCGTATCACCTGGTCATTATTATCATTTGCCTTGCCTTTTACCTTTATTTATGAACTTGTGTGACCTAGTTGATTTTTCATTGTCTTTTATGTAGGCAAAATCACTATGACTTAAGGTCCTATGGGACTACGTAGGTTGTGCTCAATTCATGTTGAGGTCAATTCAATCCCTAATTTTCATTACACTTTCATTGTCTTGCAAGCATTTTAAGTTGGCATTCTCTTACCATGTCATGAGCTGGATTATTTTGTATCTCTTAATCCTCCATTGATTTGAGATACTTTGAAAATTTCAAAAAACATTCATAAAACATCAAAAAATCAAAAACATTTTGTTTTGTGTGTGTGTTTATTTGATTGTTATTGTTTATTTGTTTATTTGTTCCTTTGATTTACTATTTGGTCTTGCCTTATTTTGTTTTCCCAAGTACATATTGATGGTCCACATGGATCTTGATTATTTATATTCTGATCTCATGTTATTAAGTTGTTCTTGTTTTTTTTAAAGAATTCTTGTTGCATACTTAAATCCTAATTATTCGTATCTTGGTTTTAAATTAGGTTAATTTATGTTTCACTTTTTCTCTGTCTTTGATTTTTTGTTTAAATTTAAATAGCTATAAATTTAGTTTGGTAATTTTTACCATTATTCTTTATTATAGGTATTCACATTTGAGCTAGATCTGTACAATTGAAATGCCATGTCATTATAACTTCCTCATACTTATGATGGATAATTTCATTTTGCTTTGGCAAGCACTTTGTGCTTTGGTTTCAAATCTCAATGTCAACATAGCTCCGATGAATAGTTCTTAAGATCACCATTCATAAACTAGGCTCAATAGGTTTAGCACTTGACTCTATGCTTATATGGACATCTCTTGGTATACATCATGAGTCTAATTGAAAAATTGTTTAGTTTTCATCATCCCTCATTCCATTCTCTCTTGATTCTAAGTGAACTACATTGGCTTGAGGTCCATTTGGATTATGTAGGTAGTGCTTGGATACATGATGTATCTCAGGTTAGCTCAGCCACCTTCATTTTTATTTTCATTTATTTCATCACTTTTCTTATTCTCGTATGCTTGGTTTTGTGGCTCTTACAATCATTACACCATCACATCTAAGTTTTCACCGATTCATCTTTAATCTATGTAATAGGTTATCTACTTGAGATATTGATTGCTAATATGCCCATGTTGGGGCACAACATTTGAACCTACCATAAGAATCAAATCAGCCCTACAAGGTAAACCATTTTTTTTATCATTGATCAAAATATGCCTTATTGAGGCAAAATTGCTTATCACGATCATATTTGCTCAAAGGGAGAGCATTATTATTTATTATATATTTAGAGACAAAATTCTCCAATTTATTTTAGTTCCAATATCTGTGTAATTTTTCCTTCATTTTATCAATGTTTTAGTGTTTAACATGTCTTGGGATTGATCAATTCCAAAGCATGCAACTTACATCCTAGCTTTGGGTGTGTTCAAAATGTGTTGCCTCTATTTTTTGATTGTATCCTTCCCATTACCCCATACTTTAGGACCATTAAATTATAATTATATTATGATCACTAGTGGAATAAATTCATGTAAGCATTAACTCATATGGATTTAATCTATTCCATGGGTTAATCTCACTTTCGCTCTCTTTTCAAGATTCCATCCTTCTCTTTCATCTTAGTATGTCCTGTCGAGGGGGAAACATCATGGGTTATTTCCAATTTATTGTTGACAACTCTTTTCTTTGAAAAGATGTTTCTTCATTTGAATATCTCACTACACCTTCTCAAATATGGGAAAATGTAGACATCTAATTCCTAACACTATTTGTGTTGAAATTGTCAATCTTACTTGAATTACACTTAAATGTTCAATTTAGGCCAAAATCACTTAAACATGCTAAATGGTTTGAGATTGTCATATAAAAATGATGATTTAAATGTGATTCCTAACTTTTCTCAAATCATTTCAAGTCAAAATGATGATTTTGCATTTTGGTGCTCTAGATCACTCTTTTTTCTAATTCGTTAGTACACATCACGTAACTTTATTTTTTTGTGTCGGTAATATATTAAATAGGACAATGATCCATACACATCTAAAATCACATTATAATTCCTCTTGAGTCAAATTACAACCTAGTAATATGACTTTTTGACCATTTTGATTAATTGTGCACCAATTCTCAAAGAATTGCACTAAAATTGATTAATCTTATTTAGACAAATTAAACTAAATTATGAGCTTAAGTAAGAATTCCATGGCGTAAATTAAATATTTCTTTATTAAAAATTGATTCTTAATATTTGCATCACCTAATGACATCATCGATGAGGTGGCATCCTTAAGCCATAAATACAATAACTATCAAGTTTATGGGCACCCATGCCTAATTAATGCCTTTTTCTTCCAAATATTTATGGATTTATTCTAAAAATATTAGATTAATTTATGGCCACACATCTCAATCTTGATATGGATGGTCATGGTTGATCCTAATTCATTTGAATAATCTATAAATAAAATGGTATAGAACATCATTTTAAGCTTAAATTGTATAAACTTATAATGCAAGATTCTCTCCACAAATCATTTGTGTAGTTTGATAATGATTTTTTTGAAACATAATATATTAATTTGATAAGCATGATAGTGATTTCATATCATGAGCCTAGATTATGCATGGTGATCTTGAAATGATGGAGGAGCTTGACATCTATTGTTGACAAAGACAAAAACACTAAATCAGGGGGAAAAACATGTTTGAAGCCACTCTTGGATGGTGGAATGATTTTTGTAAAGTAATAGGATATGTGATTTCTTTCAATTGCTTCTTATTATCATTTTCAAACCCCATTGAATAGGTTATCCTAGATTTTTATTTTTTATGCATTCTTTTATATTTTTTGTGAGTGCAATTTGAGCAACACTTAAAATGCCCTACCAATTAATGCACTTTTATTTTGGATGAACACTTAAAATTTATTCCAAATTCACATATATAGACATATTTCAATAATACAAAGTAAACCTTGTCAGTTTAAGTCTTAGGATGATTACTTAATTGCATTTGTCTTTTGGTCTTAGATTACTTAGTCTTGATTACTACCATTTATACTACCATTCCTAGTACAATGTGCCTGAATTGTGCTACCCATTTATATCTAGTTTTATACTTAAGAATTATTGCATGTTTCCATATCTTTAGTTTCTTAGTTTGTATCGTATCCTTCTTAATCCAAAGGGCCTTCTTCTAGTTTCCTAGTAGGAACTCATCAAAGTTGAACTAGATTTTATAGTATTGTTGTATCTTTAAATCTAGGCTTCGGTGTACTAGCTTACACTTTATATTATTGAGTTATCATACCCTATTCAAATTCATATGATTTAAATCTACCCAAGATTGAATAATTTCATGTACATCATTCTTCTAATTGTGTGTGGTACTATGCCACCCTCCTTATTATAGTCTCTTTTGTTACCTAGTCACCTTGTTTAGAGAAGATCAAAACACATACCTTGTTTAGACATTTTCAAAACATTTTCAAAATCTTAGAAAACCTAGAGAAAAATCTTATAGACATGTCGCTAAGGTATACTAATAACAAGGTCTCTTATGGCCTTAGTTGTAAGGTAGAGCATTTTTTTTGTGGACATGAGCACTCTATCTTGTGTTGAGTTGTGGAGCTAAAAGCTTCACTAATGAGATAATGTGGAGGTTGCTGGGCTTACACAGTAATCGGCATCGGTCAGAACCAACTGACATCGGTTAGGGGTCGATCGACATCAGTCATTTTCAGACCGACACTGACTTCTGTGCATTTCTAGAATTATTATATTTAGGAGAACAAATTTGAGCCTTTGATTTAAGAGGTGGATCTAAGGGTGGTGAATGCATGGCTCATGAACCCTAGTGTTGTAGTATTCTATATAGTAGGGTTAGATCCTCATATCATGTACAATTCAGTAATTGAGTTGATTGTAATTGAGAGAGAGAGAGAGAGAGAACTGTTGAAGGAGAGTTACTGTACATATGTGAAGTGTGAAGAGAGAAATTTTTTCATTGTATTTCTTTCTAAAAGAGTTTAATACAGATTGGTTATTTCTTGTATCTCCTGTTATTTGTTGTTTCTGATTTCTAGTTACTTATTACTTTTAGTTTCAATTTTGTGTTTAGTTGCTTATACAAAAGTAATTAAATGTAATATAAGATTCTAAAAACTGGTATCAGAGTGTGTTAGTATTTGTTGATTATAGAATTCACTCACAAGATTTTTTAATTGAGTGGAAGCAAAGCAATGGTAGAAGAAAGTAAACTAAAAATGAAGAAATTCAATGGCAAGAATTATAAATTATGAAAGATGTAGATTGAAGATTATCTGTATCAAAAAGATATATATTTACCATTGGGTGGGGTTTTAAGGAAGCCCATAGATATGGAAGATGAAGAATGGAATATTCTTGATAAAAAGGCTCTTGGATCTGTAAGGTTGAGCCTGGTAGCTTCTGTGTTTTTCAACTTATCACAGGCAAAGACAACGGTAGAGTTAATGGATACTTTAGAAGATTTATATGAAAAACCCTCAGCTTCGAATAAGGTATATCTTATGAATAAATTATTTAATTTGTAAATGCAGGAAGGTGGATCTGTATCTAGTCATCTTAATGATTTCCATACAATAATAAATCAGTTAAATTCAATCAAAATAGTTTTTGATGATGAAATTAAGGCTCTCTTAATCTTATGCTCTTTACGTAAAAGCTAACATAGTTTAATAATGGTAGTTAGTACTACTGCATCTACTTCAAATATCTTGAAAGTTGATGATGTTGTTAGTGTAATCTTGAATGAAGAAATTTACAAGAAAAACACAGAGAAAATATCAGGTAATGCTTTAAGTGTTGAAAGTAGGGGAAGGCAAAGAGAGAAGGGCAAGCAAGAGAAATCAAGGTTAAAGATGAGAAGTAGATCCAAATCCAAAAATAGAAGAATAACCTGCTGAAATTGTTGAAAGAAAGGGCATGCAAAGAAAGATTGTTGGTTGAAGAATAACAAAGAAAATAAGCATGAAGGTAATAAAGAAGCAAAAGTTGTAGGTATTGTTGTACATGATGCTCTTATATTTTCTTTGGATAATAAAGTAGAATCATGAGTTTTAGATTTTGGTGCCTCTTTCCATGCAACTCCAAATAATTTTTTTTCAATGATTATGTCCATGGAGATTTTAAAAAAGTTTATTTAGGGGATGATGAGCCTTGTAAAATTGTTGGCAAAGGAAAAATGCAGTTGAAATTACAGAATGGAAACACATGGGTGTTGAAGAATGTCATGCATATACCCATCCTGAAGAGGAATTTGATTTTTGAAAAAAAGTTGGGTGATGAAGGTTGCACAGTAGCTCTCACAATTAAATCTTGGAAAGTTTTCAAGGGTGCACTTGTATTAACAAAAGGTAAGAGAGTAAGTACACTTTATCTATCTACTTGTATTACTGATTATTCTCTTTCTGTTTTATCTACTTCAGATGTAGATGCAAAGTTGTGGCACTGTAGGCTTGGCCACATGAGTGGAAGGGAATGAATGTTCTTAAGTCAAAAGGTAAGATTTTAGATTTGAAAATCATAGATCTAGATTTTTGTGAGCATTATATTTTTGGAAAATAGAAGAAAGTGAGGTTTCTCAAAACTGGGTCAACAAAAAAGAAGCACAAGTTAGAGCTTGTTCACACAGACGTGTGGGGACCAGCTCAGGTAGCTTTTATTGGAGGATCATAGTATTATGTTTCTTTCATTGATGATGCTACACGAAAGGTATGGGTTTATTGCATAAAGAGGAAATCTGATGTTTTTGACACATTTAAAAAATGGAAAGCTTTGGTTGAGAATAAAATAGGTTTGAAATTGAAGTGCCTTAGATCTGACAATGGTGGTGAGTACTGTAGCAATAAATTTAACAGTTACTATTCTATGAGTGGAATACGTAGGGAAAAGATGATTCCAAAGACACCTCATCAAAATGATGTTGCTGAAAGGATGAATAGAACAATAATGGAGCCTACACGGAGTATGAGGTTGCATGTTGGTTTGCCCTTATAGTTTTGGATAGAAGCTATAGATACTATGGTTTACCTGATTAATAGAGGACCTTCTACTACACTGGATGGTGGAATTCTAGAAGAGGTTTGGACAAGTAAAAAGGTAGATCTTTCATTTCTTAGAGTTTTTGGTTATGAAGTTTTTGTGCACATTGATAAAGAAAATAGAAAGAAGTTGGATGTTAAATCTATGCAGTGCACTTTCATTGGTTATGGTTTTGAAGATTTTAGATTTCGGTTGTGGAATTTAGAAATCAATCAAATTATTAGAAGCCATGATGTAGTTTTCAATGAGAAGGTGATGTACAGTGATCAACTCAAGAGGCTAAATAATTTTGAGCAGGGCAATCTTGATTTGGAAGAGGTTATGATCCAAAATGAGCTCGTGGGTAAAAATCATCACTCACAGAAAAACACAAAGACTGACACCAGTCATGTAGAAATTAGCATCGATCAGGTGGAAATTAGCATTGATCAGGAGGAATCAATATTGATCAAGTGCAGATCGGCATTGATCAGAGATGACCAAGATCGGTCACTGTTAGAAAAAAATTTGGGCAGACAGCAAGCTATAAATGAGTCTCAAACACCCATAAGGAGGTCTGAAAGGGTAAGTAAACCTCCAATTCATTATTCCCCTTCTTTATACTACTTGTTGCTCACTGATGGTGGATAACCAAAAAGTTTTGATGAGGCAATGCAGGTAGAATCCAAGAAACAGTGGGAGCATGGCATGAATGAAGAAATTGATTCCTTGGAAGAGAGCCATACGTGGGATTTGGTTGAGTTGCCAGTCAGAAAGAAAGCACTAAAAAATAAATGGGTATATAGGTTAAAGGAAGGAGATAATGGACAAATGAGACATAAGGCCAGGTTGGTAGTAAATGGATTTGCATAGAAACTAGGTATTGATTTTGGTGAATTTTTTTTTTCTGTAGTAAAGATGACTTCTATTCAGGCTATATTGTCTTTAGTTGCTATTGAGAATTTGCATCTTGACCAGCTTGATGTTAAGACATCATTTCTTCATGAAGATTTGGATGAAGAGATATATATGGATCAACTGAAAGGTTTTGAGGTCAAAGGTAAGGAGAAACTTGTGTGTAGGTTGAGAAAAGCTTATATAGTCTTAAGTAAGCTCCAAGACAATGGTATTTGAGGTTTGACAGGTTTATGATAGAGCATGGCTTTATTAAATATCAATCTAATCATTGAGTTTATTTTAATAGATTAGATAATGGTAGCTATATTATCCTGTTACTATATGTAGATGATATGCTTGTTGCAGGTTCACACATGCAAGAAATTATTGAGCTTAAGGTAAAATTAGCTCACACATTTGCCATAAAGGATTTAGGAACAACAAAGAAAATCCTTGGCATAAGTATTAAGAGAGATAAGAAAAATCATAGTTTGATTTTGTCTCAAGAGGATTATGTGAATAAGGTGTTGGAGAGGTTCAATATGCAGGATGCAAAACCAATAAGCACACTTATGGCTGGACACTTCAAGTTGAGCAAAGAATAGTGTCTTAAATCACATGATGAGGTTGAGTATATGAGTAGAGTTCTATATGCTTCAGTAGTTAGGAGCTTGATGTATGCAATGGTATGTACTAGACCAGATATTGCCCAAGCAATGAGAGTTGTCAGCAAGTTTATGGCCAATCTAGGAAAGGAACACTAGAAAGTAGTTCAGTGGATTCTCAGATATCTGAGAGGGATCAGCAGTAGGGATTTATGCTACGGATGGTCAAACACTTCTCTACATGGGTATGTAGATTTGGATATGGTAGGTGACTTAGATGGTAGGAGAAGCACCACAGGATATGTGTTCACTGTTGGTGGAACGACGGCTAGCTGGATTTTAATGTTGCAAAAAGTTATTGCCTTGTCTACTACAAGGGCAGAATACATTACAGTCATAGAGGCTAGCAAGAAAATGATTTGGATGACTCAGTTCATGGAAGAGTTAGAAAAAGAGAAAGAGAGTTGTAGATTGTAAAATGATAGTCAAAGTGCAATTCATTTGGCAAAAAATTCAACCTTTCATTCAAGAACCAAACATATACAACTTAGGTACCACTTCATTAGACAGGTATTGAAGGATGGACAGTTGAAGCTGAAAAAGATCCATACAGATAAAAACCCTACTGATATGTTAACAAAGCTAGTAACAAAGGAGAAGTTGAATCTTCATTCAACTTTTGTTGGTCTTCAAGATTGAACTTGAAGAGGGAGAAACAAGCCAGAGATGTTTAGAGGATGTTGTTGTATAAGTACAGGTACAGGTGCAGCTGTTTATCTCCAAGTAGGAGATTGTTGAGTTGTGGAGCTAAAAGCTTCACTAATGAGCTAATGTGGAGGTTGTTGGGCTTACATAGTAACTGGCATCGGTTAGAACCAATCGACATCAGTTAGGGGTTGACCGGCATCAATCATCTTCAGACCAACACCAACTTCTGTGCATTTCTAAAATTTTTATTTTTAGGAGAACAAATTTGAGCCTTTGATTTAAGAGGTGGATCTAAGGGTGGTGAATGTATGGCTCATGAACCCTAGTATTTTAGTATTCTATATAGTAGGGTTATATCCTCATAGCATGTACAATTCAGTAATTGAGTTGATTGTAATTGAGACATAGAGAGATAGAGTGAGAGAGAGAACTCTTGAGGAAAAATTACCATACATCTGTGAGGTGTGAGGAGAGAAATATTTTTTCATTGTATTTTCTTTCAGAAGAGTTTAATATAGATTGGTTATTTCTTGTATCTCTTATTATTTGTTATTTTTGATTTCTAGTTACTTATTACTTCTAGTTTCAATTCTGTGTTTAGTTGCTTATACAAAAGTAATCAATTGTACTCTAAGATCCTAACATCTTGTTTAAAGATGTCACCCATTTTTAAACCTATTTATTGAATACCAATATTATCCATGCCTATTTTTTTGAATCATCCTTATCTTTCCCTTTCAAATTGCACACCTTACTTGAAGGTTACCATTTTAGGATATCCTCCTTTGATTTGTGTACCATGCTCAAAGGTTACCATTATAGGATATCCCCCTTCAGCTTGTGTGAGTAATCAAGCTCCACAACACATGAATTTTACCATTTTAGGATCTCCTTCTTTGGTTTACACAAGTAACCAAACTATGTAGCATCCAGTTATTACCATTTTAGGCCCATCACCAGCATCTATTGAGACTATTATTGAAGAACCTCAATTTGATAAATTAGTCTTTATTTATCCCTTCTTTTATAGTTTAATTTTTTAAAGATCCCATTATTGAAACATAAACCATTATTTACCTTGAGCCAATTTTTTGCCACTTTAGAAATTTTGTGCCGATCTTTGAGCCAAGAGAAGAACCATTACCTCTTCAAGAACCATCTTATGATGATTAAAATGTGTTCAAAGTTGTTATTTTGTAACCAATTGTTAACCAAGATCATGATGTTATTATTGAAACACCCATTTGTAATGAGTCAACCTGTGATAAATCACATATTCATATTTTACCTATTTTTTAAGAGCCTCATATCCTTGACAAGCTAGTCTCTATAGAGTTGTCTCTCGATCTTTTTTCACTTGTTGAGGAGTCTTTTTTTGATAGATAAAATTTTTATTGAGTCATCCCTTGAGTGGTTCCATCTCTTTGAGGGGCTTCACTTAGATGAGCCAATCTATGTTGAACCCTTCATAGATGAATCATATTTTATTGAGCCCATTAAGCCATTACAGGGCATTACTTATTCAATAGCAAGAATTTAACAAAACACTATTATAGAAAAAACCACATCAGCTAAAGAAACAACATTAGAGTTAGGTTCCCTTTCTGAATTGACATCAAATTTAACATCAGAAGCATAATCACTATTAGTCTCAACAATGGATTTAGAGTTCCTTGATTCAGACTCAAATTTAGAAATAGAGTACAATCATTGTTATAAAATTAGTTACAATTGTCTTGTGGATTAATTTGAATATATTTGTGATCCTTATATGATTTTTGAGGATGATTACTTTAGAATCAACATAGGTTCTCCTAATATCTTCTATGAAGAGTTTGTTGCTTTTCATTATTCCATCACCACCACTCAACTCGATTGCATTCATTTGTGTTTTTAATGAGTGCATTATTTTATGTTTTTCATGACTAATTATTGAACCAATCCTCTTTGTAATCCATCTCTACAGTTACTATTGTTGGTACTAATATTGGTTATTGTTATGTTGGGGAAACAAATTCTGGTAGATACCCAAGTTGTGATTGATCATAGGAGTATGGGTGTCTCTTTCTTCTCTTCATTTTCTAGCATATTCTCAATCAAATGTTTGAGTTGGATACACCATCTTATGGAATGTACTCTAACACAATAGTACTAATAAAATTCATGTTATTTGTACCAATCAATAAAATGAATCCCTTCAAGAAAATATTTTGGTATTGGCCAACTAATCATATTTTCTTGAACCAATCTTCAGAACATAAATTCATTAGGCTCACCAAGGTAATTGAATGTTCTAACAATGGGTGGTCTTCTCTTTAGAGAAGGGGATTGTAATTAGGTTTGATTTTATGGTGGTTGGTTTTGTGGAGGTCTTGGTTGAATGGATGGATGAGGTGGTTGTTGAGTGGGTGGAGGTAAATGGACAACTTGTGTTTGCACCATCTAAATGTGGCATGATTTAGTAAACTTGTTTCCAAAAACATTATTATTGTTGTTGTAGAGTTTATTTATTTCATTATTATTGGATTTAGGTGGTGTTAAAGTTGGTACTTGAATTGGGTGATAATTATAGTTTTGGGCTTGATTCTAGTTTTAGTCCTGATTAGAAGAAGATAACATGATTATCCCTTTGTTGACAAGGGATTTATCAATCTGTATTCCTTTCTCTATAACCTATTAAAATGTATGAGCACACTACAACTTGAGAGGTAAAGTATCTTGCTATGTAGGCTCCTAGTAAATATCATGGCCAACCATTTATCTAACAAATTATGTGTAAACTGACTTGTTAATTCTCTTCAACGTTGCAAGTATGCGACAAAGCTTTCACTAGTCTTATGTTTAGCTTGGCCTAGATCCATAAAAATATCATGCTCGAGATTATATCAAAAGTGTTATACAAACTTCTTTGAAAGATTATTGATGTCAGATATAAAATTCTTTTGTAATTTCAATAATGATTCTAAGGCTTATCCAACTAAACTTATTGGAAAGAGAAGAAACAAATATATGTCACTATAAGCTAATGGCTAACATCAAATAAATAATAGTTTCAAATGATCTTTAGGTTGCCTTTGCCTTTTTATTTTTCAAATTTAGGTGGCTCATAATCTAAAAACAATAGCATTTGAAAATACTCCATGTTGAATGGATAAGAGCATATTTCATCCAATTTGAATTTCTTTGTTTGTTTTCCAATCTGTATAGTTTGAATTGTATCTTTCATCTGTTGCAAATTTTGAGTAAGGAAATTAGGGGGAGTGGCTTATTGCTTTGGAGGTTGCATGGTCAAAGGTAGATTACCTTGATCAGGGTAGGCATATTATGGAATGTTGGTTAAATCAGCTGCATGACCAGGTATACATATCTATGCATTAAGATTATATTGTGGATATGAAATACGCTATTTTTGGAGCACATTTTGGTTTAGATTGGATACATAACCCTAGTTATTGAATTATGGATATGATAATAGCATTTGAATTTGTGGAATGTGTTGGTATTGTTGAGTTTAGAAGGGAACTTTATGCCTACTTGTCTAACCTTGTTATAAATAGGGAACATATTATTGAATAGTTCTTTATTATCAGAGGTATTGATAGTTGGATCCTTATTGTACGTATGATACCCATTGGGTGAAAGGAAATTATTAACTAACTCCTAGTACTTGTTGTACATAAAAACCTTGTTGTTGGTTAAACACCTATTTTTGGATCAACACTTATTGTTGAATAGGCACTTATTTTTGGTTAGGCAATTGTTGTTGGTTTAACAAATATTAAGGGTTTGGAATTTGTTGTTATTGACCACACTTAAAAACACATTGTTGGTTAGGCAATGGTTGTGATTGATAAGGTATATTGGTCTATGCTTATTGTGGTGGAGCATTCATTATCACCAGTTGAGGTGGCATAGTGTTCTTCACTTGTTGTAGTAGTAGGTGTAGACATCTAATTCTTAACACTATTTATGTTGAAGTTATTAATCTTACTTGAATTGTAATCAAATGCATAATTTAAGTTAAAATCATTAAAAACACATTAAATGGTTTGAGCTTATCATATAAAAAAGATGATTTAGGTTAATGTATCTTTAAATAGGGCAATGCATTTTATGTGATTCCTATCTTTGATCAATTCATTTTGAGTCAAAATAATGATTTTGCCTTTTTGTACTCTAGATCACTCTTTTCTTCTAATTCATTAGTACACATCATGTACCTTTTCTCTTTTATGTCAGCAACATCCTAAATGGGATCATGGTCCATACCCATTTAACATCGCCTTCTAATTTTTTTCGAGTCAAATTATGACCCAGTAATATGACTTTTTGACCATTTTGATTAATTGTGCACCAATTTTCAAAGAATTGCACTAAATTCAATTAATCTTTTTAAAGATAATTAATTCAAATCAAGAGCTTAAGTGGATTTTCCATGGAGGTTATTGATTATTTCATTATTGTAAATTGATTCTCAATATCTACATCACTTAGTGACATGATCCATGAGGTGGCATCCTTAAACCATAAATGCAACAAATATTAAATTTATGATCACTCATACATCATTAATACCCCTTTCTCCCAAATCATTATGAAGATATTTATGGATGTAATTAAAAATATGAGATTAATTCATGTCCACACATCTCAATATTGAGATGGATGGTCATAGTTGATCCTGACCTATTTGAAAAATTTATAAATAAAAGGGCATAGAACATCATTTTAAAGCTAAATATTGTAAACATATAATGCAGAATTATCTCTACAATCTTTCTTTGTGTTGATTATTGTGTTTTATTTACAAGATTCATTTAATATGCATATATTTGATTTCTTATTTTGAGCCTAGGTTATGCATAGTGATCTTGAGATAATTGCAGAGCTTGGCATTCATTGTTGACAAAGACAAGAACACTAGTTCAAGGGAAAAAATATGCTTGGAGCCAATCTTAGATGGTGGAATCATTTGGGAAGGTAATTGTTATTTGGTTTCTTTTAATTGTTCTTTATTATCATTTGTAAACCCCGTTGTCATAGGTTGGCCTAGTTTGTTAAGTTATTTATGCATTATTTATGTTTACATGATTAATGTTTGACTAACTTTGTAATTCAATCCTACATCTTGACATGCCTAGTGGGACCATAGAGTCCATTAAAGCAAGGAAGACATTGTGGAAATTTTACATTTTCATTTTAGTCATTAAAAAGTCCTTAAACATCATTTTTAACTCATTTACCCATGTTATTAATGTTTTTTGTGCACACATAGGTTACACAGTGGTCATCTACAGTTCTTAGTGACCAGCGATGGTTAGGTCCAATCGCGGTCGATTGGGTTGCAGAGGAAAATACGTTAAAAATTTGCATTTTAAGCTTTTATTTAAGTTTTTTTTTAATGATTTGAGTTTTATAAGTCTCTGGTATGAACATAGTATTAATAAAAAATCTTATCTTTTGGATATTTTTATCCTAACAAACATTTTTAATCATAACATTTTTGCCTTCGAGTTCACAGGTGACTGTTGGTGGTTGTTTTCAACTAGTGACAATTTAGTTTCGATTGATGATGGTCTTGCAAGAATAGACACCGATCAATAGTGATCAATATTGGTCTCTATGCTCTCAAAAACATAGATTTGAGAGCAATAAAACCAAAGTTTCTTATTTCAAAAGTGAAAGTGCTTCAAAGTTAAATAGACTATCTGACTTTTGATGCATGACCAACATGGGAAGTGATCAATTTGAGCTTAATTGAGTCTTTTTAACCTCCTTTTAGTGCTTAAAAAGAACTAAGAACTTTCATTTGGTGCTTTAAAAGAAAAAATTACATGTTTATATTGGATATTTTATGTTTTTTTTTAAAGTTTTTACAAACTAAGGTCAGGGGGTCAAAGAACATCACCAAACACTTCAAGTCAGTGCTTAAAATTAAACTTGATTCAAAGTTTCATTTTTTGTAAGTCATATATCATTTGTTTTATCAAATTATTTGAGAAAAAAGGAATTTACATGTGTATGCCCCCATCCCCTATAGGAAACTTGGGTGATCAAAAGCACCATTTTTATTGCAAATTATGCCTTTGTCCAAGGTGTAAAAATGAAGTTGTCTAGGCTCTCCCCAAAATCCGCATGGTTTGGGTGATCTAAAAACAACTTATAAAGCCTTTTTACTTAGATTTTATTTCATGGAATTTGGCTTGTGAGGGGGATGCCATTACCTCCCATGAGTTATTTAGGGAAGCTTTGACCTGGGGCTTCATCTTTTGGTAATGTCTTTAAACCCTCTCCATGGGGGGTATATAAATTGGGTTTGCCCCACTGAGATGGTGGTTTGAGTGGTTAAACCATATCTATTAGTGGTAACCCAACCTAAAACATATGATTATTTAGGACATCACACTACATTGATAAATTGACGGATGTAATGGTTATGAAAAAATAAGAGCTTTCCACAATAGGCCATTTGATACAAATCTAATTAACGTGATGGTTCTCTTGTGTGCAAATGCTAAAGTTTGTACACATGGGATCAATCTAGATAGTTGCAAATTACAAAGTTTTAGACAAACTCCACTAGCCACAAAATATTGTTGATGTGAGGTATGCCCTAAGGTCCATGTCACCATATTGTCACTTGGAAGAGTGGGGGGGGGGTATAAAATACCTGACTATATAATGAACTTTTATTTTGGATGAATACTTAATTTCCTTCCAAGTGAATGTATAAGAATGAAATTCAATAATACAAAATAACCTTATTAGTTTAGGGCTTATGATGATTACTTAGTTTCATTTGTCTTTTGATCTTAGATTACTTGGTTTTGATTTGAGTCAAAAATTGCTTGTAAACACATGTCAATAGCCAAACACATTGTCCACAATTTCTTGAATAAGGAGATGTTATGCTATCCAAGTGAGAATCAATATTTTCCTTATTCCAATTTATCATCTTAAAAATTGTGACATATCATCTAATTGATGTATTTATGTTGCCCATTTGAGTCTAAACTATTTTCCAAAATTTTCTTAAGTCCTTCATTGATAATTCAAATTTGAAATTGCACTTTTTTAAGTTCATAAGCTTGATGTGTTAAATTGGGTTCACCATTTGCACTTGAATTGAGGGAACTTGGGTTCAATTTCTAATTTGGATTGAAGGCCAGTTATAGAATCATTATCACATTCTCATCATTGGTGGACTTAGTTCATCTTGCATATCACTCGCTCTTTGAGTCCTAGAACATATTTTATACTACTATTCCTATTACCATATGGTGACATTGTGCTGCCCATTTGGTTCTAGTTTTATACTTAGGAATTATTGCATATTTCGACATCATGAGTTTCTTGGTTTGCATTTATATTCTTCCTAATTTAAAGGGTTTTCTTCTAGTTTTCTAGTAGCAACTTGTCAAATTTGGACTAGATTTTATGTTATTGACATATCACAAAAATTTAGGCTTTGATGTACTAGTTTTCACCTTATATTTTTGAGTTATCATACCCTCTTCCAATTTATATGATTTCAATCCTACCCAAGGTTGAGTAAATTCATGAACATCATTCTTATAATCATGTGTGGTTCCATGCCACCCTCATTTTATAGTCTCTTCGGTACCTATTCACCTTGTTTAAAACATTTTCAAACACTTGTGGCCTTAGTTGTGAGGTAGAGCATTTTTATGGTAGATATAAACACTCCATATTATTTAAGGATGTTACCTTCTTTGAGCCTATGTATTGAATACCAATCTAATTTATTCTGATTTTTGTGCATCATCCTCATCTTCTTCCTTCAATTTGTGCACCGTGCTCAAAGGTTACCATCTTAGGTTATCTCTCTTCAACTTGTGTGAGTGATCAAGCTCTAAAACATGTGAAGGTTACCGTTTTAGGATATTTTCCTTTAGATTTTGCAAGCCATCAAGCTCTACAACACATAAAGGTTACAATTTTAGGAGCTCCTCCTTTGGTTTATGCAATCAACCAAACTATGCAACATCTAGTCATTACCATTCTAGGCCCATAACTAGTATTTAGTGAACCTAATATTGAAGAACCTCCATTTGATGAAACATATTTTGTTCATCCCTTCTTCAATAGTATAATTTTTGGAGATCCCATTATTGAACTATAAACCATTGTTTACCCTAAACCAATTGTTCCCCACTTTATAAATTCTATGTCGATCTTTGAGTCAAAACTAAAACCATTACCTCTTCAAGATCCATCTTATTAGGACCATAATGTGTTCAAAATTGATATTTTGCAACCAATTATGAACCAAAACCATAATGTTATTATTGGAACACCCATTTGTGATGAGTCAACCTGTGATCAATTACCTATTCATATTTTACCTATTTTAAAAGAGCCTCATCTCCTTGACAAGTCAGTCTCTACATATTTGTCTCTTGATATTTTTGCACTTATTAAGGAGTCTCCTTTTGATAAATAAAATTTTGTCGAATCATCCCTCGAGTGGTACCTTCTCTTTAAGGGGATTCACTTAGATGAGCCAATCTATGTTTAACCTTTCCTAGATGAATCACTTTTTATTGAGCCCATTATGCCATCACAAGCCATTACTTATTTGATACCAAGCATTCAACATTACATTAAAGAAACAAATATATTAGATAAATAAACAATATTAGAGTTAGGTTCCCTTTTTGAACCAACATTATATTTAGCATAAAAAACAAAATCTCTATTAGAGCTAATATTAGATTTAGAGTCCTTAGACTTGGACTCAGCTACAAAAATAGAGTACAATTGTGGCCACTACAACATTGGTTACACTTGTCTTACAAATCAATTTGAATATATTTGTGATCCTTTTACGGTTTTTGAGGATGATTACTTTAGTATCGACATAGGTTCTCCTAGTATCTTATATGAATATTGTGTTTCATTTTATTATTCCATTACTACCACCCAATATAGCCATTATATTGACATTCCACCTCCCACAAGAAATGATTAGGACTGACAGAATCATACTTTGTTTAACTGTATCCATGGAGATGTACCATTTGCAAAATATCAGGGGGACCAAGACGAAACTCATAGAAGAGAGGAACACTCTCTTAGTGAGACCTTTTGAAGGTGCTAGGGGATGATCAAAGAACAAACTCAACATATTTTATTGAAACCTTTTTGAAGGTGATAGAAGACAATCAAAGTCAAATGTTAATATCTCTTTGTGAAACCTTCTCAAAGGCACTATGGGATAATCAAGACAAATTCATTAGTGAAAACCTCATTGAGGCACCAATTGCTAAGCACAAAAGTTATTCATTGCTTGATGTAGACATTATCAAAGAATAAATCATTATAGATTCTAATCTACAACATAATCAGATGGTAGCTACTCTCGAGATCAAATAATATAAAAATTTGGTGGTTCTAGTCTTCAGCCCTACCACAACCAAAATTATGTCGAATCTAGAATAAAAAACATTACATGTGACTAAAAGTCTTGATATTCATTTGTTACCCATTTATTATACATTTCATTATGATCAACCTATTTATCACCCACTTATATCATTTATCCTCACATTATTTACCATCATTGGTAGCACTTTCCTTTATAAAGGCTACAAAGATATCTTGTCTCAATGTTTGAAGGAAGCTAAATCAATTATCCACAAAGATCAAAAACACATTATTGACATATAGATCAACAATAAGTTCTTGATAGAGCAAATTTTTTGAAAGGGTGTTGGGTATCAAGTTTTATGATTGATCATTATGATTGTCTTACATGTTGACTAGGATGTGCATCTCCATGTCAACAGGAGTAGTAGAACCATTTTTCATTTACTCTAGCATTTTTTTATTTGCCATTATCATGCCTTATCTCTTAGGGGAAACCATATATACCATTTCATTATAGGTAGTATTATACCATTACGTTCTATTTACCATGTTTTTAAAACTATATTGACTTGAAGTCTTTTGAGACTATGTAGGCAGTGCTCAGTTTATATTGAGGTCAAGTCGGTCACCCCTTTGCAATACTCTCACTATTTTGTGAAAAATTGTTAAGTTTAAATACTCTTTCCATTTTGTGAACAACCTAAGGCAATGCTCTCACCATTTTGTGAGTAAATCCATCATCGCTTGGAGGTAACTTTATTACCACTATAGCCAATTATCTTACGATCATTTTCCTTATACTATTTTATTATATCATGTATTTACTATTGACCAAGGCTTATTTTTAGCCACCTTACTTATACTATAAGGATCTTGGTTCCTTTGGTTCTTCTTGTACTTTCTATGAGGGGATTTTGATCTAGTTTCAATAGTTTTAGAATGGAAGTCTGTACAAGTAGTGTGACATTTGATCTTGCAAGTTATCATTTATTAATTATCTTATTTGGTATCACTAATTATAACCACCTATGGGAAGATCAGTATTGTATTTGATACCCCTGATTATAACCAACTTTGGACAAATAAAAATTATAACATCATTTATTAATTATAACCATTTATGGGAAAATAAGGTATAATGCCTTTTTATCATGCATTATCGTATCACCTAGTAATTTTTTGTCATCGGTTATGTAGATGGGATTACTATGATATGAGGTCCTAGTGGGACTATATGGATCATGCTCAATTTATGTTGAGGTCAACTCAATCCCCCTTTTCATTATGCTCTCACCATCTTGCAATAATTTTAAGCTGGTGCACTCTCATCATTTCATGAGCACTCTTTGCAAAAACCTCACTATTTTATAGGTTGGACTATTATGTATCTCTTAATTCTCAATCAAGTTGAGATATTTGAAAATTTATAAAAACATTCATAAAACACCAAAAAGCCAAAAACATTTTGTTTTGTGTGCATGTTTATTTGATTATTATTTTATTTGTTTTACTATTTGTTCTTGCTTTGTTTCTCTTTTCTTAGTGCATCTTGATGGTCTACATAAATTTTGATTTTTATATCATGATATCATGTTATTAATTTGGTCTTGATTTATTTTTAAACATTCTTGTTCCTATTTAAATCTTGAATGATTCATATCTTGATTTTAAGTTGGATACATTTATGTTAATCTTTTTCTTTATCTTTGCTTTTTTGTTTAAATGTAAATAACTGTAACTTTGGTTTTGGTCATTATTTTACCATTATCCTTAGTTTTAGGTATTCACATTTGAACTAGTTTCGTGTAATTGAAATGAGATGTCATTATGAGTTTTTCATACTTATGATGCCTAATTTCTATTACTATAGCAAGCACTTTGTTCTCTAAATTCAAGTCTTAACACCAACACAACTCCGATGAATAAATCTCAAGATCATTATGCATAAACTAGGATCAATAGGTTTAACACCTAACTCTATGCTTAAAAATGCATCTCTTGGCATACATCATGACTCTAATCAGTGCTTGGTCAGTTTTCATCATCCTTCATTCCATTCTCTCCCAATTTTGGGTGAACTACATTGGCCTGAGGTCCATTTGGATTATGTAGGTATCACTTGGATACATGAGGTATCTTGGGTTAGTTTGGCCATATTCATTCTTTTTTTCATCTCTTTCATCACTTTGCCTAGTTTTTTGGCTTTTACAACTATTACACCATCATATCTATATTTGTACCTGCTCATTTTAATCTATGTTTTAGGTTATATCCTTGAGCTAATTGCTTGACAATTTTCCAATGTTGGGGAACAACATTTGAACTGGTTAAGAAATCTAAATCAGCCCTAGAAGGGCAAGCCATTATTAATTCTTTATCAATGATCAAAATTAACCTTGGTGAGGTAAAAATGTCTTATCACAATCAAATCTAGCCTACTAGGGCACCTCTTATTATCATATTTTGGAGACCACATTCTCCTTTTTCTCTAATTAAAATATCTCCACACTACTACCCATGATGGCATTATTTCAGTGTGTAACTTTTCTTGGGATTGATCAATGTCGTAAGCGTATAGATTACACTCTCAAATTGGGTGTGTTCAAAGTGTGTACCTTATATGTTTGGATTGAATCCTTCCCATTCCCCCTATCTTGAGGCCCATTATACCTCTAATTATATTTTGATCATTAATGGTAACCACGTGTGCAAGCATTAGCTCATCTGGATGTGATATATTCCATGAGTTAATCTCACTTTCTTCCTCTTTTTGAGAGTCCATCCTTCTCTTCCATCCTAATATGTCCTCTCAAGGGGACATCATGGGTCATTTCCAATTTATTTTTGAAAAATATTTTCTTTGAAAAGACATTACTTCACCTGAATGGCTTGCTATGCCTTTTCAAATAGAGGTAAAATGTAGACATCTAATTCCTAACACTATTTGTGTTAAAATTGTCAATCTTACTCGAATTTCACTCAAATGCATAAGTTAAGCCAAAATCACTAAAAACATGCTAAATGGTTCAAGCTTGTCATATAATTTTTTTGATTTAGGTTAATATATTCATAAATGAGATAATGCACTTTATGTGATTCCTAACTTTAATCAATTCATTTTAAGTTAAAATGACAATTTTGTCTTTTTGTGCTCTATATCACTCTTTTCTACTAGTTCGTTAGTACATGTCACATACCTTTGTTATTTTTTATCGACAACATCATAAATAAGATCATGGTCTATATGCATCTAAGATTGTTTTCTAATTATTTTGAGTCAGATTATGACCCAGTAATATGACTTTCTGACCATTTTGATTAATTGTGCACCAATTTCCAATGAATTGCACTAAAATTGATTAATCTTATTAATTCAAATCAAGAGCTTAAGTGGATTTTTCATGGAGTTTATTCGTTATTTTATTATTAAAAATTGATTCTTAATATCTGTATCACCTAGTGACATGATCTATGAGGCAGCATCCTTAAACCATAAATACAACAAATATAAGATTTATGGGCATCCATGCCTCATTAATGCCCTTTCTTCCCAAATCATTATGAGGATATTTATGGATTTCATTAAAAATATTAGATTAATTCATGGTCACACATCTCAATCTTAAGATGGACAATCATGATTGATCCTGACCTATTTGAAAAATCTATAAATAAAAGGGCATAGAACATTATTTTTAAGCTAAAATATTATAAACTTATAATATAGAATTATCTCCACAATCTTTATTTATATTGGTCATTATGTTTTATTTTTAAGCTTCATTTGATAGGCATAAATTTGATTTTTTTATCTTGAGTCTAGGTTATGCATAATGATCTTGAGATGATGGAGTAACTTGGCATCCATTGTTGACAAAGACAAGAACACTATATCAAGGGAAAAAACTTGCTTAGAGCCACTTTCTACTTAGATTTTGATCTCATATAATTTGGCTTGTGAGAGGGATGTCAGTACCTCCCACAAGTTATTTAGGGAAGCTTTAATCTAGGGTTTCATCTCCTAAAATCATATTCAACCCCTCTCTATGGGGGGTATATAAATTGGGCTCACCCCACTGAGATAGTGGTTTGAAAAGTTAAACCATCTCCATTAGTGGCAAGTTGGCACAACATATATGATTATTTAGGACATCACACTATACTGAGAAATTGATGTATGTAGTGGTTATGAAAAGGATAAAACATTTTCATAAGTCATTTGATGAATATCTAATTGATGTGCTACTTCTCTTGTTTGTAAACGTGAAAGTTTGTACACATGGGATCAATCTAGATGGTCACAAATTATAGAGTTTTAGACAAACCTCACTATATACAAAAATATTGTTGATGCAAGGTGTACCCTAAGGCCCATGTCATCATATTATCAGTTGGAAGAAGGGGAGGTGTAAAATACCCTAACATATAATGCACTTTTATTTTGGATGAACACTTAATTTGTTTCCAAGTGAATCTATAAAGGACTTAAATAATACAAATCAATCTTGTCAGTTTAGGGCTTAGGACGATAACTTAGTTGAATTTATCTTTTGGTCTTAGATTATTTGGTCTTAATTTAGTCAAAACTTGGTTTTAAACACATGTCAATAACCAAACACATTATCCATAATTTATTGAACAAGGAAGAATTACACTGTCCAAGTGAGAATCAATATTTTCCTTATTCAAATTTGTCATCTTAAATATTATGTCATATCATATAATTAATGTAGTTATGATGCCCATTTGAGTCCAAACCACTTTCCAAAATTTTATTAAGTCCTTGATTGATAGTTCAACTTTTAAATTGCACTTTTTTAAGTTCATAAAGTTGATGTGTTAAATTGGGCTCACCATTTACACTTGACTTAAGGGAACTTAGGTTTAATTTCCAATTTGGATTGAAGGGTGTTTATAGAATCATTATCACATTCTCATCATTGGTGGAGTTAAGTCATCTTGCATATCTCTCACTTTTTGAGTCTTAGAACATGTTTTATACTTCCATTCCTATTACCATGTGGTGGCATTTTACTACCCATTTGGTTCTAATTTTATACTTAGGAATTTTTACATGTTTCCACATCATGAATTTCTTGGTTCACATTAACTCCTTAGTTTGAATGTCTTTCTTCTAGTTTTCTAATAGCAACTTGTCAAAGTTGGACTAAATTTTATGGTATTAACGTATCACAAAAATTTAGGCTTTGGTGTACTAGTTTTCACCTTGGATTTTTGAGTTATCATACCCTCTTCTGATTTATACAATTTCAACCCTACCCAAGGTCGAGTAAATTTGTAAACATCATTCTTATAATTGTCTGTGGTTCCACAACACCCTCCTTTTATAGTCTCTTTGGTACCTAGTCACCTTATTTAGAAAGGATTAAAACATATACCTTGTTTAAAACATTTACAAACATAGTCCAAATCTTGGAAAATGTAGAAAACAAACCTTTCTAGACATGAAGCTAAGGTACATTTGTAATGGGGTCTTTTTTTGCCTTAGTTGAGAGGTAGAGCATTTTTATGGTGGACATGAACAATCTATCTTGTTTGAGGATGTTTCCCTCTTTGATCCTATTTATTGAATACCAATTTGATCGATGATGATTTTTGTGCATTATCCTCATCCTCCCCATTTGATTTGTGTTTCTCACTTAAAGGTTACCATCTTAGGTTATCCTTCTTTAGCTTGTGAGAGTGATCAAACTCCACAACATGCAAAGGTTACCATTTTAGGCTATTCTCCTTCAACTTGTGTAAGCCATCAAGCTCTGTAGCACATGAAGGTTGCCATTTTAGGAGCTCCTCCTTTGGTTTGTGTAAACAACCAAACTACGTAGTGTCCAAACATTACCATTTAAGGCCCATCACCAGTATTTAGTAAACCTATTATTGAAGAACCTCCATTTGATGAAACATATTTTGTTGATCCCTTGTTCAATAGTCTAATTTTTGGAGATCCCATTATTTGACTACAAACCATTGTTTACCCTAAACCAATTTTTCCCCACTTTGAAAAATTTGTGCTAATATTTGAGCTAAAACTAGAACCATTACCTCTTCAAGAGCCATCTTATGAGGACCATAATGTGTTCAAGATTGATATTTTGAAAACAATTGTGAACCAAAACCATAATGTTATTATTGAAACACCCATTTGTGATGAGTCAACCTATGATCAGTTACCTATTCATATTTTACATTTTTTTAAAGAAACTCATCACCTTGACAAGCCAGTCTCTATAGATTTATCTCTTGATCTTTTTCCACTCATTAAGGAGTCTCTTTTTGACATACAATATTTTATCGAGTCATCCCTCGAGTGGTACTTTTTCTTTGAGGGCATTCACTTAAATGAGCCAGACTATGTTGAGCCTTTCTTAGATGAATCACTTTTTATTGAGCCCATTATGCCATCACAAACCGTTACTTGTTTGATACCAAGAATTTAATAAAACATTAATGAAACAACCACATTAGATGAAGAAACAACATTAGAGTTAGGTTCCCTTTCCAAACTTGCATTAGATTTAGCATCAGAAGTAAAATCACTGTCAGAGTGGATATTAGATTTAGAGTCCCTAGACTTGGATTCAGCTTCATAAATAGAGTATAGTCATGGATGTTACAACATTTGTTATACTTATCTTGTAGATCAATTTGAATATATTTGTGATCATTCTATAGTTTTTTAGGATGATTACTTTAGTATTGACATAATTTCTCCTAGTCTATTCTATGAGGATTATGCTACCTTTCATCATTTGATTACTACCACCTAACATAGACATTATGTTGACATTCTACCTCCCAAAAGTGATGATTGGGACCAACAGAATCACACTTTGTTGAACTACATCCATGGAGACATACCATTTATAGAATATTAGGGGGACTAAGACCAAACTCATGCAGGAGAGGAACACTCTCTTACTGAAACCTTTTTATAGGCACTAGGGGATGATCAAAGAACAAACTCAACATCTTTTAGTGAAACCTTTTCAAAGGTGCTAGAAGACAATAAAATTCAAATGTTAATATCTCTTTGTGAAACCTTTTCGGAGGCACTATGGGATAATCAAGAAAAATTCATCAATGAAAACCTCATTGAGGCATTAAAACTGAGCACAAAATTTTTTCAATACTTGATGAAGATGTTAGCAAAGAATAAATTACTATATCTTCTAATCTACAACATAATTAGATGGTAACTACTCTCAAGATCAAACAAGATAAAAATTTGGTGGTCCTATCAATAGCATATTTAAAGGTCTTCATCCCTGCCATAGCCAAAATTATGTCAAATCTAGAATCAATAACATTACATGTGATTAAAAGTCCTAATATTATTTTATTATCCATTCATTATACATTCCACTATCATCCACCTATTCATTACCCACTTATATCATTTATCCTCACATTATTTACCATCATTAGTATCACTTTCCTTTATAGAGACTACAAATCTATCTTGTCTCAACATTTGAAGGAAGATGAATCAATTACCAATAAATATCACAAACATATTATTGAGATCTAAATCAGCAACAAGTTCTTGATAGAGAAACCTTTTTGAAATAGTGTTGGGTAGTAAGTTTTATGATTGACATTCTGGTTGTCTTACATGTTGACTAGGACATGCATCTCCATGTCAACAGGAGCAATAAGACCATCTATCATTTATTTTGCCATTTTATCATTTTCCATTACCATGCCTTGTATCTTAGGGGAAATACTATAGACCATTTCATTATGGGTAGTATTATACCATTATGTTTCATTTATCGTGTTATTTGAGCTACATTGACTTGATGTCCTTCAAGAGTATGTAGTTAGTGATCAATTTATATTTAGGTTATCTTGGTCACCCCTTCATCATGCTCTCACCATTTTAAGAGAATTTGTTAAGTTTAAATGCTCTCTATATTTTGTGAGCAACCTAAGCCAACACTCTCACTATTTTGTGAACAAAGAAATCATCGCTTGAGGACAACTTTACTACCACTATAGCTAATTATCTTTTGATCATTTTCCTTATACCATTTTATTATATTATGTCTTTGCTATTGACCAAGTCTTGTTTTTAGCCATCTTGATTATCTATTTTGATCTTGGTTCCTTTGGTTCTTACTGTACTTTTTATGAGGGGATTTTGATCCAGTTTCCATAGTTTTAGAATGTCATGTTGAATGACAGTCTATGGAAGTAGTGTGAAATTTGATCCAAAAAGTTATTGTTCATTAATTATCTTATTTGATATCACTAATTATAAATACCTATGGCTAAATAAGTATTGTATTTGATATCCCTAATTATAATCACCTTTGGGCTAATCACAATTATGAAATCATTTCCTAATTATAACTGCCTATGGGAAAATTAGGTATAATGCCTCTTTATCATGCATTGACGCATCACTTGGTCATTACTATTATCATTGTCATGTTTTTTGCCTTTATTTTAAAATTTTTTATTACGTGGTTAGTTTTTTTTCACCTTTTGTGTAGGTGAAATTACTATGACTTGAGGTCCTAGTGGGACTATGTTGTAGAAAAGTTCACTAGATTAGATTTTGTGCTTAGTCATGCACTTAGCTGTCAAGCCAAGTTAGTTCCAAACTTGATATAGCTAGTCACAAGTATAATAGGGTCTAACACACAACATTTAACACACTATTATGTTGGCATCACTTTCACATAAAGTGCATGCCTTGTGCACTCACTGTAACATAATATCGAAGGGAACGGGCCCATGTTGGGATAATTATAACAGGGTACAACTTGGGTTTTGATGGGGTTTAATCATGATAAGATGGGTTTAGGTGCCCTGTCGGTACTAGGATATTCAAGGGAAGTTCATTAGGGATAATCCTTGTCAAGGACATAAGTCCTAAGGTGCAAGCTCACAACTAGCTAGATCAGGGTCAACATGGCACAAGCTATGGGATTAGCTAGTATAAGGTCATTCGATTGCTTAAAATAGTCATGGGGATGGATTGGGTTCAAGTGCTCATTCTTAGGGTAGCATTCCAAGCATGGGTCTTAGAGCCTTGGCACATTCAAGTTTGAATACTTAACATATTTATAGGTAGGTCAACGTCACTATATGGCACCAAGATGCAATTAGTGACCAGGGATAAACCTTTATATCACAACACATTCAAGTAAATAATCTATCTCATTACTTAAATGAACTAATTTATAAAAATAACATTGCATAAACTATAATGTAAGAATCAACACTTCATTTATTCAATAACCTTCTCATTGATTCATAGTTTAACATATAAATTTTAAGTAATAGAAACAAAGCATATGCTCTTCCTTAACACTACTCATGCCCAATAGCTCACAAGTGAGCTTAGGTAATACATTCAAAATGCCTAGCCTATCTTATGTATATTACAAAGTGCTACTAATGGATCTCTATTTCACCAAAGCTTTGTTACCTTAGTTGCCTCTCCCATTTTTAAGATGCAAGCCTTCTTTTATAGGAAATTGGGCATCTCTTTGCCAGGTCAGATAAGCACATGCCAAGTGATGAGCTATCATAGTGGGTCATTAGTCAACTGGCTCCACTACGCTACCCAAGTGGGGTGAGTGTACATCATATGCTAATATATCATTAGGGGGTCACTATCTTACCTACTCCACTCTTATAACACCTTCATTTCTTGAGCTGCCACATATAAGTTCTTATAGTGATGTCTTTTTAAGGGCAATGCCATGTAACCACTTACCAAGTGCCATGGGATCCTTGGGGATTCCTCTAGCTAGTGCCAAAATTACAAAAGGGAGAAATCAAACCAAAGATAGCCTCACACTGAGATAGGCCAAATTGGCATAGTCCACATATTTGGTAGAAAAGGGGCCCCAACATTACCCCATATAAAATTCCTAATCTACCCTAAACTAGTATTTTAGTGCCTTTGGTGTGTAAAAATCAGATGTACCCTACTCTAACTCTATCTTAAAGTTCTCAAAACCCTATATAGCAGCCTTTATTTCTTTCCTAGTGCCATCTACTTCAATTGAGGTAGCCTTGAGGGTGAGCACATCTATGCTTTCTAGTTCTTTCTTAAAGGCCTCAATCCTTTCTTTGGCTCACCTTAATCTACCATATAAGATCTCCCCCTACTCACTAGCCTTTGTTTTGAAGGCACAAAAGAGTGCCTCCAAGTCTTGCTCTTAGGTCTTCAGTTAACCACTTAGGGAGTTGAACTTTACCATTAATTGAACATGCTCAATCATGTTTACCATGGAGTGTTGGAAGAGGTCATCCTTCTCCTCCTTTGCCTTTTTAAGGCATGGATCAGTGACTTCTATCTAGGTGATGAAGTTGAAAAATATAGCATCTACTTTATCTACACCTTCTTCTAGCTTGGCAAAGAGGTCTTTGACCACATCCAACTTCTTGTTTAACTCATTCCTTATGGCCTCATAGGGGTCTTCTTGCTCTTAAAGTGCCAACCTCATCTTAGGGAGAATCTACTCCATAAGCACATAGACTTGGTCAAGTTCATTTGGCCCTGAGGTATTCATACCATTTAGGAGGGATGGCTCTATCACTTCTATGCTCTCAACTACTATTTAATCTTGAAATTTATTGCTTCAAGCTCCTTCTCAATCTCTTTCACTATCTTCTTCCATCTCTTTACGTGAACATCATTGATGATGTTCTTAAGCACTACTAAGGAGGCCATTTTGATCAGGGCATTATTAGAGTGCACAAGGTTCATGTCTCAAGGATTGAGGAGTTGGTAGTCATGCCCTTATTCCAGCTTCTTAGCACTCTAGATTTCTTTTGTCAGAACCTCAAACTTAGGTTGATCCATGTTGCAATCTAGTACCCAAGAAATATGGTGGCATTTCAAGGTCATGTCATTCTTAGGTGGCATGCACTCCATCATATAAAAATCCTCATCCTCTTTGAATTCTTGATGCACTCTTTCCTTGATGTTGTGCTCATATTCCTCTCCCTCAGCTCTTCCTCTTTGCTAGTGGTGGTGCTTATGCCAGTACTTTCTTCTTCTTCTTCACCAAGCTTCTCTCCCTTATCTTCTTCTTTTCTTTTTTTACCACTCAACTCACCATCATATTCTTCCTCTTGTAGGGGTTCTCTAGTGGACATTTCCCCCTCATCTATTTCTTCTTGTAGTGGCTCTTTAGCATGAACTTCCATTATGCCAACCTTCTTCTCTTCTTGCCCTAATGGGGCCTCTACCTCCTCTATTTGCTTCTCCAAGGTGCTAGTATCACCTTCTTTATCTCTAGGTGCCCCTTCAAGGTTAGGGCATTCCTATTGTGTAACTCTTTCTATTGTTCTAGTGGAGGCATTAGGTGCCTTCTCAGGTACTCTTTCCTCTCTTAGTTTTACACTAGAATCAACTTTTTTCTCTTCTCTCTCTTTTATCATCTTGGACCTTTCTCCCTGGGCCACCTCATCCTCTCTTTATTTTCTTCTATCCTTCTCTTTCTTGGCCTTCCTTTCTACCTCCTCTTTCTTGGCCTTTTCATTTTTGGCCTTCTTTTGTGTGGTTTGTGCCTCACACTTATTTTCTCTTGCTCTTATTTTATTAACCTCTAATCGATTGATCTTAGCTAAGGATATGGATTTTGCCTTCATATATTCACACTTGTAGTGAAACCTCAACACCATGTCAATATGCCCTTGATCTAGACCCATGTCCTTTTATTGGCACTTCAATTCTTCTTCTGTCAGTGTGCTTAAATGCATTGCTTCCTCAGGTTCTTCTCTTGTTTCTCCTTGCTTACTTACTTCTCCCATATCTACCTTTTTCTCCTCCTCTTTCCTTTATTATTTAGCATCCACCATATCAATGACCTCTTTTGGCACCCCTACCTTTGTCATTTCTTCCTTTTACTCCTACAGCTCCTGCACCTTTTGCATTTTAGCTTCACTAAAGTTGAGTTTCCTCAATATATGCATTTACTTCTCTATCTCAATTGTAGGTGGTGAGAAGGGGGTCCATTCACTTGATGAGGACTCTTCATCCTTAGGTAAAATTTAAGTGCTCCTCCTACTCTCTTCTTCATCCAAATCCTCTTCTTCCTTTTCCTCTTCTTCTTTAAACAAGACTATTCATTGTGTCATAAGAGTAACCTTCTTCTTATTTTTATTTTTCCTAGTGCTAGGGGAAGTCTTTGGCATGAAACACACATGCTTCAGTGTAGAGGTTGAAGAAGATACTTCTCCTTCTAAAGTGATCTTCAGCCTTAATTGCTCCTATATTTCCTCTAAAGTCTCCCCTTTCTTCTTCTTTAAAGACTTATTTTTTAATAGCACTAGAGTTCCTTTATCCTTGATCTAGACTAGGAGTCTTCCTTCTACTCAGTTCTCTACTTGGTTTTGGAATCCTTATTTCATGTATTTATCTCATAATATAGTCTATAGATGAAGCCAAGGATGGTGAATTCTTGGATGGGGTTGATGTTTGGTTGATCCAAAGCATCTTTTTCATCCTCAGTGGACTTTCCATCTATGCAAGGGAATCTGTACCTCAACCTACACCTTTTTGCATCAAGTTCCTTCATTAGGATGTCCATCTATTATGCATGAGGTATCCTTTACAACACATCCTTGAATTACCTTTCTAAGAAGGTGAAGGGGAGATTAAACCATCCCAACCTATTCCCATCCTGTAGTGCCAAGCATACTACATAATAGTGTTATATCATGACAAATGATGCCATCCTGAACATACTCTAGGAAATCCCTTGGGAAATACACCACTCCAGTCCAAAGGAATTAATATAATTTTTACACTAGTACATTATGTGCATCTTGTAATTGGGGCTAAAAGTGGTGGGGTGAGTGTAGTCCTTGTATTTTTTCATTAGAGATTCATGATGTTCTATAAACACCCACAAAATATCTTCGATTTTGTTTGGGATCATGATTTCATCCATAATGATCAATATGAGGATATATGGCCACCTAAAGGTGTTCTTGTTGCTATGACATTCCAATTTATTTTTCACCAATTTATTGTGATGAATTTTCAATGTTGAATTATACTCCTTGCACCATGTGATAGGAAATTTAGGGGTATGCCTTTGAAACATCAATCTAATGATCACCTAAGCACACTTTGGAGTTCATGAGGCATGTTGCCACCCTCATATCAGGGTCCTTACACTTGATGATGGGGAATGTGAAACCCCCTTGAAGTAATTAGGGAGATTAATGATGCACTCTAACTCCTCATAATCATCCATCATAAGATGAATGTCCTATCTAGCATCTAGGATCCTCGATTATCTTCTTGATTAGTTACAATGAAATCTTCATGTGCTAACCTATAATGTAGATATGATCCTCATGGATACATGAGATTAATAAATAGATGAGTTCCTCTAGATTCCTAAAGCAAGACAACTCTTATAGCTAAGTTACACTAGAATATTTTAACTTATCTCAAATTGAGACATTGAACATGGCATCACTTTATGTCATCTTGTGCCCTGTGTCCACCATCAAGTCCTGTACCAAGTCCTACAAGTGGCTTGACATTCGATGGTTGTATTTCTTGAGTTGTTAATTATACATAAATGAGCATCAAATTTACCCCACCTACACCTCTAGGGGAAACTACATATATTAGTATGATATGTTTGTTAGCACCTCAGTTTCTACCTCAATAATGATAACTACTTCGATCATCTATGCTTTGGTCTTGGTGGCCATTGTCTCCTCTATGATTTTCACCCACTTAGGTTACTACTATGCCTACATAGAGATTGTTACCTTTCACTTCTTCACCATACTGAATCAACTTGTATTGAACCTTGGAAGATGGGGCTTACTGAAGCCTCAAATGGTGGTCGATGCTTCTATAGTCATAGGATCTATGATTGTATGTTTAGCTCTAATATTTTTTGTTCGTTAATGGTGACGTAAGTGATATCTACTCATTCTAACTTTATATCCTACACAAATCTCTCTCTAACCCTTGAATTTGGCCTTGTTATGAATGTAATCTTTATCAATGTGCTTCCATTCACTCTAGGTGCCTGAATTGCTCAAGTTTTCACTATGAGAGGGTTCTTTCTCTTAGGCTCTCTAGTTCTTGCTTAGGTTTGCTCTAAGTCTGAGTTAGTTTAAACTTTGTAACCTAAAAAAGTATACTGCTTGCTATTTTATACCCTTCATTCTCATCTACCATCATTAATGTAGGCTTAATGGTGTAGGCACCTTGAATTCTTGAAAAATGCAAAAATCTATGAAATCCTCAAAAATATCTTATCTTGTACACATTAAATGCATATCTTTATGTGACCACTACTGCTTCATTGAATGATCCTAAAGGATTTTTTGGTGAAGTGATGTGTGGTTCAAATGGTCACTTCCCAATCATTTTTAGGTGGATGCTAGCTATCTTAGATGATTTCCTTCTGCACTTGTATACTTGGCACGACCTTCACCTTTCTTATGGCAATCTAGGTGTAGCATCTCACATGCACATAATCCAGCCTCTTCAGTTTCACTTGTTTGTCTAGCTACACTCTTATTTCAAGCATACTTTTATATCTTGGTCAATTTCTTGTGCATCATCTTGCCTTGACCTATCCTACCCCATACAAATCCCTTTTGCTGGCCCTTCAGTGCATTATTTCTATTCAAAATTTCTTATGTATTTTTAGATTATACATCTTCACTTCTAGATTGTGCTCAACCATATTGAGCATATTCACTTCTTTCCTTCTAAGGTCTCTAGTATAGGATCAATTAATGTGCTTTCTTAAAACTCTAGTGTAAAGGTAGCACCAGAGTGGTTTATTCTTGGACCTTTAAGTGCCATATACTATTCATCTTGCACACATGTATCTTATGCTACTTTTTCTTTCATCTGGTAAGATTCACATGCACACTACTTAGATGTCTAGCCTCATGCACTTATGGGTGCAAGTACTCAACTCACTCAATTGCAATTATGCATGAAGTGCTAACACATAAGTTATTGCAACCACCACAAGACACTTACTACCTCTATACACTATACAAGGAAGAAAAAAAAGAAAATAAGGGTTTGCCTTATGCCAAACTTTATCTAGGTCAGCTCAACTCAAATTTACTAGTGACCAAGAAATCAGAGTTTTTATGGTGCAAGCATTAACCTACTACCTGTATGGCTTAAGTTGGTTACCATTGAAATGCCCAGGAAGCATTTTGTTAGATAACATGTGTAACTTACATGTGCCTATTTCTAATATGTGATGGATGATGTAGGGGCCCATCTACTGTATTTGTAATTTGCCTAGGTGCTTGAAGTACTTGGAATCATAGAGAAACACCAATGCTCCTTCAGTCAGCTCCTTGTGCTTGATATAATTTTCATGTTAGCACTTTTAGCACGCCTTCTTAATCTACTAATTCCACTTGACTTAAGTTCACTTCTTATCCAATTGCTCCAAGTCTTCTAGCCTTGTGCTTAAAGACTCTTGGTCATCTAAGTGACCAATCCATGCTAGAAATTTTAGCATGCCTTCTTAATCTACTAATTCCACTTGACATAAATTCACTTCTTATCCAATTGCTCCAAGTCTTCCAACCTTGTGCTTAAAGACTCTTGGTTGTCTAAGTGATGTGTGGTTCAAACAGTCACTTCCCACTCATTTTTAGGTGGATGCTAGCTATCTTAGATGATTTCCTTCTGCACTTGTATACTTGGCATGACCTTCACCTTTCTTATGGCAATCTAGGTGTAACATCTCACATGCACATAATTCAGCCTCTTCAGTTTCACTTGTTTGTCTAGCTACACTCTTATTTCAAGCACACTTTTATATCTTGGTCAATATCTTGTGCATCATATTGCCTTGGCCTATCCTACCCCATAAAAATCCCTTATGCTGGCCCTTCAGTGCATTATTTCTCTTCAAAATTTCTTATGTATTGTTAGATTATACATCTTCACTTCTAGATTGTGCTCAACCATGTTGAGCATATTCACTTCTTTCCTTTTAAGGTCTCTAGTATAGGATCAATCAATGTGATTTATTACAAATATAGTGTAAAAGTATCACTAGAGTGGTTTATTCTTGGGCCATTAAGTGACCTATACTATTCATCTTGTACACATGTATCTTATGCTACTTTTTCTTGCACCTGGTAAGATTCACATGCCCACTATTTGGATGTTTGGCCTCATGCACTTATGGGTGCAAGTACTCAACTCACTTGATTGTAATTATGCATGAAGTGCTAACACATAAGTTATTGCAACCACCACAAGCCACTTACTACCTCTATACACTATACAAGGAATAAAAAAAATAAAAGAAGGGTTTGCCTTATGCCAAACTTTATCTGGGTCAGCTCAACTCAAATTGACTAGTGACCAAGAAATCAGAGTTTTTATGGTGCAAGCACTAACCTACTACCTATATGGCTTAAGTTGGTTACCATTGAAATTCCCAAGGAACATTTTGTTAGATAACATGTGTAACTTACATGTGCCTATTTCTAATATGTGATGGATGATGTAGGGGCCCATCTATTATATTTGTAATTTACCTAGGTGCTTGAAGTACTTGGAATCATAGAGCAACACCAATGCTCCTTCAATCAGCTCCTTGTGCTTGATATACTTTTCATGCTAGCACTTTTAGCACACCTTCTTAATCTACTAATTCCACTTGACTTAAGTTCACTTCTTATCCAATTGCTCCAAGTCTTTTAGCCTTGTGCTTAAAGACTCTTGGTTGTCTAAGTGACCAATCCATGCTAGCACTTTTAACACACCTTCTTAATCTACTAATTCCACTTGAATTAAGTTCACTTCTTATCCAATTGCTCCAAGTCTTCTAGCCTTGTGCTTAAAGACTCTTGGTCATCTAAGTGATGTGTGGTTCAAACGGTCACTTCCCACTCATTTTTAGGTGGATGCTAGCTATCTTAGATGATTTCCTTCTGTACTTGTATACTTGGCATGACCTTCACCTTTATTATGGAAATCTAGGTGTAGCATCTCACATGCACATAATCTAGCCTCTTCAGTTTCACTTGGTTGTCTAGCTACACTCTTATTCAAGCACACTTTTATATCTTGGTCAATTTCTTATGCATCATCTTGCCTTGGCCTATCCTACCCCATACAAATCCCTTATTCTGGCCCTTCAGTGCATTATTTCTCTTCAAAATTTCTTATGTATTGTTAGATTATACATCTTCACTTCTAGATTGTGCTCAACCATGTTGAGCATATTCACTTCTTTCCTTCTGAGCTCTCTAGAATAGGATCAATCAATGTACTTTCTTACAACTCTAGTGTAAAGGTAGCACTAGAGTGGTTTATTCTTGGGCCTTTAAGTGACCTATACTATTCATCTTTCACATATGTATCTTATGCTACTTTTTCTTGCACCTGGTAAGATTCACATGCCCACTACTTAGATGTTTGGCCTCATGCACTTATGGGTGCAAGTACTCGACTCACTCGATTGTAATTATGCATGACGTGCTAACACATAAGTTATTGCAACCACCACAAGCCACTTACTACCTCTATACACTATAAAGGGAATAAAAAAAATAAAATAAGGGTTTGCCTTATGCCAAACTTTATCTGGGTCAACTCAACTCAAATTGACTAGTGACCAAGAAATCAGAGTTTTTATGGTGCAAGCACTAACCTACTACCTGTATGGCTTAAGTTGGTTACCATTGAAATGTCTAGGGAGCATTTTTTTAGATAACATGTGTAACTTACATGTGTCTATTTATAATATGTGATGGATGATGTAGGGGCCCATCTACTATATTTGTAATTTGCCTAGGTGCTTGAAGTACTTGGAATCATAGAGTAACACCAATGCTCCTTCAGTCAGCTCCTTGTGCTTGATATAATTTTCATGCTAGCACTTTTATCACACCTTCTTAATCTACTAATTCCACTTGACTTAAGTTCACTTCTTATCCAATTGCTCCAAGTCTTCCAGCCTTGTGCTTAAAGACTCCTGGTCGTCTAAGTGACCAATCCATGTAATGTGTAAAGAAGGAACTGATAATTTCATGGGTAGAACTGCTTCAGTGCCAAACATTATTTGAAATGGTTTATCCCTATTTAAGTGCTTATATGTCATATGGTATGCCCAAAGTACCATTAAAACTTGATCATCCCAATCATTGTGACCAATGTTGTGTATCTTTGTTAGGCACATACCCAAGATCTCATTGAATGCTTTAGTTATGTTATTGGCCTAGGGATGATATGGGGTGGTCTTATGGTGTGATACCATATACTTAGTTATAAGGATGTACACCATCTCATTAGTGAAAGGAGTTCCCTTATTGCTAGTTAGACTTAATAGGCACCCATACCAGCTTATGATTTCTCATATGAATCACATGGCTATTGTGGCTATGCAATCTTTTATCAGTGTGCCTTCAACCCACTTGGTGAAGTAGTCAGTGGTAGCTAAAATATATTTTACACCTATGCACCATGTTTTGGGAGTAATTGGCCCAATGAATTCAATAACACACTTTTCAAATGGTGCTTCAAAAAGAATGGGGATGAAAGGAATCTCATCCTGATGGTTGGGATTTTTGGTGTATTGACATATGTCACATGCCCTAGCATATCCTTTGCATCTTGAAATAGGTTTGGACACCACAATCCTGACTATAATACCTTACACACCATTACATATCTAGTTTTATAGCCTCTTATGATCCCTTCATGTGTTTCTTGTAGGATGGAGTCCCATTTTTGTTCCAAGACACACTGGCATAAGACTTCATCTCTAATCAATTTGTATAGCTCTTGATCAATGAGATAGAAGGGGGTGATACAAACCATAAGTTTTTTATTATCCTTAGTTGGAAAGGTCTAGGGTGTAAACCTAGATGTTAATAAAGTAATAATCTCTGCTAGATCTTGCAATACATGCTGGACTCTATATAGTTATGCAGTTGGCATGCCATCCTCAATTGGCACCACTGCATCACCATAATTTATATAGGATAAATGGTCTGGCCCCAAGTTCTATTTTCTAAGTTTAAAAATAATGGAGAACTAGAATTATTGAAATAACACAATCCATGTACATATGCACCCATGTAAAATAATCTTGTTCATGAGGTACTTGAGCTCCTCATGATCAATGAAAAATATAAATGGGCTTGCTAACAGATATTGCCTAAATTTTTGTAAGGCATAGACCATTGTCAGTGCCTCACACTCAATGGTGGTGTAATTATGATCTGCCTACATCAATTTCTTACTTATGAAGGAGATGGGGTGGTGCATATTGCCTTTACTTGGTTGTGCCAATATAACACCAATTACAAAGCCTAAAGCATCAACATGGATGTGGAAAGGAGTAGTCTAGTCTAAAAATTGTAGAATAGACACGCTAACCAATTTTAAATTAAATGTTTCAAATACCTCTTCTTGTACCTCACCCCAATACAATGGGATGTCTTTACGCAAGAGTTCTTCTAGAGGCATTGTGATCTTTGCATATCTTTGTATAAACTTTTTATAGCAGCTATAATGGCCTAGAAAGGTACATATGTCTTTCTATATTGAAGGAGTCTAGAGTTGAATGATGATGGATACACAAACCCTTCCTTGAGTATCTACCTTCCCCTTTATACATGATGTGCCCAAGGGGAAGGTATACACAAACCCTTCCTTGAGTATCTACTAGTCCCCTATGTTGTGGTGCATCTCATTTACAATATACCATGCTCATACCCATGTCTTCAAGGTCCTATAAAGGGTGTGTACCCATTGGCCTTTTGGCATGCTCTCGCCATAGATAATCTAGGTTTCTTCACAAAAATGCACATGCACCATTAGGTCAAAATCAATGGAGTAAGAAGGTATGTCCAAGTCCTCATTAATATTTCTAAATCTAGTGCATATTATTGTCTTTACATATTGCCATGTTGGTAAGTTAGGTCTATGCACTACCCACCAGTGAGTAGTAGTGCACTTCAAGGTATGCACAAGTGTACCCATTCTATCTATTTCTTTGGGGATGCAAGCTTCAATGTCATGGACATACCTCTCTATAGGCTAGATTATTTCATACTTTGGGAGTGATGAAATATTCCATTTACTTAGATAGAATATCCTTTTTCTAGCCTTTTTGGTAAGGGGAACCCATCTCTTCTATTTGCACTCAATCCTAACCAGTCCCATTCTAGATTCCCTTGGCTTGGATATTCAAAATAGGCAACACCTTCAACTAGTGACCTTATAAGCCTCTTCTACCTATTTTTTGTAGGCCACATTAGTTGTATCAAAGGTTGATTGTCCATCCTCCCATTCAAGCATGCCTTGGTCACTAGGGTTGAGATTCTCAATGCACTTCATTGTGATGTTGTAAATGTGGTTGATCTCATCCTCAAGATCAACACTTTCCATAGATGGGGGCCCTTGGTCACTTGATAGAGGGATCACCACCATCTCTTTTCCATTACCAAAAGTTATGTATAACTTCTTAAAGTGCATGTTTGCATTATTTACATACTACCATGGCCTACCCAAGAGCACTGGATAATTATCCTATCCTACTAACTTGATGACCTTGATGTCAACTTGAAACTTGGTACTCATGATATCTATAATGTCACCCTTCAAGATCTTGATAGGTTATGCTTAGGTTTTGTTAGCCATGAAGAACATGTGAGGTGAGGGTCCCAAATGTGGTCATACCATCTTTTCCCAAGTGGTTTTGGTTAGAATATTAACCTCAACACCCGTGTCTACAAGTACTTCATAAACTAACCATCCATTGATGGTGGTATTGATCAATAACTCTTGGTCATACTCTGTGTTTTGAATATTCCTTACTTTATGTACTCCATATATTGCATAACAACTTCAATCATTTGAGGTACAACCTCTTCTTCTGGTTTCTTCTCTACATGCTTCAATAATAAATCTTTTAGCAGGGGCATCATCCCTTCAATTTTTAATAGGCATAGGATCTCGGTCAACTCCTATACTTTAGCATCCTAGTTGTCTTGTCTTATGCACAAAGTAGTGGCCTATGCCTCTATTTATTTGGATAGCTAAAAATCACCCTATAAATTATGTATCACACTCATGACTTATTGTATAACATCCTTCTATTGTACAAGATTAGGATAGGGCACAAATTTTGGCTTAGGATGTGATATATGCTCAGTGCGGCATGATTCTCCATAATCTAAGCCTAATTTTTGGGTTAATGTAGGGGTTGGCTAAGTGGTGAACCCACTTTGAGTTATGGCCTATACTTTAGGTAGATCCATATGAGTCTTTTGTGGCTTGAGATCCCACCTTTTTTCTTTATATTCATGCCTAACCATCATAACACCTTTATCTAGATGAGTTTGAGTTATTTTTTTGTACAAGTTTGGGCATTCCTCGACCACATGTGGTCTTTGACAATACTCACATGTTGGGTGCATTTGGAATTCATGATGATAATGCTCAATCAAGCCACACTTGTTACATGATCATGGTGGGAATCTTTCTCTACCACATCTTCCTCCTTGCTCGTGCATGCCTCATTGGTTCCCATAACCCATATTGTGATATCCATATCCCTCATTTAATTGACCCACCTGACCTCTAACTAATGTTGTCACTTGCTCATGCCTCTTTTCATGTTTTGGTACATCTCATAAATGACTCGAAAATATGCTATTGAGTGGGTATAAGCATCACACATTTTGTAATAAATAGTAGTGTTCACTTGACTAGTGCACTATAATAGGGGATAATTTTGAGAGTCATGTAGCCCATGACAAAATTCACAATTGAGGATTAGGGCATGAACATTTCTTCATAGGTAATTATTCTAATGCCCTTCCATCTCATATTTGATGTACCATAACCTATTGTGAGTGTCATATGTTGAACCAATATTCAATTTCTATAGTTATGAGGCTATTGACACAATTTGTGCCTCTATGAATAGGTTGATTTTAGTATTGGTAGTACCTACTACCTTAACCTAGATCATGGATTTAAGCGCTTCATGAGGGTCCATGAAGGTCTTCATGAACAATACTCATTTGAAGGGCACTAGCAGGACTCTAACCAATGATTACATGTATTGGGAGGGGTGAATGCCATACAAATGCTTAGAAAGAAGAAATTTAAATTGTGCTTCATATAGGTGCATGATCTTGAGTAACCCCTAGATAATTTATTTGAGCATCATGATGCTCTGTTGATCAAATTTAGGGATATCAAACTCTTTTAAGAAGGCTTCTTTTAGCATATTATAGGCAACCATAGCTTGGTTTAGATCAAATTTTTAATACCAAGTATGGGTATGATCTAGAAAGGGAGTTGTAAACTAGGTCACCTTATGGTCAAGATGAGTGATTCCCCAAGCACACCATTATAGCTCACATTTAATAACATGATCTATGACATTATATACATTTTGACACTCAAGCAAGTGCATTTCCATCTCATAGTAGACTTATTGAAGGGGTGGTGTTGGGTTTTGAGGCACCTATCCCCCTTGTATCTATGTTGGAGGTGGCCCTCCAAGGACTTTAATTATAGGTTTGGGTGTTAACCCTATCATTTTTGTCTATGATGTCAAACTTATCAGTGCAGTACTGCTCACTTATGGTACTATACCACTTTTTGTGAGCTATTGCCTAGTCGGTGTAGCTAACATCCTCTACACGCGAATACTCACACCTGTGTTCATGGTTCCTATATTAGTGATTTCTAGGTTTGTTGTATCCTCACTCAATTCCTTATAAGTAATCACTTAATAACAAACTCTTGATCCAAAAGTTAAATCCTATTAAACTCAACATTGATAATAGGTTCAATTACTAATCCTTTATCTTTTGATGGAGAATCTAGTGTATGAGCTTACACTTTAGATTTAAAGGGGGTAGGTGTGTTTGGTGTATCTTCAATCACCACAACTTATAGGAACCTACTTCATCCTACACCTAGATGTTGAGTCTGGTCGCTTACTTCTTCCTCTCTCTTTTCATACTGCTACAATTCAAGCAATCCTTCCCTATACCCTTCTTTCTCATTAAGGGTCCTCTCGACACTTCTAGGTTCTAGATCCTCCATCAACGTATACCTTTGCTTACTATAGTTCAGCCTTTAGAGCTCTCAAGTTACTAGTCTTCTTCCATGATACCTCACATAAACTTTCCCTTCTCACCTTCTATGCTTGATCATACACATAAGGCTTTTAGCCTTCCATTATTATAGTCTATACCATAATCCACCAGAAGCTTCTTTATTTTGGTGTTGATCCCTCTTAGGAACATGCCCCTTAGTTCAAAAATAAACTCATACTCTACTTCTTTAAGGAATGAGAAGGTCGACACCATGAACTCCAACACATAGCTATTCAACATGCCACTCCACCACTTTCCTACAACATCCATCCAAACTTCATCCTAGTTCTCAAGCCTCTCTATGCACTCTATTTTACACTCAACATGCTAGCAATAGCTTCACCTTCTAGATGTAGTATAGGAAAATAACCACCAATACACATGCTCAAGTAGCTCACAAAAAAACACCTCATATAGAGCATTGTACAAGTTGGCTTGCACCCATTTTCTTAGCTCTTGCCCTTTGCATGTAAGATGCTTTTACATGAAAATATCTTCCACTTTCTCTAGCTAGTGTTTGATGTTTTAAAAAAATAGTTAGATCATTTCTCTATTATACCATTATAATAATGAAATTCAACACGGGTCCTAGCAATAAAACCAAAATATTATAAAAAGTTCACTAGATTAGATTTTGTGCTTAATCATATGCTTAGATATCAAGCCAAGTTAGTTCCAGACTTGATGTATCTAGGCATGAGCATAATAGGTTATGGTACACAAAATTTAACACACTATTACACTTGCATCAATTTCACACAAGGTGGAATCCTTGTGCACTCACCTAATGCATAATAATGAAGGGACCAAGCCCATGTTGGGCTAGTTGCAACATGGTGCAACTTGGGTTTCAATGGGGTTTAGTCATGGAAAGATAGGTTCAGGTGGCCTATAAGTGCTAAGCTATTCAAGGGAAGTTCATTACATGTAATCCTTCTCAAAGACATAAGTCCAAAGGTATAAGTTCATAACTAGCTAGACTAGGCTTTCCATGGTGTAAGCTATGAGAATAACTAGTATAGGGTCATTCAGTCACTTAGGAAAGTCATGGGGATGGGTTGGGTTTAATTAATCATTCTTAAGGTAACACTCTAAGTGCAAGTCTTAGAGCCTTTATGCATTCAGGTTCCAACACTATATGGTAGTAGGATGCCATTAACGACTAGGGATAAACCTTTATATTAAAACACATTCAAGTAAAGAAACTATCTCATTGCTTAGATGAACTAAGTTATAAAATAACATTGTGCAAACTATAATGCAATAATCAACACTTCATTTCTTCAACAACCTTCTCATTGATTCATATTTTAACATATAAAATTTAAGCAATAAAAACATAGCATATTCTCTTCCTTAATACTAGTCATGCCCAGTGGCTCATAAGCGAGCTTGAGTTATACATTCAAAATGACTAACCTATCTTATACAGATTAAAAAATTATACTAATGGCTTTCTATTTCACCAGAGCTTCACTGCCTTAGTTTCATCTCATGTTATTCAAATGTAAGCCTTCTTTTATAGGCAAATGGGTATCTCCTTGCCAGGTCAGATGGGCGTATTCTAAGTGATAAGTTATCATAGGGGTTCGCTAGTCTATTGGCTCTACTACATTACCTAGGTGGGATGAATGCACACTATATGCTAAGTTATCATTGGGTAGTCATTATCTCACTTGATCCACTCTTTTTACACCTTTACTTCCTGAGCTGCCATATAAAAATTTCTATAAGGATGTCCTTTGAAGGGTGGCACCATGCAACCACTTGCTAGTTGGCATGAGATCCTTGAGGATTCCTCTATATGGTGGCAAAAGTACAAAAGGGAGAAATCAAACCAAATATTACTTCATGTCAAGATAGGTCAGGTTGGCATGATCCACATAGTTAGTAGAAAAGGGGGTCCAATAGACTATGTGGATCATGCTCAATTCATGTTGAGGTTAACTCAATCCCCCTTTTAATTATGCTCTTTCCGTATTGCAAAAATTTTAAGTTAGTGTGCTCTCATCATTTCATGAGCATTCTTTGTAAAACCCTTGCTATTTTATGGATTGGATTGTTTTGTATCTCTTAATTCTCAATTGAGTTGAGATACTTGAAAAATTATAAAAACATTCATAAAACACCAAATATCCAAAAATATTTTATTTTATGTGCGTATTTATTTGATTATTATTATTATTATGTTTGTTTTACTGTTTGGTTTGGTTTTGCTTTGTTTTTCTTTTCCAAGAGGATCTTGATGGTCCGCATGAATTCTAGTTTTTATATCTTGATCTCATGTTATTAATTTGTTCTTGATTTGATTTTAACATTCTTGTTATTACTTAAATCTTGATTGATTCATATCTTGATTTTAAGTTAGATACATTTATGTTTATCTTTTTCTTTGTCTTTACTTTTTTGTTTAAATGTAACTAGCTGTAACTCTAGTTTTGGCCATTGTTTTACCATTATTCTTAGTTATAAGTATTCACATTTGAACTAGATCTGTACAATTGAAATAAAATGTCATTATGATTTTTTCATACTTATGATACCTAATTTATTTTTCTATAGCAAACACTTTCTGCTCTAGATTCAAGTCTTAATGTCAACATAGATCTGATGAACATATCTCAAGATCACTATGCATAAACTAGGCTCAATAGGTTTAACACCTAACTCTATGCTTAGATGTGCCTCTCTTAGCATACATCATGAGTCTAATCAACTCTTGCTCAATTTTCATCATCCCTCATTGCATTCTCTCCTAATTTTGGGTGAATTGCATTGGCTTGAAGTCCATTTAGACTATGTAGGTAGTGCTTGGATAGATGATGTATCTTGGGTCAGTTCGACTATGTTGATTCTTATTTTCATCTCTTTCATCACTTTGTGCATCTTGATATGCTTAGTTTTTATGGATTTTATGACCATTACACCATCGTATCTTCTTTTGTGCCTACTCACTTTAATATACATTTTAGGTTATATCCTTAAGCTAATTTCTTACCAATTCACCCATGCTTGGCACAACATTTAAACTAGTTAAACAATCTAAATCAGCCCTATAGGGGCAAGCCATTATTTATTCTTTATCAATGATCAAAATTAGCCCTGCTAGGGTAAATATATCTTATCATAATTAAATATACCCTACTAGGGCACCTCTTATTATAATATTTTGGAGACCACATTCTCCTTTTCCTCTAATTCGAATCTCTCTACACTAATTCTCATGATGGCACTATTTTAGTGTGCAACTTGTATCGAAATTGATTGATGCCATAAGCACACATCTTACACTCTCAAATTGGGTACATTCAAAGTGTGTCCCTTATATGTTTGGATTGAATCATTCCCATTTCCCCCATCTTGGGGACCATTATACCTGTAATTATATTTTGATCATTGATGGTAACCACATGTGCAAGAATTAGCTCATCTAGATGTGATCTATTCCATGGGTTAATCTCACTCTCTCTCTTTTTGAGAGTCCATCCTTCTCTTCCATCTTAATATGTCCTTTTAAGGGGGCTCATGGGTCATTTTAAATTTCTTCTTAACAACTCTTTATTTGAAAATACATTGATTCACTTGAATGACTCGTTACACCTTCTCAAATAGGAGTAAAATGTAGACATCTAATTCCTAACACTATTTGTGTTGAAATTATCAATCTCACTCGAATTGTACTCAAATGCATAATTTAGGCCAAAATTACTACAAATGCATTAAATGGTTTGATCTTATCATATACAAGTGCTAATTTAAGTTAATGTATCCATAAATGGGGTAATGCATTTTATATGATTCCTAACTTTGATTAATTCATGATGATTTTGCCTTTTTGTGTTCTGGATCACTCTTTTGTTCTAGTTCATCAGTACACATCATGTACCTTTTTTATTTTGTGTCAACAACATCCTAAATGGGATCATGGTCCATATGCATATAACATCACCTTCCAATTCTTTTTGAGTCAAATTATAACCCATTAATATGACTTTCTGGCCATTTTGATTAATTGTGCACCAATTTTCAAAAGATTGCACTAAAATTGATTAATCTTGTTTAATACAATTAATTAAAATCAAGAGATTAAGTGGATTTGACATGAAATTAATTGATTATTTTATTATTATAATTGATTCCCAATATTTTCATCGCCTAGTGACATGATTTATGGGGTGGCATCCTCAAGCCATAAATATATCAAATATCAGGTTTATGGGCACCCATGCCTCATTAGTGCCCCTTCCTCATTAATGCCCCTTCCTCAAAAATAATTATGAGGATATTTATGTATTTAATTGAAAATATTAGATTAATTCATGGTCACACATCTCAATCTTGAGATGGATGGTCATGGTTGATCTTGACTCAGTTAAAAAATCTATAAATAGAAGGGCATAAAACATCATTTTTAAGCTAAAATATTGTAAACTTATAATGCATAATTATCTCTAAAATCTTTTTTTGTGTTGATAATTGTATTTTATTTGTAAGATTCATTTGATAGGTATATATTTTATTTCTTATCTTTATCCTAGGTTATGCATAGTGATCTTGAGATGATGGAAGAGCTTGGCATCCATTGTTGACAAAGACAAGAACACTAGATCAATGGGAAAAAATACACTTGGAGCCTCTCTTGGATGGTGGAATTACTTAGGAAGGTAATTGGTATTTTATTTATTTCAATTGTTCTTCATTATCATTTGCAAACCTTGTTGGAGTAGGTTAGCCTCGTTTGTTAAGTTATTTATGCATTCTTTGTGTTTACATGACTAATGTTTGACTAACCGACTTTGTAATATAATCTTATAGTAAGTTGGTTTTTTGTTGGCTTATTTCCCCTATTACACATTCAAGGAAGCATTTGGTTGAGGAGTGGAGGTTACTTATTGATTTTGGTAACTAGGTATGCCAATCCTTATTATAGTCCACTCATAACATTATTTGGAGGAATCTATTGAGTATTGCTTGGTAGTAAACTAGACCCACTTTGGTTTAAATTGAAATGCACTTGTCTACTATCCATAATGTTTTGAGTGAGGTCTTCTATTTGAGCAGATATCTCTTCTATCTAAATATGGATATGATAATGTCACCAACCAATGTGCTTTGGCAAAATGGGTTTACATTTTGTCTTACATATCCTGAAGCATCCATTTGTTGCCTTATTGATGGAGCTATCTCAATAAGTGGTGTGTTATAAATAACCCTTTCATTAATATTATGATCTAGGTTGAGATAATTTTGGTACACTTTCTATTCTTTTTCTATTTATTCATCCATAATAACTTTCCCTTTTACAAACATGTTTTGGTCTTGCTATAAAATTTGGACTAGAAATTGACTATAACTAGTTGATGCCTATTCAAATGGTTGAATTCAAGGTAAATTATTAGGAGTTATAATCAAAATACTAATACTTTTATGAGGGGATTCTGGTATAAACTTGGCTCCTACTTCGATATCTCTAACAAGAACTTGGTCTTTATTCTCTAACAAATGATATTAAAAAAAGTATGGATCATACCTTGTCTTTTTTTATGTAATAACATAGTAGTGTTCTTGTTGTTGGCTTTGTTAAATGTTATAAATCATTTGAGTAAGGTACTACATTATTTACTCTTGTTCTTGGCTTGGCTTAAAAGGTGCATTCACCAAATATTGTGTTAATGGGTCATGCCTTTGTTCAACACAGAAAATGTTATAAGATGGATAAGGATCCATATCATAAGTAACGTCATCATATGACTCTTGAATAAAAGGGTCATTGGTTACAAAGTTATCATATCCTAGATTATGGATGGTCCCGTTACATGTGTAATGAGGCATGTTTAGATCCATGGATAGGTTTCATGAAAAAAATGTCTAAAGGTAACAAATAACCGATGTCTAAAAGCAAAGAACCTTTGACTCTATACAAGAGGCACAAAGGGTAAAACAAATAAACTAGGCAAAAGTAGAAAATAAAACAAACATGAAATCGATCTAATAAAATGATATTGATTTGCCCAAAGGTGATTATAATCAATGGAAAAGTAACACAAAGACTCAAACTTCATCTATGGCTAAGGTACTGATTTGCCCAAAGGCAGTTATAATCAGTGATGAAAGTTTCTAGACAAAATTAAAAAAATGAAAATTAGGATCAAAAGATAATAATGATTTGCCCTAAGGCAATTATAATCATTTTGGTGTAAAAGAGAAGGATAGAATAAAAAATAAAGAGGTCAAAAAAGGACAAAAAAACAAACTAAACTGTGGCAATTGGCTCGAATGACACTCGGTAATTGGCTCACTAAGACTCTATATTTGATTCCTAAGATATTATCTTAACAAAGGAACTATGATACTCAAAATTATCTACAACAAACTTCAAACAAGGCACATGACAATAACTTTATTCAAAGTAAATCTTGAAATAAGGTATAAGACAAACAACAACCACTAAGTTCTAGGCAAGGGGTCTTTTAGATCAAATAAGAAATCAACCCAAAAAACACAATCTAAACACAAAAAGGTAGACAACCTAAGCCTAAATTAGATAGGGATTTGACATGAATTTGATTAGTTTAATATTTGCACTTTGAAAGGTTAAACTTCAAATTTAATGTGAAAAAACTCCAATGTTTTAAGAAAAAAAGGGCTAGACCAAAATGGGTAGCATAACTACACATTTGAAACAAGAGAGGTATAACATTAGTTTGGAACTTGGTTTCAAAAAGAGATAAAATATTTGAAACTATTTAGGCAACGTAACAATGCTCCTTCAAACAAATGTCATGACAATGGTTTTAGACTAAACAAAATCTAAGGCAAATGTTTGGGATGTAATTGAAAGCATAACGATGCCCCATTTAAACAAGTGACACAAAAATGTTTTTAGAACAAATCTCTAAGGCAAAAGTGTGACATAAAATGGATAGATTAACACCTCTTAGGCTGAAGGGGTGTGAAAACAACATGATAGTTTTGGACTTATTTTGATGTGACAATGCAAAAAAATAGTTTTAGTCTAAAAACACACATGTAAATCAAAAGAAAATATAATTAGTACTAATGGCTCATCCTATGTCTAGAAAATTGACATGGGTATACGTATATTTCACCAAAGTTTTTATTGATATACCAACACTTGTGAGGAATTAAGTGTTAATCAAAAAATTAAAGTACATGTATAGGTATAGTTTTTACACCCTCTCTATCTCTCAAGCATTAGTATGTGGTATGAACTTAGAGTGAGGAGCACCTAACATTTGGCATGAAATTCTATGGTAAGTGGAGTTTTGACTAAATTCTATAAATCTTTAACATACTAAATGGTTCTAAGTGTGGCTAACACAAAGGCAAAATCATGTCAATTGAGTCCAAAACACCTAGCTTGTTATGCAATGGTCTAGTCCTTTACATACTAAAGTTATCTGTGTAATTCTTAGAGAATTTTGATGTCTAGTTACTGCATGGCCTGGGTACCCATTAAGATGGTTAGGCTAACTACTCACCACTATCACATCCAATAGTTTTCCCAATTCATATTCCCCACCATGGAGTGGGGTTGGTATGATGCTGGGAGATGAAACCCTAGGTCAATACACCCGTAGAAATGATCTTCTCATAAGCTATATGCAAGAAAGAAAATTGAAAATACTTTAGAGGTCATTTCTATGTAACCCAAGTCACTTGATGTTTGGGGAGAACATACATGATATTATTTATGATAAGAATTTATAAATAATAATAATAAGCTAAGCATTTTGGTTACCTGAGTTCCCTAAATGGGATAGGGGGAGAGCATACATGCTAGTTTCTAATTTTTCACAAATAAAGAAACTAGTCTATTAAACTTTGAAATTTAGCTAATAATAAAAAAAAAAAGTGAAAAATATCTTAAGAGCTTTAACTAAAATGTATGTTCATATTAATAATGCTAAATCAAAGTGCAATTGAAAATTTCCCCCCCTTGGCTTTGTTTACACTTCTAAAAACATTAAAATCAATTAAAAGATAAATATGACTAAGTGAATTTTAAGGACCAAACAAAATGTAGGTGAGATTTTAACCATGCTTAAGCTTTTCCCTCTCCACCTTAGGTCCTACAAAATGTTAGGGGTTTGCTTGCCTAGAATCAAAAAATCAAGTGAGTAAAAAACAATCTATTTTGAACTCTTGGGTTTTTTATTTTGTCTCAGAGAAATTATCATTGATTATAGTAGAGATCGATGTTGATTCATGTAATTGATGTTGATTTGATTAGATCATCATCATTTCCTATAACCCCATAAAAAATGTGTTTTAAAATAAAACCACTTGATAAACAAGTTTAAAACTTAGATTTCTCACAACTCAGTAAGAAAAAGGTTACAAAGGAAATAAACAGACCATTAAGTATAAAAATGAAATAAAGAAAATTTAATTTTTTCTATGTTCTTGACTTGATCTATTTTGATGCTGAGATCATCATCAATTTTTGCAGATATCATTTCATATTCTTACAATCATCGATGATTTTATACAATCATCATCAATCCCTACAAGATTGTTAAAAAATTCATGAATTTCAAAGCTAAAACTCTAAACTTGAGGAAATAAATGCATTTATTAAAAAATTAAAGCTGACACATCAATCTCATTGTCCATACAAGATTCTTGGTCCCACAAAGCATGTTATTATGTACCTTAGGCATTAAAAGAGTAAACAATATGTATATTAGTCCCTTGTTAGGCAAAATAATAAAACATCAAGCATAAAAATACACCGGGACTAAAAACTCTTGCCTAAGAACTAGGGAGAGCATAACATATTAAACAAGATCATAAAATAGAGATAAAGACAATACAAATTTATTATCTCCTTTGTTGAATTTGATGCTTAATTTTTGGCATGAGGATTTTTATGCTTTACTTATGATGATTAGAGTCTTCTAGTAATACTCTTCCATGGTGGCAACATCTCTCCAATAATCACTTATGGCTTGGTGTGAATCTTGACATAAATTGGGAATTATAACACTACTCTCAAAGGATTCAAGAAGGTATTCTAGCAGAATAACCTTACACATAAAATATTATTGGCATATGGTGTGGGTAATTCTATTTATATCTCAAATAAATAATTCTAACCCTAGGGAGGTTAGGTTAAATTCTAACTCGAGTTGAGTCTAAACTATCCTAGGTTGAGTCAGTCTAATCTTAGGTTGGGTCAAAGCACTCATAAAAATTTAACACCTTAGTTTTAGATATTTTCGAGGCATGACAACTCAATTTAGATATTTATGATGTGTGACTCATATTTTTGGAATATTTAGGAGATAAAAAATCACTTTATTAGCTCCTTTGACCTTTTGATTTCATATTTGGATACAAATTATTTTTTCGGTAAATGAAATTCAATAATTTGATTTGGAATTTTTGTTTAGTAAAGTTAACTAAGATTTTCAATGTAATTAATTTTGATTTGTGATTTTTATATTTTAGAAATTGTTTTAAATGTTATGAATTAATAGTTTGATAGGTCAAAAGTGTCAAATTACTAGGTTATAATTTGACTAGGGTTAAAACTGAACTAGGTTTTTGATGCATATAAGGTAATACACCAAATAAGGTAGACTCATCACATTTATAGGAAATTAAATCTCTTACGTAAATGAATTTAGTAAATTTTGGTGATTTTTAGGCTTAAATTGTGTCATTTTATAAAAATTGAACTGAATCTTTGTTTAGGCATGAAATTGGCCAAAACTAAATGTCCACAGTCTCTACTTTGAAAATATAGGTCCACTTTTGATTCTATGTTTAGGTTTGAATAATGGAAATAATGGTAGGTTGATCTAACTTCAACCACTCCTCAATTAATGGTTGAGTGTTGTCTAGATATCCAATACTCCAAAGAAGGAATTCAAACCACATGTAATTTTCCTTGTTAGGCATATGTGTACAATACTACTCCTTCAATGATTGTAACCTATGCTCTAGATTTCAACACTTGGAAAATGAAATATTTGGCTTAGATTTTGAGTTGCTTTAAACTTGGATAGGAATTTGTCTTGGTGACTAATTACCAAATTGAAAAGAATTGGGTGATTCCTTGAATGTGCAAATGTGTATTGTAGTCTTGATTGAAAAATGTTAGATAAGGAATATTATTAGACATATTGTGTATCTATATGATAATTTTTAGTTATTTTCTCATGCCATTGACATGAAAAATGTATAGGATAACCCATAATAAGGATTTGAATTTCAAAAGTGATCATTTCTTAAAGCGAGATGAGTTTGTCAAGTTTAGACGAATCTAAAATTCTAGTATCGTTTAGATATGACAAATTTGTCCAAAATAAGAGAATATTAATTTAATGATATAGAGATAGTTTGAATATGATTTTGAACATGATAGACACATGCTAGAGAATTTATGTATAAGATAAAACTTGTAGATGTGAGAGAAAGATGAATAACATCCACATGCATACACATAAGTCATGCAAGGAAGAAAGAGGTCAAAAATGACATTTCCAAGTATTTAATACCATATCAATGTCTATAAATGCCCCCTTTTTATTATAGTATTTAAATAAAATAATTTAAATAAAATAAAATACTATAGTAGGATAAAGAAATGTAACTGAGTGTATACAACACACTTTATCTTTGGGAGTGTTTAACCCTATTTAGATTGGGTGAGGTTTAAAGGGGTGGGATAACATAATCAAATGGATGAATAAAATTATTCTAAAGAAAACCAAATATATTAATTCAACTAAAACAATATACTAAATATGAGAAATCATCAAATGTAGAAGATACAATGCTAGTTGATATTATGATAATTACAACACAAAGGCGAGATAACACTTAGCTTATTCATAGATGTGTAGGTAGATATAAGATATGCATGCACAATAATAGGCAAACTGATGCTCAATATCACATCATCATATTATGGAAATATTATTTCTCGAGGCTTAGAAATTACTGTCTATATGTGGACACTAGCATTAACCCTTTTATGTATGGTTTGATGCTTTTGTTTGGTATGGAATATTCACTATATTAAGAAATGACCACATGCACTTGTCAAGGTTTCATATCACCTTTTTACTAATATTATAGATCATACACATAAGATATATACAATTATATATGGTTCAAATCTTAGATGTTTATCTCTTACCACTTGAAACTCAATAAAAATGGGGTTAGCTCTTGAGTCAAGCTAACCCTAACAACCCTGATGGTGTTGCCTAAAGAGCCATATACTCCAAGGAGGGCTTCAGACTCACATGTAGTTATTTGCCTTAGGTGCATGTGTGTAATGGTGATTGTGTAACTATTCTCCTTCTCTGATTGTAACCCTTGGTACAAGTAATGCAAGTGCAATTTGATATTTTGTAACACTTTAGACTTTAACATTATGTAAATCAATATAAAGTATTATTCAATGTTTTGAGTAAATAATATATGTGCTAATTGACAAGTTTTCTTGGTAACTATGCCCTAGATTTATATATATAATAAATATTTTGAATTTAAATTAAGATATTGTGGCACACAAAATTTGACAATAAAATAAACACACAAGCCCTCACAAATGATCACAAGATGAAAAGTACAAAAACATAAAAAAGATAAGGAAGGACACTAGCATTAACCTTTGGAAACTAGCATCGATGTTTGTATCTTGAGGTGAATTCTATTATTTGAGAACTTAAAACATATAACAAACAAAAAAACATCAGTATCCCTATCATAAAGAATAATAAAATGATCAAAAGGTACCAAAATACTAGGCAATGCAATAAAAAACCATGGATCCTGAGGGATCCATGCCAAACCATACCATCAAGTACTAATTGTTTTTTCAAAAGGGATATACATCGGAAGCTATGTAAAAATATATTATAAAATGAATCTTGTACCCAATATTGGTATCTATATTTCCCCCTCTTTAATCTGGTGAGTGCATGGAATCTAATGACTAAAATTATAAGAAGTTCATACATGGGTGTGAAGATACACCTTAGCCTCACGATAGTTCCAAATCGACTTTGTATCTCCTCTCCTAACACTAAAAACACATTAAAATATATAATCTAAAAATGAACAATAGTCAAATTATCTAGAAAAATAAAGAACATGGAAATAATACACTGTTAAATGTGTTGCATAGTGGAGTCATTGTAGTGTTGTCCCTATAAAGGATGGAAAAGTAGAGGGGGACTTGAGGCCCCATCCATTTCCTAGCCATGGGAATGAAGAAGTCCACAAGTGGTTAAGTGTGTTGCATCCTGGAGATGTTTCTTGAAAAGGAGGTTTGGGAGGTGATCATGCCCCCAATATGGTATTAAAAGAGTGGTGTTAAGGATGTCAAGGGCATTGAATTTAAACCACACAACTCATAGGTAAATATACTATGGATAATGTATCCAAAGTTAAGTGGTATAACCATCTCAACCTAAATAAGGAGAATAGTGCTAGGCCATTGGGGGCATTGAATCTTGACCATACTACTCAAGAGAGCCAACTACTATAGATAAATAAATGATCAAAATGATGCTTCTTGGTAAGTTATTAGTGATTTTTGGTAAAATATAAGTGTTTCTTGGTAAGTATTTTGAGTATGTAATTTGGAAGAATCAATGCATCTTGGTAAATGAGAGGAGGAATGAACTCCGTTCGTGCCCCATATCATGTCTATTAAGAATTATGTATTAATATGAATATATATTTTGTAATATTTGGTGCACTTGCATAACATATGCACCTATATTATATGTCAAGTTGAAGTATCTATCAAAATGTAACCTTTGCTCTATAACTATATATAATATTTATAACAAATTTGAAATAATTTGTCCAAAATTTGTGAAAATTGGTGTCAAATTTGTAATATTCTAACCCAAGTTATATTTAAATCATGTAAAGTATATCACATTTTATGACTTCTGCAAATTATGTATGTGTGGAGTCATGCTTTTATGACATGTCCCCATCAATATGCGCCCCTTTGAAATGAGGGAAATGGAAAATGATAGTCACCTCATCAAAAAAGGATAAGATGACCATACTATATATGTATCAAGCATATAGGATTCCAATGTGTATCGATGTTATGCCTTAATAAATTAATTATGGATAATTTTGTATATTTTGTAATAAATATTATATTTATCACACATATTTTGAACCTTGGTGTGAACTACAAAAGAATTAAGCATTTTTAAATTTTTAAAAAGTGATTATGAAATTTGTATAGTGTGGAAGTTCTCATTGTATGGATCCCAATATAACTCACTATTTTACATTTGGATAAATAGTGCTTGAGATATAATAGGTTAAAGTTTACAAGTGCAAGTGGCGATCAAAAATCCAATGACTATATATATAAATTTTGAAAATTTTTATTTCATTTTCATTTTTATCTTTTGGAAGTTTATTAATCTATATCTATTCATATAATGCCTCAAAAGAGAGTGGTTCATATAATGTAATTATATGCCCTACGGTCTACTTTGGGATGGCAGGACTTGGAGGAACTAGTAAGTAGATTTTTTTGCTCATTTTCACATTTTTGAAATTTTTATTTTTTGATTTGTGAGCTCATTTTGGGAATTGAAAATTTTTTATGAACACTACCATTGGAGATTGGGAGGGTACCATCTATCTATTGATGAAAATGTCCATTTTTCAATGATAATGCCCATTTTTTTATGATATTGTCTTACGCTTCTATCTAAAATTGACGTTAGTATCAAACACTAATGTCTAATTATGCTTTATTAAAATTTTCATTTGTACTTTCTAATATATTATTAAATTGATGACTAACACTCATTTTTGCTTTATTTTTACAGGATGTTCATATTCACAATTTTAGTAATATGAGGCACTATCTACCTTGTTCAATTTGGAATTAGATAACATAGTTTGGGCCATTATTGATCAAGCTAGGTTGGGTCATATTATCTACTTAGGGTAGGCTCATTATGATATTCATTTGATTATAAAATTAGCTGAGAGGTAGAATGATAATACTTGTACTTTATGGATTTTGACATGGGAGACACATGTTACATTGGAGGATGTGTATTGTATATAAAGCTCATTTATTACATGGGAGAAGGCCAAGGTATTAAGAGATGGTAGCATTAGATATATGCAAAGATACCATATATATTTTACAAGTCATCTATTAGATGAGGGAGATCCCTCTGGTATAGTTCATCTAGAGGACACTGTTAAATTTGGTGTTCAATGGTTGTGGAATTTCATTTGTTGTTTATTAGTATATTTTATGGTTGTGGATTGTGAAACATACCACATGATGGTTATCAAGTGGGATGAACTATGTGCAAAGTTTGATAGGGTGCCTATCCATGAGAGGAGTTCCATCGAGGTGATGTAGGTTTTTATCAACTTATATGATAACCTAAACTATGATTATGACTAGACTATACAACTAAAAGTGTTAGAGGAGAGATTGTATGAGCAATGTTAATCTCATGGTCCTAGGTGAGATATTTGGGCCTCAACATTGAGAGGTGTGAGTTTATTGGATTTTGATAAGGATGATTAATCTTATACTCCTAGGTATATGCCCCTATGTATGATTGAATTTATTGAATAAACATATGGTCATTTTTATATATACAATGGTACCATTATTGATATTTGATCGTAGTGGATATAAATTCATGTTTATGGTTTTAAATGCTTTAATTTTTTGCATGTGATATGATAATCCCTACACGGTAAAGTATTTAGTAGTTGTTAATTTTATTTGATTTATTGATAGCTAAAGCAATCATCGTACAAAATAGAATCCATTTAAAAATAAAAATGCTTGACTATAGTGATCATGTGGCAACTGTGCTTTTGTTTTCTATTTTAACACAATATCTAGTGTATCTTTAGAAGTATCAAGTGTATATGTGTCATCTACAACCTTCTGACTTGGTTTAGGTATCCATTTATGTAATGTAGAAAATATAGGTGTGGATGTATGATTAGATTCTATAAAATTTGGTTTTATGCTTCTCTCAAGTGTACCTATAGCGAGAGCTTGATCAACAAATGGTTTCTTGGTAGGATAAGTGAGGGATAGATCAATTGTTGTAGAATATGTAATAGGATAAATAAATATTCTAACATTTTGGTTGTGCAAGGTCCAATTTACCATACATTCCATAGGAGTAGTATGGGATGTATCAACCCTCTTAGAGTGACTTTTATAAGAAGTGGGAAAAGGAGACTTGGTTGTCTTTTTATGAAATGTAATAACTCCTCTATATGGAAGTTATGTAAGCTTTTTATTTTAAGTAAAAAAATCATTGTCATGATGCCCATTAATAACATAATATCTATGTAGTGCATGATAATAATTTTGAGGAAGAGTAATCAACCATTTATCCAATAGTGTATGTAATATATAATGTGGTCTATCTCTTAACCAATCAAACTGAAGTGATTTCCTCTTAGTAGATGTATGTGTTTTAACTATAGGGGGCATTCTATCTATGGATTTCTTTACTCTATGTAAAACCTTTACTATTTTTTCCTTGGTATGAATTGTTGATTTGGAAGAAGGTGTAATATATGGCTCATGAAACATCCTTGGTCTATTGATTTACTTTTTAAGAATTATTTGTAACATGTTTGCCTTTAAGTGAAGATGTAGGTGATTAGGTATTATTATTTGTTAATGCACATACATATTTATGCACATATATATTTAAGCTATAAAATAAATCAAAAGGCCTACACAATGTTCTTTCTTTAAGTGGAGAAAGAAGGGCCATAATAAATATGAATTATACTTCCAAGTTTAATGTTTTTTAGTTTAAAGAATGTGATGTATCCTTAAATTGGATAACATAATCTCAAATAAAATCCTCATGATGTTGTGTTAAGCATCATAAATGTTACAATGGTAACTTAACTAGGTTATACTTATGGAAATAAGATAAGAATATGTCTTCAAGTTTCTTTAAAATTGGTAAGGAACCATTGTGAAGGTTGTAGAACCAACTGGTAGCCTCTTGTGTTGACATCTATGGAAGACCTTTAATAGTAAGCGTTCATCCTTAGCCTAATGAGAAAAAGAATGTATATAGTTTTTCAAGTGAATTTTAGAATATCCTTGACCAAAAAATTAAGGTAACACAAGCATAGAATAATTGGTAGGATAAGGATGGTAAAAAAAATCCCATGCAAGGGATTGATTCTCTAGAATGTTATCATTATGAGTAGCCTTATGTGAAAGTACTTGTAACTTAAGAATCATCATTTGATTCTAAAGACATCCTCTAATAGTCATCATAGATATAATGTCACTAGGAGGAAGGGTTGTAGAGTTTGAATATTCACTTATAGGTTATAATTTACCATCCATATGAAATATAGGGATGATGGCCTCTTTACAACTAGTATTGTTTCTAAGGTAGGTGTTGACCAAAATTGACTTTTAGGTCAAATTGGGGCACCCCTAGGTAAAAAATTGGTTTTATAGATGTTTGGGGGGAATAATATCTTTTAATAAGGTATTTCATATGTCATTTAATGTTATTTAATGATATATTAGCCTTGGTCATAAATTTCATTAACCAACATGTCCTTTTGAGTCATTTTAGGGGTAAAAAAGGTGCATTTAATGATTTGTATGGGTTTTTGAGAGGTGTGAAGGTTAAAAAATATTATTTCATGCTCCATGTGTCCAATTTAGTCTTAACCAATTAAAAAAATTGAAATATGGTAGGTTATGTAGAAGAAAATGCAATTTTCTAGTGAAAGGAGAAGAAAATGGCACCTGTATAGCCTCCTTGGGAAGTGTGACACTTGGAAAAAGTTGAAATGTGACTATTAAGATTAATAATACTTATAAAATTTTTTTAAATGATCTTTAAGTGTCATTTTAATGTCAAAACCATTCTACTCATTTTTACCTTTCTTGGCAAGCAAAAGTGACCTATAGATTTTTACTTGGTACGGTTAGCACAAGAGGTTTTAGGAAAAATTTTCTTAGGGGTGTATTATACACTAAACATATTAAATTTTATGTTTTTTTGTAGAGTAATGGTATTTTGAGGTTTATGAACCATTCCTAATAATTTAACCTTTCAAATTTGCTTGTTAATCTATGCAGCCTGCAAGTTTTTCTCTTGTTTGTGAAAGTTCATACAATTCACTTGATAAGATTGGTTCCAGAAGATGTTTATTCCATTTCCTAATGTATTCCATGAATTTTTTCACTTTTTAATTTTATTTTATGAGCTAAATAACTCAGTTTTCAAGGAGTGAAGGAGTGAAGTTATAATAATTTGTACGTTATTCCAAAAATTTGGTCTGTTACAGAGGTTTTGTGTGAATGGAAAAGGATGTCCCACATGCCTTAAATTCATATTTTCACATCCTTACATTTTTTTGTTCCATAATTTAATCCTTTGAGTAGTTTTCAAGCTTGTCTTCCACCATTTTCAACTTCATGCTTGGTTTCATTGTAGCCACATGTATAGACTTTCTTAACTTGCTCATGGAGTGATAATAAGGGTATTATGGTTGTCCAAGCCATTATAATTTTGAGATATCCCATTTATATGTTTGGAAAAGGTGAAAATATGTTCCAAAACATACTCACCATGCTCAAATAGTCATTTGATGTTCTTGATTGCTCCATCCCATGTATATGCAAGTGATTTTCATGTTGGAAAGGGTGAATCAAAACTAGTTTCAAAGTGTCCTTGATGGATATCACTCACTTAAAGTTTGACAAGTACATTTGAGTGTTTTTAAAACCTTTCCATAATATGTTCTTTCTTAACTCCAAGTCTTGCCTATAGAAAACATCCAAATGTATACCTACAGGGCTTTGTTGATGTCATGCTGAGTTGTGGAAGGGTAAAAGATGTTTCCTAACCTATTAACATTGATAGAGGTACATTAGAATGTTTTATATAATCATAAAAAGTTCATATTCATGGAAGGTTCCATATTTTCATGTTTAGTTCACTAGTGGTATATCAAAGCATCCACCTACAGGTGCTGAACATGTTACTAAAATGCTCTCTTGAAGAGGATAAAATAATTAGACACCTATTTAAGGTTGTGATATGGTCTTTATACCATGAAAAAACCATTCAAAGGTGATTTAATGAGCAAATGAGTGTTAAATTATGCTGAAGAGACAAAGGATTGGGTTTAGGGAGGTTTTCCCTAAAATGACAAATCAAAGACCAAAGAGTTTTTTGTAGACCCCTTATGACATACTTGAAAGAGCTTTGAAGTCCTAAAATGAGATGAATGTATAGCCCGTAGCACAAAAAAGACATATTACAAGAATTAAGGTCAAATAATAGAGGGAGATAGGTTTTTGAATGTCTCAAAGATGCCTTCAAAATAATTATGAATAGATTGTGATATCTACAGGTTTGTGACCTTAGAGGGATTTTTCACCCAAAAGTTGTAGTTTGACCTATGTACCATGTTTTGAAGGTTTCCAATATTTGAATGAAGGAATAATGATATAAAAAACCATGTAAATGAGGATATTCATCATGTTATTATTTATAGACTATCCTTAGTCCATACACAAGCTCCTATACATACACCTATAGGGGTCAGATAATAGGGTACAAGCTAATGTAGGTAAGGCAAGAGGTGAGCTTGTTTAGAGAGAAGAAGAGGTATATTAGGAGTTAATTAAAATTTTAAATAGGATTAAATTTTTTATCTCACTTAAATCAATATGAGAGACCATTAAAAGGTGATAGAATGTGCCTTGGTGCCTTAGACCTTAAAAAAGATGCAGATAGGCCTGTCAAACATGACTAGGCCTAGTGCCCAAATGAGAAGTCCATAACACTTATTGAATGAGGTTGGAATTTAAATCTATTGGAAAATGTTTTTGGGGTCATTAATGAAGTTTACAAGATGGTATATTGCAATGTAACTAACACAAAAGCCACTTTTGGCCTGAAACCAATTCAACCCTGCACACAGTCAATGCCATAAAGTTTGCTTTGGGATTTTTGATGTTTGAGGATGATAGGGAGGTCTTTTTAACTTTAATTTTTGTACATGGGGTCCTCATGACCCAATAAATACCCTTATTCTATTTTTTTAATGAAAATACAAGACACATATCCTCTATATTATCTTAAAGGACGGTCACTTTTAAGCTTGCACAAAGGTAGAAAAGGGAGAGAATATGACCTACATGGGTATTGGGTGCCTTGGAAACATCATTTGATGATTAGGTATTATTTAGTGACCTGTTATGAGATGTAAATAACATGAATTTATCCCAATATTGATGAAAAAACACTAAAAAGGGTTTGTGGACAACTATATGTAGTCAATCCCCAAGGTTCCCAACTAGGCTTAGTTGGCGAGTAAGAGAAGAAGATGAACAGGGGTTCTTGAAAATATATGTAGTAGTTTTTAAAGATAAAATAGGATGTGAACATATATTATAAACCATAATAAACATAAAAATACCATTCCAAATAGCTAGAGGCAACTAGATGCATGTTAGGCCTACTAGGCCTTCAAGAGACCTATAACCATTTTGAGGTCTGCCTTCATTTCCAACTCTTGAAAGGTTATATAGTTGATTAAGACATGATTATAAGGTGTAAATAGGAATTTTTTAGATTTTGGAGTGAAAGGAGAGCTATAGGAAAGCAAATTCTAACCTTGACATAATCCAAGCATGTAGGAAGAGAGGAAAAAAAGTTCGATTGGTGTTTTCAAGTACTCATATATTTTATAAGACTATGTATGGGAATCAAAGGAAATTTGAGGAGTTAATAAGGTCCCTTAGATTAATTTTTTTATAATTTAGTGGTATTTATAACATCCATTATTTATGAATGAAGCTTAAGATAAAAAATTACCTAAAACCTTACCAAACCCTCAGCTAGGACCTGATGAAGAAAATGAGATTGAAAAGATATCCTAATGACATAGTTTGGAAATGAAAGTCATTGGACCATGTAGAGGACTCCCTCGAGCTATCTCCCACAAAGATGAGTTGATGGAATTATATGAACAACATGATAAATAGGGTTTTCTTGACTATTTTGTGTGCTTTATAGGCTACAGGAGGAGTTTGAATAGTTAATAAAGTTTGGGTACAAGATTAAGACATATAATAACTCCATATGGCCATTTTATTCCAATAAAAAATTATAAGTATCCAAAATAGAGCTCTCCTTTTATCCATTCAAAATTCACATAGTGGACACAAGGGCGAGAAGGGTGAAAAACTGAAGTGTGAGCCTTTTTAAAGCATGTCTGATGCCTCTAAGGCTATAGAGATTATTAATAGGTGTCATTCACCACCTCTCATGGATTTTCATGGAAAATTAAAGGCATTTTTAGGCCAAGTGTGAGAGGTGACTGAAAAAGGGAGTTTTTTAGACTACAAATAGTGATGGCTTCCTTCCAGAAGTTTCTAGATGAGTAGGAATGAAACCAATGCATGGAGATGCATGATTGAAGGAATTCCATATTATCACAATAATTTAAATTATCCCTAGTTAGTTGTGGGATGTTTAAATAGATTCAAATTATGAAGGTAGTTTTTTGAGCCAAGAATGGGAGTTTTATGCCATTTTTCATAATTTTCATGATGTGTATGGATGTTTTTACCTTATAACATTGAATGGTTCATCCCATATCTCTTTCTAATGAAATTTTAACTTATTATATTATATTTACAAGTGTCCAAGTGACCTTTCGACTTCCCTTGTCTTGATCTTCTCTCAAAGGCCATAAATATTGACTCTTTTTTTCTCTTTTTAGCAGCCTCCATTGGTTGATGGTGAAACCCTAGCCAAATTTGTACTTTAATGACTATTGAAGAAATAAAAAGTGTTTTTTCCTACTTAAATTCTATACAATTAGGTGTTATTATAATATTTTTGGTCTTGACTAGTAGAAGATGATATTTTTTAGCATGTTATCCTTGATTACTCACCAAGTGTACATAAGAGTGATTGTTATAGGTCTTTGTTAGTGTTATTTTCAAGTGTAGGAGTGTCTTATAAGTGGTACATGACTATATTATCTCAAAAAATCATTAATTTCCATCCTAATTATCAAATACCTTCTTGAACCTAGCTTATGAAACACTGATGTGACAATGCAACGTGAATTATGAGTTTTATGTGAAAGAAGCCTTATTTATCTCTAAGTATTATAAGTTCAGTTCATAGGAGGAAATATAATATAATTGCATCACATTTTTTATATTTATTAATTATTTTCTTACCACTTTTCATCCAAAATTGATAGGGAAGAAAGTACTTCAAAGAATGTATCAAGGGAACTAGCCCTTTTAGAGATTCATCTCAACAAATTGTTACCCACAAAAAGAGAGATGTTTTCATTATGCCAGTTGGATGAAGAGAGTTAAGAATCTACTCAAGGGGTAAAAATCCAAGTAACAATAATTTTTAGCATGCCCAATGGGACTCTAAGTCCTAGAATATTCTCCAAGATTGGTGTTGGTCTTGGCATAGTTGCAACTACAAGAGTATCTACATTCAGTAATTGGTGACTCCACTAAAGTTTTCAACTCTTTGGTTTCTGATCGGTCCCTAACTTCCATGCCAAAGCTGACCACTAGGTTTAATTCTAAAGGTATACCCTTTGAGTTTGTGTAATTGCCTCCATATTCTGTCAAAAGGTCTAGGTTTGTGAATACTCATCCTTATTTAAGAGAGTTAGTGTTTAAAAAGTCCAAGTTATCATTCATATCAATTCCTAATACTCATAGTTTACATTCCAATATGGCTAGGAACCAACCTTTTCTAGCCTTCACTGGATCATCTCCTTTGAATCTTTCCCAATATGACCAAATTTTAGGAGCAGTCCTTAAGAGTGTTCCATATTTTAGTGGAGAAGGTCCTATTACTACCTTTAAACACATTAGAAACATAGCAAAATTTTGGAATATCGATAATATCGCCCAAGAGAATGAAGCTATTAGGTTATTAGCATTGTCTTTTAAAGGTAAAGCTTTGGATTGGTATGGGACTCTACCTAAAAATTCTATTGGTTTATGGGATGAACTAGGATATTTATTGACTAAGAGATTTGGAGAGAAAAGTGATCATCTATCACTAGCTAAGAAATTGACCACTATCAAGAGGGTACCACAAGATTTTATGCAAGACTTTAATACTAGATTTCAAAAGACATGGGATAGGATTCTGACCCTTATGAGACCTAATCCAAATTATGCATTCTTTTACTATTTAAAAGCATTGATGATGTAGCCATGATGATCCAATCCATGGGTGGGAATACACTCCCTATTGCCTATGAGATAGCCATCAATGCTGAGAATTATCTTGTTCAAGTAGGTAAGATTGATCCTAGGCCACCAATGCTATTGTTCCCTAATTTATATCCTCCTAGTCAAGTTGCATTACTTACTTTGGCTCCTTTGTCTAGTCAAGAAAGGTCTGCCATTACCCTATCAAATGAGATTCATGAAGTCAAGATTTTGATCCAAAATGTCAATAATGAATTGGTTTCCCTCAAAAGGTAAAAAGCTTAAAGTTATAGACCTTATCACCCCTATAATCAGTTTGACCAAAGAAATAGACCTCCTTTTCAAGGTAATGCTCAAGGACAAGGTTAAATCACTCAAGCTAGACATTACCAAAGTTACAATCCTAATTATACCTCTTCTTCCAAAGCTCTTTTTCCCACTCAAAACAACTTTGTTCAAGAACAACCATGTTATCCCTCTTATGACCAAAATAAAGGCCAAGTTGCATATGCCAATGAAATGCCTAGTCAAGACATGACAATGCAAGGAAATCAAGCATATCAAGTTCTCACTTTTGAGAAACTAATGAAAAATAGAATGAAAATTGGAATGGAAAGTGGACAAACACATCTGATTCTACTCTTATAAATCATTTGGAGGGAGATTTTTATATCATCAATCATTTAGGGAATTCAAGCAATGTGAATACTAGTGTGGCTTCTAACAAGAGGTCTAAGAAGAGGGTTGTTGAAGAGACACAAGGGGATAATAAAGGACCTATTTTGAATCCTAAAACATCTCTAATGGTTGGGTAGGTCTAATTTAGTTCTTAATGTGTAGGAAAATTAAAAAATTTAGGATGTAAGGCCTGATCCTACACATCCACTTTTAAAAGCTACACCATAAGGTACTAGTGCTTCCAAAGAACCTTCCAAGGTGAGTAATCCTTCTATTAATGTTGTTGATCAAATGAAAAAGTTTCACATTAATATTTCATTATGGGATTCATTAAAAATTCCTGGACAAAAGGACATGCTTCAAAATAAATTTCAAGGACTTGGTAAGCAAGTTGGATCAACTAGGAATGAGAATGTTGTCTTGGTGTATAGAACCCAGCCCATGATTGGACAAATGAATAAGACTGATAAGAATCATCATTTTTAATTATCATTGATCATTTTTAGTTAATATCATAATTTCATCATAGATAGTTGGGTTAGTACTTTAGTTATGCCCAAGTATATAGTAGATAAATTAGGCCTCAAGTATGAGCTAATGGCTAAAGGATTTTTACAATTGGATGGATCACCAGTAAAGACCTTGGTATTAGTCAAGGATTTAAACTTGATTTTACATTCTTGTCTTAATTTTTTAATTCTTCATGATGTAATTGTTGCATATTTACCTCCATGCTTTTCTCTTTGTTTGTCAAGAGTGTTTATAACTAAGAAAGGTGGATACTTGGTAGCCAATTGGTCCTATATGGTTTTTAGGACAAAGTATGGTACTAAATTGAAGATTTAATCAGAGCCTATCCACCAAAATCAATTAGAGCCTTACATGCCTAAAGTGGTAAATATAAATTATGCCATTATTGATGAGGAAGAAATTCACATAGATCAATCTCCAACATCTTCATTTGAAGGAATTTCTAATTTATATTTAGATGAATGGGGAAATGAACATTATGCGCATGATTATTAAAAATTCATAGAGGAATATAGTCTTATAGTATATTTCATGAATGAAGAGGACTCTTTCATGCCAAATTTGATGAATCCAAGTGAAGACAAGGATGGTCTATGGAAGATTTTATTTGATGGATCAAGAAGTGAGATTGGGGGAGGTGATGGAGCAATGTTGGTTTCTCCTTCCAAGGAAAGTTACTATTCTACTTTTAGATTTCAATTATCTTATACTTGTAATGTGAAAAAATATGAGGCCCTCATTCATGGCATTGAGTGGGCTAGGAAAAGAGGTGTGAAAGAGATACAAGTGTATGGTGATAGTGAGTTGATTGTGAATCAAGTAAGAGGCCAAAATATGACTGAGAACTCTTTGCTTAGGTCCTATAAGCATAGAGTGTGGGATATTGTCAAGGATTTCCAAGATTTCAAAACCAAATCTATCCTAAGAGAAGACAATAAACATGATGATAGGTTGGCAAAAATTGGAGCTCAGTTTGATGTTCTAAAAAGAATAAGAGAAGATAAGAATCAACCACATCTCAAAGTGATTATAAGGCCATCCATACTAGATAATGTCACTAATTGGAAAGTGTTTGATAGTGACCAATAAATAGAACTTTTTTTTCAAGAGGAGGTTGAGTTTTCTTCCAAAAATTAGTCCGAACTACAACAACAATATGGAGGGTAGATTGTATAATTGAAGTCAAACAAGCTCCCTAAAGGCCTAGTCACACTTGAGAGTATTTTAAATGATGATGACCAATTGAAGAAAGCAAAGGTAAGCATGTATACTAAGAAATAAAACTATGATAAAGTAAAAATATTCAAGGATAATTTCTTGCACTTAGGAAGATATGTACTAGTGAAGAGAAACATGCTTTCATTGAGTTATGCAAGGAGATTTTTGGTATCTTTGCATGGGAATATAGTGATTTAAAGGGGATTGATCCAAACTTAGCTCAACATACCATAGAGATAGCTGAGATTTATAAACCTATCAATAAAATACAAAGGCCAATCAATCCTAAGATTGAGCCTCTCATGAAGAAAGAGATTACTAAGTTGATTGAGTTCAAAATCATCTTTCCTATTAAGCATTCATCTTGGTTGGTTAATTTAGTCCCTGTTAGGAATAAAAATGGAGAAATTAGGTTGTGTGTTGATTTTAGGGACTTGAATAGAGTTTCCTTAAAGGACCATTATCCTCTTCCTTCCATGGAACAAATTTTGTAAGTTGTGGTGGGTAGTGAAAGGTTTTCTCTCCTTGATGGATATTCTAGGTATAATCACATTTTGGTGAAAGAAAGTGACCAATATAAGACATAATTTAATAATAAATGGGGTACATATGATTATATTAAAATTCCTTTTGAATTTTATAATGTTGGATCTAGTTTTGAACATGCAATGGATATGGATTTTCAAGGACTAATAAATAACATTGTGTTGGTGTATCTTGATGATGTCACAATTTTTTCTAAAGATTTAAAGGATCACTTGAATCACCTTAGGTAAAAATTTGAGAGTTTTAGAGAGTTTAAAATATATATTAATCCAAATAAGTGTGTGTTTGTTGTATATGAAGGCAAATTCTTAGGACACATTGTCTTAAAGAAGGGCCTATCTATAGATCTGGAAAGGGTGAGTGCAATCTTCGCATTAGCTTTGCCCAAACATAAGAAAGGTTTGAAAAGTTTCTTTGGGAAAATTAAATTTATAAGGAGGTTCATCCATGATTTTTATAATTAAGTCAAGCCTCTATCCTCTATGCTAAGTAAGGATGAAGTGTTCACTTAGACTAGAAGAAGAAAGGAAAGTTTTAAAGATATTAAACAAGCCATTACCCAAGCTCTAACTCTTGCAAGTCCTAATTTATCAAAGGATTTCAACTTGTGTACATTTGGAAATGAGGATGTAATCTCTACCATGCTTAATCAAATGAAGAAAACTTGGAGCAACTTATTACCTTCTTTAGTCAAGGTTTGGAAGGTTATGAGGTAAGATACACCTATGTTGAGAAACAAGTAATTTTAGTTGTTATAAGTCTAAATAAGTTTAGGCATATGTTATCTCAAAAGAAGATTCACATATTATTACCTCATATTAGTGTTAAAGACTTCATTTTGAGTATATATTTTAATGAAAAAAGGGATAGTTGGATCACAAAAGTGATGGACTATGATGTGGAAATCAAGACAACCAAGCTAGTGAAAGGAAGAGGGCTATGTGAAAATATTGCTTTAGATTTGAAGGAAAAAAAAAAAGTTGTTTTAGAAATTAATTATGAATATATTATAGTTTTACCTTCATCAATGAGGAGTTAGACACAATATATGATCCATTTTCTTTAAACCGATGAGTGTTCATAAGGCCTTGATAGAGCTCGAAGAAGGTACTTTAGATTGAAATACATTCCTTATGTACTTATTGATGTAGTTATATTTAGGAAGGACTTCTTAGGTTTGTTATTGAGGTGTGTTTAATCAAATCAGATTGAGAAAATTTTTCTTGAGTTTCATGCTGGATTAGCTGGTGGTCACTTTGCTTCAAAAACCATAGCTACTAAGATTATGGGAGCTAGATACTTTTGGCCTAGTTTGTTAAAAGACACCCATGCTTGGGTAAGGAAGTTTAAAAAGTGTGATCTCTTTGATGGTAAATAAAATCTTGTTGCCTTGCCTCTTCATCCAATTTAGGTTGATCAACCCTTTAAGCAATAGGGTTTGGATTTCATAGGCCTAATCAACCCACCTTCTAGTGTTAGCTATAAATGGGTGTTGAATTCTATAAATTATTTTACAAGGTGGGTAGAGGCTATTTATCTTAAGGAAGCTAATAAAAGTTTAGTTCTAGACTTTTATGAAGCCATAGTGACAATGTTTGGAGCTCCTTCAATAATAATTTTAGATAATGCATTGGCTTTCTATGGGATGAAGACAAGTGAATGAGCTTTGAAACATGGCATCTATCTTAGTAAATCCTCCAACTATTATCCACAAGGGAATGGAGTAGCTGACTCCACCAATAAGAACCTAATTATAATCATAAAGAGAACAATGGAGGAGAACCAAAGGACTTGGCATTCCAAGTTGAAGAAATCTCTTTGCGATGATAGGATCACCCCAAAAAGAGCCATTGGAAACTCACCATACACACTTATTTATGGGAGGGAAGTTAGAATACATATTTCACTTTAGCTACTAGCCTTGGATCTCACTTATTAGATGGAATTGATGGAAAATGAAATCATGAAAGTCAAGTTGTGTGAGCTAATGGAGCTTGAGGAGATAAAAGATCAAGCTATGCAAACTATGAAATCTCACCAAGATCAAACAAAGAGATACTTTGATAATAAATACATGCCAAGGAGTTTCAAAGAGGGAGACATTATTCTAAAATGGGATGAAGATAGGGTTAAACCTAGAAGACACATAAAGTTTGATGCTTTGTGGAGTGGCCCTTATGTTATCACCTAATGCAAGCAACATACTGCTTTCCAAATCTCAAAGTTGGATGAGAGGAGCTTCATATCCCAGTTAATGGGATATATCTCAAACTTTGTTACTGAGGTTATTCTCTCTCCTCGTACATAGTTTGTTGTTTTCCTTGTGTTCCCTAAGTACTTATGCACATGCGTGGATCTTATTTGTGTCTTGTTTTCTCTTGTGTTTCATTGGTGTGTTATGTTTTTTTTGTGTGTATTCTAGGCAATTCCTTGCTAGTTGTCTTCAATAATTTATTGAATCCCTTGGCCCATGATAGGATAAAACTACTAGTCCTTATTATAACAGGCATAATCCCCCTATGAGTCACTAATTTGTTAACCAAATTTAACTTTTAGGTCAAATTGGGGTACCCCTAAGTAAAAACCTGGTTTTATAGATGTTTAGGGGGACATAATATTTTGTCATGAGGTGTTTTTTAGGTCATTTAATAGTATTTAATGATATATTATCCTTGGTCATAAATTTCATTAGCCAACATGTCCTTTTCAGTCATTTTAGGGGTAAAAAAAATGCATTTAATGCTTTGTATGGGTTTTTTGGGAAGTGTGAATGTTGAAAAATATGATGTTATGCCTCAAGTGTCCAATTTAGTCTTAAAAAACTAAAAAAATTAAAATATGCTAGCTTATGCAGAAGAAAAGGTAGTTTTCTAGTGAAAGGAGAAGAAAATGGCACTTGTATTATGTCCTTGAGAAGTGTGGCACTTAAAAAGGCTAAAATGTGAATATTAATCTTAACCATGATTAGGTAAATGTTTTAAATTATATATAAGTGTCATTTTAATTCTAAAACTATTCTACTCCTTTTCACCTTTTTTGGCAAGTAAAAGTGACATATAGATTTGTACTTGGTACAGTCAACACAATTGGTTTTAGGAAAAATGATCTTGGAGGGATATTATACACTCAATAATATTACATTTTATATTTTTTTAGAGTAATGGTGGTTTTATCTTTATGAACCATTGCTAAGAAGTTAACCTTTCAAATCTGCATGCTTATTTGTGCACCCTATAAGTTTTACTCTTATTTGTGAAAGTCTATACAATTCACTTGATAATATTGGTTCCATAGGATGGTGACTCCCTTCCCTCATGTTATCCATGATTTGTTTCACTTTATAATTTGATTTTATGAGCCAAATAAATCAATTTTCAAGGAGGAATGGAGTGAAGTTACAGTCATTTCTACCTTGTTTCAAAAAATTGGTCTTTTATAGAGGTTTTATGTGAATGAAAAATGATGTCCCACATGCCTAAAATTAATATCTTCACCTCCTTCCATGTTTTTTCCATCATGTCATCCTTTGAGTAGTTTTCAATCTTATCTTCCCCCATTGTCAACTTCATGCTTGGTTTCACTTGTAGTCACCTATATAGACTTGATTAAGTAGTTCATGGAGTGATAATTACGGTATTATGGCTATCCAAGCCATAAAAATTCTGAGAGATCCCATTGAGATGTTTGGAAAAGGTGCAAATGTGTTCCAAAGCATATTCACCATGCTCAAATAATCATTTGATGTTCTTGATTGTTCCATCCCATGTATATGCAAGTGATTTTCATGTTGGCAAGGGTGCATCAAAGATGGTTTCAAAGTTTACTTGATGGAGATCACTCACTTGAAGGTTTAAAAATGAATTTAAATATTTTTTAAGCATTTCCCTACATGTTCTTGCCTAAATCCAAGTCTTACCTGCATAAAACATCCAAATTTACACATAGAGGGCTTTGTTGATGTCATGTTGAGCTATGGAAGGGTAAAATATGTTTTCTAACCTCTTAAAATTGATATATGCATATTGGCATGTTCAATAGAATCATATAAAGTCCACTTTCATAGAAGTTTTCATATTTTTATGTTTATTTCACTGGTGGTATATCAAAGCATCCACCTACATGTGGCTGAACAAGTTACTAAAATACTCTCTTAGAGAGGATAAAATAATTAGACATGTAATTAAGGTTGTTATATGGTATTTAGACTATGAAAAGACCATTAAAAGGTGATTTGATGAGAAAATGAGTGTGCAGCTATGTTGAAGAGACAAAAGATTAGGTGTAGGGATTTTTTCCCCTAAAATGATAAAATAGATACCAAAGAGATTTTTGTAGACCCCTTATGACATACTTGTAAGAGGTTTAAATTCCTAAAATGAGGCGAATGTATATCCCCTAGCACAAACAAGACCTATGCCAAAAATGAAGGTTAAAGAGTAGAGGGAGATGGGTTTTTGAAGGTCTCAAAGATGGCCTCAAAAGCACTATGAATAGATAGTGATATCTACAGGTCTGTGACCTCAAAGAGGGATTTTTCTCCCAAAAGTTGTAGGTTGACCTATGCACCATGTTCTGAAGGCGTCCAATAGTTTAATGAAGGAATAATGATATAAGAAACCATATAAAGGAGGATATGCACCATGTTTTGATCCATAGACTATCCTCAATCTGTACACAGGCTCCTATACATCCACCTATAGGGGTCATACAATAGAGTATAAGCTAAAGTAGGTAAGGCAAGAGGTGAGTTTATTTAGAGAGAAGAAGGGGTATATTAGGAGTTGTTTCAAATTCCCAATATGATGTAGAGTTATATCTCACATAAATAAATATGAGAGACCATTCAAATGTGATAGAATGTGCCTTAGTTCCTTGGACCTTCAAAAAGATGCAGGCAGGCCTGTCAAACATGACTAGGCCTAGTGCCCAAATGAGAAGTCCATCACACTTATTGTATGAGGTGGGAATTTTAATATATTTTAAAATTTATTTGGGGTCATACATGAAGTTTACAAGCTATTATAGTACAAAGTAACTCACAATAAAACCACTTTTGGCCTGAAACCCATTCAACACTGCACCCAATCAATGCCACAAAGTTTGCTTTGGGGATTTTGATGTTTGAGGATGATAATGAGGTATTTTTAACCTAAATTTTTGTGTAGGGGGTACTCATAACCCAATAAACACCCTAATGTGAGTTTTTTTTATAAAAATACAAGGCAAATATCCTCTATTTTATCACAGAGGAAGGTCACTTTTAAGCCTGCATAGAGGTAGAAAAGGGAGAGTATATGACCTAAATGGGTATTGGGTGCCTTGGAAAAATAATCTGATGATTGGGGTTGATTTATTGACCTTTGATGAGATGTAAATAACATGAATTTTTCCCATTATTGATGAAAAAACACTAGAAAGGGTTGGTGGACAACTATATGAAGTGAATCCCCAAGGTTCCCAACTAGGCCTAGTTGGTGAGTAAGAGAAGAAGATGAAAAATGGTGCTTGGAGAGATATTTAGTAGTTTTTAAATCTCAAATAAGTTTTTAAAATACATTATATACCATACTAAACATAAAATACCATTCCAAATAGCTAAAGGCAGCTAGATGCAGGTTAGGCCTACTAGGCCTTCAAGAGACATAGAACCATTTTGAGGTCCAACTTCATTTACAAATCTTGGAAGGATATATAGCTGATTGAGACATTATTATAACTTATAAATAGACATTTTTGAGCTTTTGGAGTGCAAGGATAACTATAGGAAAGCAAATTCTAGCCTTGACATAGTCTAAGCATGCATGAATAGATGAAAACATGTTCGATGTGTATGTTCAAGTACTCATATTTTATAATAATATGAATGGGAATTATAGGAATTTGGAGGAGTTAAAAAGGTCCCTTATATTCAATTTTATGACATTTATTGATTGTTCTAATGTCCAAGATTTATGAATGAAGCTTAAGACAAAAAACTGCCTAAAACCCTACTAAACCCTTAGCTAGAATTCGATGAAGAAAATGAGTTTGGAAATATATTATTATTAAATAGTTTGGAAATGAAAGTAATTATAACATATGACTCCCTCAATATATCTCCCATGAAGATGAGATGTATGGAATTATATGAACAACATGATAAATAGGGTTTTCTTGATTGTTTTGTGTTTTTACAGGTCAAAGGAGGAGTATGAAGATGAAATAAAGTTTGGGTGGAATATTAAGACTTATAATAACTCATTATATAAATTTTATTCTATGAAAAATAACCTAAGTGTCCAAACTAGAGCTCTCCTTTTAGCTAGTCAAAACTGGCATAGTGGACACAAGGGTGAGAAGGGTGAAAACTCTATGTGTGAGAATTTTTAAAGAATGCCTAATGAATATAAGGACATGGAGGGTATTTAAAGGTGTTATTAATTCAATAACATGGATTTTAATGGAAAAATTAATGCAAATTTGAGGCCAAGTGTGAGGGGTTACTAAAAATGAGTTTTTTAGACTACAAATAGTGATGGCTTCCTTCTAGGAGTTTCTAGATGTGTAAGAATGCAAATAATGCATGTAGATGCATTCCTAAAGGTATTAAATCTTATCCCAATCATCATAAATATCCATAGTTAGTGGTGGGATGTTCAAACAGGTTCAAATTATGAAGGTAGTTTTCTGAGCCAAGACTGGGAGTTTCATGCCATTTTTCATAAGTTTCATGATTTGTATGGACATTTTTACCTCCAAAAATTTCATGGTTCATCTCATATCTATTTATCATAAAATTTAAACCTATTTTATCAGATTTAAAAGTGTCCAAGTGACCTTTGGACTTCATTTGTCTTGCTCTTCTCTCAAAGGCTATACATATTGACTCTTTTAGCTCTTTTTTACAACCTCCATTGGTTGATGGTGAAACCCTAGAAAAATTTGTATTTTAATGAATATTAAAGAAATAAATAAGTGATTTTTACTACTTACATGATGTAAAATTTGGTGTTATTATAATCTTGTTGGTCTTATATAGTAGAAGAAGATCTTTTCTAGCATGTTATCCTTTATTGTTCACCAAGTGTGCAAAAGAGTGATTGTTACAGGTCTTTGTTACTATTATTTTCAAGTGTAGGAGTGTCTTAGAAATGGTCCATAACTATATTCTCTTAAAGAATCATTCATTTCCATCCTAAGTATCAAATACCTTCTTGAACCTAGCTTATGAAACACTGATGTGACAATGCAACTTGAATTGTGAGTTTTGTGTGAAAGAAGCCTTGTTTAGCTCTAAGTATTATAAGTTAAGTTCATAAGAGGAAATATAATATTGGTGCATCATATTTTTTAGCTTTCTTAATTTTTTTATTACCTCTTTTCACCCAAAATTGATAGGAAAGAAATTACTTCCAAGAATACATCAAGAGAGCTAGCCCTTCTAGAGATTCATCTCAACAAATTGTTACTTATAGCAAGAGAGATGTTTCCATTGTGCTACTTGGATGAGGAGATCTAGGAATCTCTTCAAGGGGTGACAATCCAAGTGATAACATTAGGATCATTACATGATTGAAAATAATTGGGATAATGAACATTTATATTAGATGATGATTTGAGAGAGGCAATTATATCATTTTGGATGTCATGAAGGTTGATACAATTGCCATGGCAAAGAGGTCAACTATTTTAGTTTTCATTACATTGAATAGGAATATAAGATGTACTTTAATTATCTTCATAAATAATTGGAACATGATTTTGAGTATAAAATTTGAGGGATAAAGAGGAACATTTTGTAATGTTTAGGAAGAAATAATGAAAGTTCACTTCCATTTTTGAAATCAAAGGAGAAAGGAATAGAATATGCAATGTTACTTTGTTGTTTAATTTATCATTTCCAAATGAGAAAGGAATATTAAATTGAATAGCATGTGAATTTTTATGTGAATTAGTGTTACTTGGTTTGGGAAATTATTTCATTAGGAAATATTTAGAAAAGATGCTTTGTTATTTATCTTGAATTGGAATAAGAGGAGAAGAACATGCATCTACATTAATTTGACTAGTATTATCATTTTCATCTTTCTTATCTAAAATGATAGGGATAGTAGCATATGGATTTGTATCATTGATATATATAGAGAGAAGTACTTTTAATATTTGCATTTGTATGAGCTACAGAAGGAATAAAAGATTCAATTTTGGTAACATTTTTAATATTTTGAAAAGAAAATAAACATTCATTTTTTGTAACATGTTCATCATTAAATAAATAGGATGTACACTCAAATATTAGTTCATATTTATAATTTCATATGCATGAAGGATTTCTATTTTGAACATTTTGAATGATATTTTCATGCATGTTTATTTTAAAAATGTTGTGGCCTAAAATTGCACCCTAGATAAGTCAAGTAGACCTTCTCAAATTTAGGAAAACATGGAACTATCTCTCTTCATGGGTAATCCACTAAAAGAGATAGATATCTATATTTGAAAGGGCTAGCTCCCTTGATTTTGTCTCGTAGGATCACAAAACACTAAGCTAATAACTATTGGGGGTGAAAAAATGAGACATAAAAGAAACCTATGCCAATGAGGTGATACATCAAGACAACTCCACACAACACACTTGCATTTGCACTTAAGAAAGAAAACAAATCAAACTAAATTCAAACCTATGTCCTTATAGCACAAGTATTTCTCATAGAGATATATTTTCATGCTTATCTAGAGGTGGGTGAAGAGAAGGTCTGATATAAGATGCTACTAATCCATATCACACTTCAAGACACACTTAAAAAATAGCACACTTTATGAAACCTATTAGAAGAGATTTCATTCACACAAACATGTGAGAGTAGACATGGAAACAATGAGATAATTTCGTCACTTGTCAACACACAAACTAATTAACACATTAAAGTAAGAAAATTATAGAGAATTAAATCAAATTATAAATTTATTTCAAAGGAAAATCAAGTGTTAAAATTATCAAGGCTTCACCATATCAATTATGGATCCAATATAAAGCTTAAAATTCTTGAATTTATAAAACACATGAGAAGAGAGAGAAGAAGTGAAGGTGAAAGGTCACAAGATTAGGTGTAAAACTTTAAAAAACAATTACAATTCCATGGAATGAAGTGTAAAAAAGTCAACAAATTGATATGAACATGTGTCAATCTCAAACAAAGCATCTTCTTCAAGTTAGCATAGACCCTTTAATGCTTTGCCTTGAAAATATATTCATGATGGTGAGGAGTGCACTTGAGTTTCTAAAAAATCCATAGAAAGACTTTAAACATATGGTATGTCATTAGAAGGTAGAGAATAGGTCATTTCATGCCATGAAATCATCCCTAACTAATGGATCCATCTTTGTCATCTATCATTCACTGCTTGTAGTCATTTATCAGTAGTCCTCTAGGTCTATGCTCACACTTGTCATCTAAATGGATTGCAGTTTCTCAAAGAAATGAATTGAAGAGATGATAGGAAACTCAATTTAATCTTATTTTTCCTCTAGTCTATAAAATATATCATAATGAAACTCCTATCGTCATTATAAGGTAGAGAATAGGTCATTTCATTCCATAAAATCATCCCTAACTAATGGATCCATCTTTGTCATCTATCATTCACTGCTTGTAGTCATTTATCAGTAGTCCTCTAGGTCTATGCTCACACTTGTTATCTAAATGGATTGTAGTTTCTCAAAGAAATGAATTGAAGAGATGATAGGAAACTCAATTTAATCTTATTTTTCCTCTAGTCTATAAAATATATCATAATGAAACTCCTAGAATACTTCTCACTTCCTCACTAGGTAGTCACATTGTCCTTGTTGTGCTCTATTCTGACTATCTACTATGAATGGCCTCAAAAATGTGTTTTCATGATTAATTTTGGTAGTAATTAAGTTTGATAAGCTGAAAAAAGTTCATAAAGACCTCCCTCAATGGTTCTTACTTGAATATCCTCCTTTATACCTACAAAACATCCTAGTATTTATAAAAAAACATAGTATTAGGCTATTATATATAGATGATAGTATGACCAAGGTGTATGTAATGGATCATAAGAGAGTTATAGACATGTACAAATTAGTTTCATGGTCAAATAAACCCTTATAAATGCATCTCCAATCATCTTTTCATCAGGTCCTAGAGAGGGGTTTAAGAGGGTTTTAAGAAGTTTGGCATGTTAAGGATTGTTCATAAAATATTGACATCCAAATTTAGAACCAATTTCAAATATTTGGGTTACATGACCCCCTTAAAACCTCCAAAGTACTTGAGGTCTCACGCTTGGTGTTTATACAATTGTGAGTAGTTAAACTTGGCCTCTCGAGCTCTTCCATGCATTCTAAGTAGGTCTATCAAAGAATTAGGCCAACATGACCACCTTCATGATGTTTTATATAAAAATCCTACTGGTCCTCCACTTTCTCTTGAATTTATTTAAAAGGTTTATAAAGCTCTCATGGTCATATGGATCAAGTTAGTGCCTGTAGGGCTTAGGCCTAGTTTTAGACCTAAAGGGCATGACTGTACTTAGCTGTGTGTTTGACCTTTTTGATTGTTTCTAATGATTTTGGGGATATGATATATTTTATAACCTATAACTCAAACTTTCACACCATCATAAAATGGTTCTAAGAGTATTCTACCCATGTATTTACTCTTCTCATACTAACCTACATGGTTTCTTACTCAAGGAGTGCCCTCTATCTAAGATAAAATAGAGGGCATATCCCCTATTAAAAAGGTGAAATTGAGACTAAATAGGCATATAAAAGGTCTTGAATATGTTATGTACAAAATTTTATATATTTACCATGCTTAAAAAACCTTCAAACGTTTGAGTTTACCAAAATTGGCTCACTAGATCTGCAAGTTATAGGTAGGGTTTAGGACTGCCTATAGGTGAAGGTTCAAAATTCAATCTTAGCCTTGTTATCTATCCTTGAAAGCCATATTTAGTGTGATTTTTCCTAATGAGGTTTATTTTAATATGTTCATCTAATTCAAACCCTTCTTCTCACCTTTACCTAGCATCCTTCATTGCATGAACTAGTCTGTAGGCATAGTTGACTATGTCACTTATAAGTGATAATTTAGATGAATTAAAAGGGATACTATAGATGTTCATGTGTTTAAGAGACACATGGAGAGTGACATCATATTTATATAATTTATTTATACATGTTAATTCATTTCATGTCTCTGACCATTATCCAAGTTTGCCTTCTCCGCTTGCATGAGCCAACTTGTGACTATGCCAAACTGCAAGTTGCAACCTAGACTTCTTCAAGTTTAATATAGGTGTGCATTTATTATCTTAAAATCACATCTCTATTTATAATTTAGTCATTAGTATCATCACACTTTAATAAAATCAGTGATGTTTGTAGACCATTACTTCATGCCATTATCCTAAATAGACCAAAGTCACTACAAGTTATAGATTCATTTTTATTGAAAGCATTATAGATTTCACTGAGTGTCTACAATGAAAACTTGATTAAAATGAAGTCATCCAACCATTATCCCCTCTTGACCTAGAAATCTTCCTTTCATGTTGAGATTTGACATATCCATTCAAGCTACAAGAATAAAGTGGTTAGTCTTGCACAAAACACATAGATAATTAACAAAATATGATCCCTTATCCAAGAAAATAACTCATTCAGATGTATTAAGGTAATTTAGCTCATAAGCAAATTTTATACTTTGTGAAAATGAACTTGAGTCTATTTGAATGGAATGGCCTCACCTTTATCACAATGTTCATCTCAATCCTCTTAACCCTAAATAAATATTACAAGGAGTTCAACACCTGAGTATTGTCAACATTATTTAGCTTTTTTGGATTGAACTCATGTAACTGTTGAGGCTACCTGTAAATGTCATTAGATCTAGGACTATGTGTCAATTTAGTAACTTGTCATCATCCTAATGTCCTTTTACTAGCTTTATTATTGTTTTTGAGATCTCAGTTAGGATCAAGACTTTTAAACACCATTATTCTCTCTCTCATGTCTTGATTCTCCCTAAGATTTGAATATGAAACATATAGGTGTCTGTAATGAAAATAATTGACTGTATCAAGTATCTTAGGCTTTAAATTTCATAGGTAGACTCTTAAAACTGACACTTTCATTAAGGATATAATAAAATAATGTTCCCAGAGGTTTAAAATAAACACTTTAGAATTGTACTAAAATCATTCACATGAGGGTGAACTTTGTAGTTGATGAAACACTATTTGCATACTTCAATGGTGCCTTCTACTTACAAAATGAGATATTTTCTACCAACTTATTCACCTCCACATGTAAAAAAGTCTAAAAAATTTGTGAGAGAGATTGTCATAACCTTTAAGATCATTTACAACACTTGGTATGCACATACCAATCCAAACAGAGAATAAAACTGGAGGCCATGGGGATATGTAGGTAGAATTAAGTCATCAACATTCTTAAGAATGATTCATGGAGCATAGTAAATTAAACTAGGAACTATCAAAATGAAAAGGAAGCAAATTAAGTCTACTATCACTTGGAAAATGCATTCATCTTAACTCATCCTATACTATTTGTATCAAAGGAAGATAAATTAACCTTTTTAGCTTATCTAGGAGAGTGATGGAGAATATGAACTGGTTTCTACCATTTTTGAGCCTACCATGACTTCTTGAGCATGGTAATGGACTATTATATACTGTATAGATCCTCTTAAACTTCTTACATGTCAAGTAGACTATACTTGACCATATATTTGCCTTCAAACTATTTGAAACTATTGCTATCTCTTCCTTTCCATGTACCTGCATTTGTCAGTTACCAAACTGACTCTTGATACTCAATTGGCATCTTGGATGTTGGAAAATATTTTGATATATATGGCTCCTTGTGGAAACTATATAAGTCATTAGAAAGGATAAAATGTGGCATAAGGAAATATTAAGATAAATGATCAAAATGACTAAATTTAAACATATTAAGTGACCCTACTAAACATGACTAAACATATTTATGACCTTAGCAAGACCTTATAGGAATTTTGACTATACAAGGGTTGACCAAATTTGACCTAAGGTTAAATTTGGTCAATAATAACATTTAAGGCTATTGAATTCACTAAAAAATGATACACTTTGTCTTTCTTCAAACACCTCATCATTAGATTTTAAATCAAGCAATGTAGGAGAAATTGAAGAACTAAGATCCTCACATTCATATTCAAAATATGTGGAATTAAAAGAATAATCATATTGAGAATAAGAAATCATATTATCATTTTCATCATATTCATTAATGTTTGCATTTACATTATTGGACTTTTCATTATCATAATTTTAGGGTCTACTGCAAAGGAAGACTGGGTATTACACCTTTGGCTAGCCATATGATCCTTATAAGTAATGTATTGATCATTAGGGAGATTAATAAAAAATATTAAGGATGAGGATCCTTAGGGGTTTATCCATGAGCATGCATTTTTAGGGTTGTTAACCTAAACACACCAAAAATAAAGAGGACAAGGCCCAGGGAAATAAAGAGAACAAACATCACTTATACTATGTCCATGAAAGAAAAATCATATCTAAAAAAGGAATACAATAATATGAATACAAGATAAAAATGTTTAGTTAGAGGGTTTAGTAACTTTTACCAACCTAAGGGTTTATTGATTATTGTTACCAATTAACATCAAGAAAATAAAATTCAATGAAATGGGTAGAATTTTTAAATCAGTTGGTGAGCAAGAAGGTTCATGGGATGGAAAGGATGGTGAGGAAAGTGATGATGATCCAGACCTCATTCAAGGAGATGATGTATTTATATATGGTGTTATATTTGCACTGGGTAGTTTACTTTATTTCCTCAAAAAGGAAGAAAGTGGTGTACAAATCCTTAGTGTTTGATCTAGTTTATTATTCCCAGACCTTTTATTCTATTACAACTTCATTTAGGATGGAGATACTTTTAATTTTCCTTACCCTATTTTTTTATAGATTGACCTTATAGGTTTTAGGGAATTTTTGGACCCATGGATATGATTCTCTAGATCTTATACCCTATAATGGGCTTGAAGTCTTCTATTTCACATATTTCATGAGTTATTTTGACAATATTGAGAAGCTGACCCTTAAGAAAAGTAAGCTCAGATTTTAGGTGTCTATTTTTTGGATCTGTATGATTGGGATCTCTAGATATGTGGATATGTTGTCAATGGTACTAAAAATCATTCCTTAAATTTTTAAGGATGATGATGGAGAGCTTAATTTAGAGTAAATAAGGGCTATTTCGAAATTCTATAAAGATGGAAGGTTGGATTTGGACAACCTAGTCCTGCATATCCTATTGTGGATGGTGTCTCCCTTCTTTTGTTTAGTAAAATGAGATTTTGAGGGTTTACTACATCTCTATTTCTATTTTGGAGGAAAATATAAGATCTCTGCCACCAAATGGCCTTTGGAGATCATTTCAAAGGATTTTTGGGATGTAATAGTATGGGTCATGAACCAGTTGAAGGAGTGACCCGGGGGAAGTGAGCTTGGAAAGACTAGGCTCACTACTAGCTTGAGATTTCCTTGTTAGGCTAGGACCACTAATTTTAAATGCTATCTTTAGATGAATATCCTACCCCAAATTAGGCTCTTTTTTTATTCATGGAAATGGAATCTTTTTGGTATGAGATTTGAAAAGTTTAAATTTCAATTACAAGTTCTTATTAGTCTTAGAGATATGGTTTTTGAGGAACTGTACTAGGCTCAAATTCCTCTCAAGATTTGATTGGTTTTCCTCCATCTGATTTGGATCTATTTTTATGGACCCTTTGGTATTGTTATTTTTTAAGAGTTCCAGAGATTGTCCCTATGGATTTTGGAGTAAGGTGGGAGTATTCATTGATTTTGAGTTCCTCTTCTTCAAGATTCCTTCAAGTGTAGGTATATCCTCTACTTTTGGGTTGATATGGATACCTGACATCAGGGTGTCCTTTGGGTCCATCTACCTTCTCGAGTAAATTTCATGTACAAAGCACTTGGTAAAAATGGTAAGGAAGGTTTTAATGTATGTTATTCACTTGTTCTAGCTTTTATTAATTTTCATGTCTTATGGAAACTCCCCTGGTGTGAAAGGGTTTTCAAGGCTTTTAATTATCTACAAATTATCACTATTTTTGGCTCCTTTGGGAAACCTAGACTTCCATTTGTGCCCATAATTGATAGTTTTTGGTTGATAAGGACTCCCCCATGAAGACTAGGTTGTATCTTGGGAAGGTTATTCTTACATCCTTTTTATTTTTTTATTCTATTTTGATGGCCATTATTTTATTATTTGGAAATGATCTACTTTATTTTTTAGCACCATTATCTAGAGATAGTGTTGGGGGACCATTTAATACTTTCATGGTTTTCATGGTTATCTCACCCTATTTTTAGTTGGTCTTTGTTGGTTTTGGGTCCTATTGAGGACCCTATAGGGTTTTTCTCTCTTTGTTTAACTCTAGAGACCTAAACCTCCATCTATGTCTAGGTTAGTTCTTGATCTAGCCAAAATCAATCTAATGGTCCCCTTGGGACCTAGAGGGTTCTCTTTGAGACTTGGGCCTCTTGATTCATTAGTCTAGGATGGTTTTTGGTCTAACTAAAATCAACTAGTTTCCACAATAGTCAAAAGTGGTTATGCACCTTTTCACTAGATTTCCTCTCTCAGTTGGGTCTGCTCTGATGTGATGGAGACATGGGCCTCCTTCCATACCCAAACTAGTTTTGGATCCACTAATTTAGGGTCCCCTACGGGATCTTGATGGTTATTTTAGAGACTTGGGCCTTTTTCTCCTTTAGTCTAGGCTAGTTTATGGTCTATCTAAAATCAATTAGTTCTCACACTAGGAAAAATTGGTTGTTACCCTTGGATACCTAGACCTCTTGTTCTACCCAAGATGGTTCCCAATATATTTAAAATTAAATGCTTTAGTTCCCTTTGAGACCTAAGCGTCTACTTCATTTACTCAAGCTAGCTCTTGCACTAGTTAGTTGTAGCTTTATGGAGACTTGGGCCTCCCTTTGTGCCTAGACTAGTGCCAGATCTAGTCAAATACTAGATTGATAATTTATTTTTCATCTTTGTTAGGTTTGGGTCCCCTAGGGACATTGATGGCTCTTTTTGAGACCTGGGCCTCTCACTTCATTAGTCTAAGTTGGTTTTTAGTCTAACTAAAAATTAGTTAGTTTTTGCACTAGTCAAAAGTGGTTATTGTAGATCTCTAAGCGTCTTGCTCCATTAGTCTAGGTTGGTTTCCAATCCATCTAAAACTAGCTAGTTCCTGCACCAAGAAAAATTGGTTATTGCTCTTTATGCTATTTTTCTTCTAGGTAGGTATTTTTTGCTCTTTTCACTATTATTTCTTTTTCTAGCAGGGTCCCTTTTGTCTTCCTAGTTAGTTGTTTCTTATTATATCTTATGTTTATTAAGGGGAGACCTAGACCTCTTGATGTGTCTAGGTTGGGTTATACACTAGTTAAATGTGGGATTACCCTAATCCAAACAATATTATTTTTTATAAGGAATAAACCTTAAAATAATATAGGGATTGGTGTGATTAAAACTCAGAGGATGGGTTCACCAAATGTTTAACCCTTTTTAGATTGGGTGAGGGTTAAAGGGGTAAAATAACATAATCAAATGGATGAATAAAATTGTTCTAAATCATACCAAATAAATTAATTTATATAAAAAAATATATTAAATCTAAAAAATTACCAAATATAGAAAATATAATGTCAGTTAATATCATGAAAATTATAATACAAAGGAGAGATAACACTTAGATTATTCGGAAATGTGTAGGTGTAAGAATAGGAAAAATGATACTCAAGATCCCATTGTTAGCTTCTTGAAATATTATTTTTGGAGGCCTAGATAATATCATTGACCAGTGGACACTAGAATTAATGTTTCTATTTGTGGCTTAACTCTTATGTTTTGTATGGAATATTCACTATATTCAAAAGTGACCACGTGTGCCTATTAAGGTTTTCTATCATCTTTCTAATAATATGTCTAGATCATGTGCACAAGATTTATATGATTGTATATGGTTTAAACCTTAGTTCTTTATCTTTTACCACGTGTGACTTAATATAAAAGGGTTAGCACTTGAGTTGAGCTAACCTTAACAACCATGTTGTTGTTAAATGCTACCTACATAGCCATATAATCTAAGGAAGATCTCAAACTCACATGTAGTTCTCCATCATAGGTGTGTGTGTGTGTGTAATGGTGATTGTGAAACTATATGATCATTATTTTATTTTAACCTTTGGTTCATGTAATGCAAGTGAAAATTGACCTTTTTTAATACTTCAAACTTCAACATTATGCAAATCGATGTAAGGTGTAATTTAATAGATTTTGAATAAATAATATATGTGCTAATTGAGAGGTTTTCTTGGTAAATGAAAAATATACCCTAGATTTGTATATTTAGGGAACCATTTGAAATTGAATTAAGACCAAATGGAACTTAAAATCTAATAATTAAACCAATATATGAGCCATCACAAATGGTCACAAGATGAAAAGTATAGAATTTTAGAAAAGGATAAGGAATGACACTATCATTGACGTTTAGACACTAGTGTCAACATTAGTGTAATGAGGTGAATGGTAGTGTCTAAAATATTAAAAAATAGAAAAAACAACATAAACTTAGGTATCTCTACCAAAAAGTGCAACACATGATCATAAAGTAGAAAAATACTAGGCAATGCAATAAAAACCCATGGATCCTGAGGGGCTGATGTAAGAGTATGCCCCTAAGTAATCAATCTTCCATCATAAGGGATATACATTTGAATCCATGCAAAAAGATATTATAAAATGAATATTGTAATAAATATGGGTATCTATAGATAGGAGTCTCTAAATATTAATTTGCTTCCTACAATTTTTAATGAATATGCAATAATCAATGTCCATGTGAGTCAGTCAACCATGTTTTCATGTGATGTGTCATTAGAGATGATGATTCCTTGTTGAAGAATTAGAGATTTGTGTTAAATTATTGAATAATTTGGATAATTTTAGGGTTATTATTCCCTAATTTATGTACTAAGGCAATTTCATTGGTTGGGAAGATAAATGCTTCAACCCTCATTGAAGAGGGAGTAGTACCTAGGTGTTTGAGGGCATAGAATCTAAACCATGCTACTTATGTAACTGATATTTAATCTCAATATGAAAGGTGAGAGCCACATATTAGGATTTAAGACTAATTCCTAAGCCATTGAGTGTCTACATTACTCATTTAACTGAATCAATTATTTTGGATAGACTTATAGATTTAAAATGCCCACTTCTAGGTACTATTGATGCCATAATAGAAACATGCAATAATTTTTATGTGCATAAATAATGTTCATGCCTAGATAACATGATCCAATTGATGTCAACATGATATATAATACTTTGAATCTATATCTCATTTGTCCCAAATATTTCAAAATATAAAAACTTGCAACTCATATTTATGAAAAATTTGTGTGTATATGCATTTTTATACCTATAAATGTGTCTGAATTTGTAAATATATAAAAATATGTAACTCATGTTCCTATAAAATTTGTTTTAATATAAAAAATATCTATCATTTAAACCAAATTGATATTTTAAACCACTATGAACTCTTTGAATCCTATAATTTATGCCAAAATATGAATTAAACTAATAATCTAAACCACTATGAACTCTCTTAATGTTGTAATTTGTGTAAAAATATAATTTTTATATTCATGGAGGCTTAAATTTATATGAAAAACACATTGATATTCCCCCATTTTGAGATAGGTAATTTAGCCTACAAAATAGTTATTTCAAAATAAAAGAGTTAACCACATCATGTTACATAAAAATATATAAGCATGTAGAAATATGTGATAACATGTAGATAATACATAATCATGGTAATGAATAAAACATCAAAGTATTTATGAAACATGTAATGCAAGACATACAAGTTTCATGTTAATATAAATATAAAAATTAGGCCAACATTACTAACCATCACTTATGTAAGTACTGAATAATGCACTATACATGAGGGTGCATGATATGAATAATGGCATTATAATTGGAAGAAAAGTGTGTGATATGGATCATGATACTAAAAACTAAAAAAATAATCCTAGATGTAACTAATCATAAGTACATAATGTCATGGAGATAATTCACACAATTGAAGCATATAAATAACATTCAATGTCATATAAGGCCAAGGGATTCACATAATTTTAGTCAAGGTAAGGGTAAATACAAAGAAAAGTCATAGAATGAAAATCTCAATGAATAATAGTTTCAAGATAAAGTAAGGGTCCAAATAAAGAGTCATACATAGATACACTCAATCACACAAGGTCTTGTAATAAAGCAAGAGCCAAACACAACATAATAAATAATTAATTTATACGAAAATGAAACAATATAAATGAAGTATAGAGAAAATGAAGCTAGTCTACATTATCAATTTATGTTAATGTCAGAACATATTAAAGAAGCATATCTATGAAATATGACACTAAAAAGAATATAAGTAAGAGAAATACATGTGTAAACAATCAATTTAGCTCAACATGAAAAATGAAAAGGCCATATAAACATATAACCTATGGAATGAGATGCCCTTAACATTAACATGTCCTCTAGGGATAAGAATGACTTGGATATATGTATCCATGTATCATATGTAACATGAATGTCTTACATCACCTTTTTATATATTTTGAAATGGATGTGCATATAAAAAAATATATGTAATCTACCAAAAATGTGATAAATAATATTAATAAATGATGGAAACTATATACACATAATATTTTCAAACTTTTATTGATTATTGATACTTTGTATCTTACAAGAACCAATTGAGTCTCAATCTATCTAAGTACACACTTTAAGGGGTGCACTAGGAAAGGGCAAGGTAGACCATTGGTGCTTTATAAGATTGTTTTCCTTTTTCCCACTTATTATCGACACACTTATCTCCTAAAACCATTTAACCTAAGCTTGATATTCTTAGTTGAACCCATTATCAGAATTTTTACACAATTTACCCTCTTTTTCCTTACCTTGATCCCATTTTATTAGTCGATTGTACAAGGTCGACCTAGTTGACCCTATACAATTTTGGGCTATTTTCACTTAGGATCTATTTTGACCTTTGGCTGACCTAGATTGGGACATAGTAAATTATTATTCCAAAATTGTACAGGGTCGACTAGGTTGACCCTATTGTCCAAAATTTTAGGAAGGATTTATGATAAGATCCACCTATATATACAAGTTCATCTCCTACCATTTGATAAGAAAGAATAAAATAATAAGTATGAATAAACATCTGATTATTGACCATTCTACTTGAGAAGTAAAGCTTAGGGTTCCATACTTTCTTTGGAGATACAGATCTTATCTTATGGAGAAGTATTTTTGATGCATTGTTAGGTTGTGTATCCTATAGATGATTTGTGTTTGTCATCCTTACATACCACAATAATTTATTGAAAATCACTTTGGCCAAGGGAGATATCGAGGCTTGATGGGTTCATATTTAAGGTAAGTATTCCTAACTTTATTTCTCCTTTGTAAGAGTAGATAGATAATGTAGTTATGGTTCTCTTCTATTCATTATAATTTTGTATGCATTGACATGAGTATATGTCTTCTATGCATGTTTAGTTTTTGTTTTTTTTCTAACCCCCACTTTGTGTCACAAATTTTGATGAGCACTAGATTAGATTTACTTTCTTATTATTAGAATAGGTGAAATATTAAAACCTAGGACCCCCTTAGGGTTTTTGCATGATTGTGTTAGACTAGAGGCTTTGGAACCCTTCTTAGCATAATATATTGTGATAAGAGATCCCCTAATTGGGTATAATATATCTCCATATTGGTCATGATCATACTTAATAAATGTATTCCCAATAGGAAGTGTAGGTATGCTCTATCTTCTCCAAGCCAAGATTAATTTATAGACATGATGCATTTTTTATTTCATAAATTTTGGTGAACCTGACATGAATCTAACCCTTGTAGGATTTATTCACTTATTTCAATATTTTATCATATATTTTCCATACTGGGTTGACTACATTAACCTATTTCTAACTCTTATGCACAAGTTTTTGGGTACATGCTATTACATTGACTCAGTCGATCCAATAATTTTTTTTAGATTTTTAAACATCAGGTTCAACATAATAGGTTAACCTAGCCTACCCTATACATTTTTATGCATCCTTTTTAATATACTAGGATGACCTAGTTGACCCTATATATTTTAGGCACTTAACAATAGGCTTTTTCAAAGCTAAATCAACCCAGTTGACCTTGTTATCAAAAATTTTAAGCATTTTTCAAGGTTATTTGAAAATAATATCACTTATCTACATCCTTAGAATCATCAAGGTTCCTTTTTGTCCTTTTTTATCTTTCCTTATAGTCTTTCTTTTCATAGTTTGTAGTCTTTTAAACTTCCTTGTATAGTCAACTGAATCAACCCTATCGACCTAGTTCTGTATTCTATGTGATGTATGAATAACTAGGTTGACTCTGTCAACCCTATTCATTCTCAGACCTTGCTTCCATAGTATTGAGGTAACACTATCGACCCTATTTTATATTTTATGCATACACTATCGACTGTATCAACACTCTATCATGTTTAAAAGTTGGAATTAACCTTTTATATGCTAGTAATTAGTTCACACTTTCATTTATCATTGCTTTCATGCTTAAAATAGATAACATATTATAATTATGTGGTTTTTAATTTACCATTTAGTTTCACTATTTTATATTTTATGCACACATGACCAAATCATAAAATATTAATAAGCACTTTAACAATTGTCTACCCAAGGCTGACCTAATTGGATTTCATCACCAAGGGGTTGGTTTTCAAGCCAAGTATAAATATGTGGTTAATGGTATATTCTTTTTAAGCACCTAAAACTCTTATCACTATGGTGTGTGAAGTTAAGGGGTAGGTCTTGTTGATGCTAAAAATTATCATGCCAAGGAATCAACCCTTTCACCTATCACGAATGTCAAATTAGAATCATACCAGTCTAATCGTAGGAGTCTTATGAATAAAATATATATATAAGGTGTATAATGGGTTTTCTTAAAATTCAAGTTATATTGAATTATATACTTGACCAAGTTCTGGAAAAATAATATCTTTCTTAAGAGGAATTGTTTCAGTTTGAATGAGGAATAGATGGATGAAGTGTTTTCACAAAGAAGGATGGTCTCAAATATATATTTTATGAATAAAATTATATTCAAATGTCCTTGAAATATAACTCTCAAATATCAAAGATGCATTTACATTTGATAATACTAGATAAACTAAATGTTGCTAATAAGTCATCTAATATAAAAAAATTCATATAGCGAATCAAAAATCCACCAAATTATGAATCAATTTAGACAAGAAACTATAATCTATTCTATCTGACAAAGAAAATCTATTAATTAAATAATATCTTGATGAATAGAAACCCAATTCAATAAAAAAGTATTTCAAACAATGTCCTGTATTCTAACTTCAATATTTTCTAAGTAACCTCATAGGTAAACTAAAGTATAATGAAATAGATCTAAGATGAGGGACAGATAATAAAGTGTGAGTCAAAATAACTTGAATTTAGAAACATATTTATACCTTAAGTTTGAAAATGATGTTTCAGATACAAATGTCATAAATGAATCTCTAAATGAAAAGAGGGCTACTGCAAATAAAAGATAGAGAAAGAAGGCAACGAGAAGAGATAAAGAAAACAAATAAAAGAGAACAACTAACTAAATAAAAATAACTAACTAAACATCAAAAAGAAACATTACATTAAAGATATAATACATAAAAGAGGCATTAAGCCAAATCAGATAATAAAATATGATTGAGAAACCCCAAACAAGGAATGATTTCATTAATAAATAAAATACACAAATTACAAGTTTTGAAAAGAGGCAATTGCAGCATATATAAACATCAAACTTATGTCATGTTAGGCATGATATGTTCATAAATATTTAGGTGATATCAAGGTTATGACATATATGAATGCAAATATGCATTCATCAAAATATTAAATTTCTCAAATATTAACTAAATAAATAGAAAATAATTAAAAGTAAACCTAGATATACCTAGAATAAATGAGACAAAGCTATACAATAAAATTGAGTGAGTGTCGATCTTCAGTAAACAAAAATCATCTTAGAGACTTATTCTCAGAAAAAAACCCAAATAAAAGTGAGAGTTCTTGTATTTACCTATATGAGTTCTTCTTTTTCATAATGAGGTTGCTTGCCTTTATAACCTTTGCCAAACAGTTAGTTGGTTTACAACTAACTTTATGTTTAAAGTTTAGAGAATTAAATTTATAATTTAAAGTTAAATCAACTTTATAAAATAAATTTATAAGTTTTAAGCAAACTTTAAGTTCATAAGGAACTTAATAATAACCTCTTTAAATGTTTTATTTTAAAAGATCAGACAACACTCAGATGGGGGCCCAAAATAAAATGACTCTAATAAACTAGTCTTAGAATACCAATTCATAAAGCTATGATTAAAATAAATACAACTATACCATATAATATTTCATTACTTAATAAAAAAATGAAATTGTTAAAAATAACATACATCAGGATATATATCATGCCTCATCAAAACTGAGAAAATCCAATAGTAATTTTATCTGCAAGTTTAAATATCAAATTTTGTCAAAATAATATCCATGTATGCCCAAATCCACTATTATTCATTTGATTCAAATTTTTTCTAATCAACATTAAGTAACCGTATTCACCAAAGATAAATTTTATTTCAAAAATTAGGAATTCTATCATAAAAATTATGAAAACCCTATGCTTATATAAACATTTTGGGCAAAATACCAACATTGATTTTGAAACCATTAGGGAGAAAAATATGTTCCAGCATGAAAATATATAAATCCAAAACTTATTCAACCATAACATCACAAATTTTACCCAAAAAATAATTTCTCAAATACCCAGTTTTAAATTTTTTTGTCAAACCTCAAATATTTTGTTGTCGAAAGCTCCAACATTATTTTTTTATCTTAGAAAACTAGGAAATTTTGCCAATTTTTTTTTACAAAACCCAAAGAACATTAATACAAAAATTTTGAGCAAAATACCCACCAATAAATAAAAAATTTAATTCCAGATTGCAATTTTTACAAATTTAAGGGTTTATTCAACCATGGCATGATAAAATATTGCTTAAAAACAAAATCCTCAAATACCCAAATTTTGGCAAGCCTTAACAAAATGCACTATCACAATTTTAGCATTACTATCAAATGTATCAAAATGGTCTTCAAAGATGAGGAAATAAAATAAATGAACTGAACCCAACAAAACCCTAGCTGTATCTCATCCATTTCACATGCAAAAACTGATAAAAATGTGAAGAAATAAAAGCTTTTACCAAATCCATCTTATATCCTCTTTGCATGATAGAAATCTAAAAATCCAAAAACAAATTAACCATTTGAGTGAACTATTGTTAAGAAAACTCACCATTCCATATAAATGCATTCCAGTAGACCTAAGAAAATCCTAACACAAGTTCATCATTTTCACTACAAAGCTACCTCAAAAAATTTAATTACAATTTATGAAACGTGTTTCTCAGCTCCATTACCATCTGTACTAAACTTTGAAGGATACTTTTGAAAAATAAAACTTGTGAAGGAGATTTCTTTGTGTTTAATATTTTGAAGGAGCGAAAAACAAAATTAATGCATGCTACCAAAACAAATGTACTCATTGCCACCTAGAAAGCTCAACCAGACTTAGCAAACTTATAAAGTATCTAAGATGTAATCCAAGACTATGTTTAATTCAATGCTCAACTATGGAGGTCTCAAATAAAGGATAACTTTGAAACTTGCTGATTTCCAAAAAGACACATTAAATATTCACTAATTGCTATTATGTTCATCGAAACATGCATTATTTTTCCATGTTATTTATATGGTGTAAAGTTCACATGTCCTCTAGTGTAATATGTAGGGAGGAAATGCTCTATGTCATGATATTCTTTCCTTATCAAGTTATGCCACGTCCTTTGCAAAAAAAGAGGATAATTACGTAAATCCCCAACTTCCCCAAAGTGCATTAACAACTATTAAAAGCTGCTATCTCCATTTGAAACATGTACATCCCTCTTTTAATGTTACTTACTTTGGCACAAATGTGCCTAAGTGTCCTTATGGTCATGTAACGAATAATAAGGGGAAAAATTTATAAACTTTATGTTTTAACATCATTTTGGTTGTAAATCATGCCACATCCTTTACACATGGGTGGACATTAGGATATTAGTTAGAAATAATACTTTGAAATAAAAAAGGCTCCATAGAGAAAAAAAACTATGCATTTGGAATTTTATCTATATATAAGCTATATTTTATTTTTGAAACTTATAATATAACTTATAGTAATGCTTTCCATTTTTGAAGTGATTATTAAGACCTTGGTTAATTATTTGTTGGAAACCCAAAACTAAATCCATAAATTATGTAAACTGAAGATATTATAATCCTATTATACCAACTGTAAAAATGGTACCACTATCTTATGCAAAGAAATTTGTGACAGATGCTTGATTTTGAAAACTAAGGAAATTACGATAATTGCCATCAACCTAATTTATCCTATTATTCGATATGTTAAATAGAAATAATTGTGATAATAGTCATGTTGTTCAATTGGATAACTAGAATCACTAGAGATAACTTAATGCAAATTGAAATGTAATGAAAATGGCAACACTTCAATAGCCATATTTAATCTAATCACACAAAATGAAAAGTTATAATAAGACCAAAATATTTGATTCATTGGCCCCCACCAAATATGTTAACAAGATGACATAAATTTTTGAGGTTCAAAATTTTAATTTACGGTGTAAAATTTTTAGTTAACATTGGCAACCTTAGTTAAGATTGGGATGTAACATAAGATTAAAGAAAATAAACAATTTGGGAGTGTAACCCAGGTAAGTTGTTCCCCAAATCATTATGTGTAGACTCCTTGGAATATGTATTCCCTAAAAATAATGAATTTTATGGCTTAACATGGTATGAAGAAGAGGAACCATTAAATTGGGGAGTGTGGGTTGGATGAATCATGTTACAACCATCTAAAATCATAGAATCTAAAAGTAAGCACCTTTCACCTAACTAGTTACCTGATTCAATACATTTATCAAATAGTTTTTTAGTTATATCAAGAAAATAACCTTTGATGAAGAAAACTTACACGTATATGTAAGAATATATGTTTAGCTTGAATACTAATGAAGGATTCAAAAGATGGGAAGAACCCAAGAGCTGCAATCACCAAAAATGAAAACCACACAAAACAACTAACAAGCCAAAACTAGCAAAAGAAACTTATGCTACAAAAAATAAAATTATGTATAGCCTTGAGAAGAAAGAGAATTAGCCATTATCAAAAAATTTCTAATGCAAAATATCTTGAAGGATAATACAAATATTATGCAAAACCCATGGAATACAAGTTACATAAGAAATCACAACAAAAAATAGGATCTAAGATGCTTTAACATGTTTGATAGGATTTTGGATAACATCACATGGCATAAAACACCTTAAAATATCTCAATAACAAAAAAATAAAAGCATGCTGAAACAAATTCAACTCAACAAAATAATCTCTTAATTGTTGTGTTTCTCTTAACTTTTGAACAAGAAAATTAGAATGTATGTGATCAACAAGTTTTGAAAAGATTTGTGATTGTTATTAAGTGGATGATAAGCAAAACTTTCAACATCTGAGTTAGATTTAAAACCTAAATACTCAAATGAGACTTCAAATTATACCATATCAAGAGAATCACATCTTTCCTTTGAGGTTGAAAATAAACTTACATCATGATTTAGTGTAATAAGAAATTCATTAATAATCTTTTCATCATCAAACTTAAATGTTTTAGTGAAACATTCATTTTTTGCACTTTGAACAACTTGGTTATCATTTTCAGTCACTTTGTCAGTATTTTGACACACAAAAGAGTCATCGATATCAAAAAGATGATTACGAGTTATATCAAAAATTTCAAAAAAGAAAGATTCAAATGCAAGATTCTAAATATTCAAATCTTCTTCATCTTGTTTGAAAACTATTATTTCTAATTTAAACACATTTCTAAGCTCAAAAATTTGTTCTATTCCTACTAAATACTTTTCAAAGTCAAATTCAAGTAGATCAAACTAAAATTTGTCAAATTTAGAATTCATCATGCTATTATCTATCTTAATTTCTAAAAAAGTAAAGGTTTTACAATCATTATGTTTCATGGAATAAAGTATATTCAGTTTTAAAAGATTAAGGACTTCATAGCCTTGGATTTTTACATCTCTGTTGAAATCATAAAGATGTTATTAAAAAATTGCAAATTTTCTTATATGTTGCACCATTAAATCATCAAAAAGAAGAGAATTATTTATGCATGAGTCAGATAATGAAGTTTTTAGATGATTATTATCAGAAAAATATGGTTTTGAACATTTAGGAGTAATGATAGACTCAATTGAAGTAACGTCATGATGAAGAAAAAAATTTGATTCTTGATTTGATTGTAGATGAATAGAATATTCATCATGAGAACTAATGATCATGTTGTAAACCAAGAAAATAAAAAAAAATCAATACGAAACTTGTTTTAAAATTAAACCATTAACTCATAAAACTTTTTGCATTTGAATAGATCATGATTTAAGGAACAAATCTGGTAGAAATCTTTATTTTGATTTTGGATATGGAAAAATTATAAGACCGTTTGAAAGTTTACGAGTCTAATATTTTTAGTAACCCTTTTGTGATTATTTGGTAGATGACTCATCCACATACTATAAAAGCATTCTTTGCTTGGTTTAAAAGAAGGTGGAATATCCTAGTATTTAGACAAAAAGCATAAAAGATATTCACCAATGGTGTCATCCTTGCAGTAGGGTAACGCATACAAAGTTACTAGATTTGAATTAACCTAATTTTGACCAACCGATCAATGATAACACATTCTTGAGTTAGATTATTTGGTTCCAGAGGAAAAGAGATATTCTTATTTGTTGAATGAATATTAAAGTTAGATTTATGTGATTCTAAAAAGTCTAGCATCCTAGTTTTCTATTGGAAAGCAGCAGGTTTATAATTTTTAGATAAAAATTTCATCCATAAAATAAGAGCAAAATTTATCCTGAGTTTGGATGAAAAAGAAATTTCAATATAAGTTAGAAAGTAATGTTAAGAAAATATTTTAAGGGGCTCACCTTCACATCATACTAGATTGAGCCAAGCTTCCAAATTAGGGTGGATGTTATTTTGAACAATACCAGTAAGAAGATGCCATTCTTTGAAAATGCCATCAGAATCAAAGCTGAACAAAGATATTACATGAAGAAGTTCATTCAAAAAAGAATTGAGACTTGAAAAACTAGTAGATACTAAAGGAGACATCAGTATAAAATGGTGACCAACTATTGTTAGAAAACTAAAATGACATTGTTTAATAAAAAATTAAATGTGTTCTCCAACAGAGCCACCAAAGTTGTTGAAACTAAAAATTATCGTGCCAATGAATCAACCCTTTCACCTATCACGAAGGTTAAATTAGAATCATACCAGTCTAATCATAAGATTCCTATGACTAGAAAATCAGTACAAGGCATGTAATGGGTTTTCTTAAAATTCAAGTTATTTTAAGTTATACACTTGACCGAGTTCTAGGAAAATAATATCTTTCTTAAGAGGAATTATTTTAGTTTGAATGAGAAATAGATGGATGAAGTGTTTTCACAAAGAAGGATGGTCTCAGATAAATATTTCATGAATAAACTTGTATTCAAAAGTACCTACGATATAACTCTCAAATATTAAAGATGCATTTGTGTTTGATAATACTAGATAAATTGAATGTTGCTAATAAGTCATCCAATATAACAAAGTTCATATTATGAATCAAAAATCCCCCAAATTATGAATCAAATTAAACAAGAAACTATAATCAATTCTATCTGATAGAGAAAATATATTAATTAGATAATCTCTTAAATATTAGAAACATGATTCAATAAAAAAGTATTTCAAGCAATGTCATGTATTCTAACTTCAATATTTTTCAAGTAACCTCATAGATAAACCAAAAGTACAATGAAACAGATCTAAGATGAGGGACAGACAATAAAGTGTGAGTCAAAATAACTTCAATTTAGAAACATATTTATACCTCAAGTTTGAAAATGATATTTCAGATACAAATGTCATAAATGAATCTCCAAATGAAAAGAGGGTTACTAAAAATCAAAGAGAGAAAGAAGGTAGTGAGAAGAGATAGAAAACAAACAAAAGAGAACAACTAAAGAAAAAGAACTAACTAAACAATAGAAATAAACATTACCTTAAATATATTAAACATAAAGGAGGTGATAAGCCAAATCGGATAATAAAATATGATTGAGAAACCCCAAACAAGCAATGATTTCATTAATAAAGAAAATACATGAATTACAAGTTTTGAATAGAGACAATCGTAGCATATATAAACATCAAACTTCTATCACATTATGCATGATATGTTCATTAGTATTTAGGTGATAACAAGGTTTTGACGTATATGAATGTAAATTTACATTCATCAAAATATTAAATTTCTCAAATATTAACTAAATAATCATAATATAATTGAAATTAAACCTAGATATACCTAGAGTAAATGAGACAGAGCTATGCCATCAGATTGAATGAGTGTCAATCTTCTGTAAACAAAAATAATCTCGGAGACTTGTTCCTAGAAAAGAAACACAAATGAAAGGGAGATTTGTCACATTTACCTGTATGAGTTCCTCCTTTTCATAATGAGGTTGCTTGATTTTATAACCTTTGCCAAGCAGTTAGTTGGTTCACAACTAACTTTATGTTTAAATTTTAGAGAAAGAGCTTTATAATTTAAAGTTAAATCAACTTTATAAAATACAGTTTTAAGTTTAAAAAAAAAATTAAGTTCATAACGAACTCAATAATAACCTATTTAAATATTTTATTTTAAAATATCAAATAACACTCTGGTGGGGGCCCATAATAAAATGACTCTAATAAACTAGTCTTAGAATACCAATTCATAAAGCTACAATTAAAATAAATACAACTAGACCATATAAGATTTCATTACTTAATCAAAAAATGAAATTGTTCAAAAAAACATACATTGGGCTGTATATCATGCCTCATCAAAACTAAGAAAATCCAATAGTAATTTAATCTGCAAGTATAAATATCAAATTCTATCAAAATAATATCCATGTATGCCCAGCTCCACTGTTATTCATTTGATTCAAATTTTTGCCAATCAACATTAAGTAACTGGATTCACTAAAGATAAATTTTATCTCAAAAATTAGGAATTCTGTCATAAAAAATATGAAAATCCCATGCTTATATAAACATTTTGGGCAAAATACCAACATTGAATTTGAAAGTATCAGAGAGAAAAATATGTTTTAGCATGTAAATATATAAATACAAAACTTATTCAACCATATAATCACAAAATTCTGCCCATAAACCAATTTCTCAAATACCCAGTTTTGAAATTTTTGTCAAACCTCAAATATTTTGTTGTCTCGATATGAAAGCTCTAGAATTATTTTTTTATCTTAGAAAACCATAAATTTTGCCAATTTTTTTTATTAAACCCAGAGAATATTAATACAAAAATTCTGAGCAAAATACCCACCAGTAAATAAATTTTTTTGTTCCATCTCGCAATTTTTATGAATTTAATGGTTTATTCAACCATGGCATGATAAAATAATGCTTAAAAACAAAATCCTTAAATACCCAAATTTTGGCAAAATTCAACAAAAGGTACTGTCATAATTTTAGCATTACTATCAAATGTCTAAAAATGGTCTTCAAATATAGGAAAATAAAAAAAATGAACTGAACCCAACAAAACCCTCACTGTATCTCATCCATTTTGCATGCAAAAATTGATAAAAATGTGAATAAATAAAAGCTTTTACCAAATCCATCTTATATCCTCTTTACATGACATACATCTAAAAACCCAAAAACAAATTAACCATTTGAGTGAACTGTTGTTAAGAAAACTCACAATTCCATATAAATGCATTCCAATAGACCTGATAAAATCCCGACACAAGTTAATCATTTCCACTACAAAGCTAACTCAAAAAATTTAATCAAAATTTATTAAACATGTTTCTCAGCTCCATTACCATCTGCACTAAACTTTGAAGGAGACTTTAAAAAAATAAAACTTGTGAAGGAGATTTCTTTGTGTTTAATCTTCTGAAGGAGAGAAACAAAATTAATGCATGATGCCAAAATAAATGTACTCATTGATTCCCAAAAATCTTAGCTAGACATAGCAAACTTCTGAATTATCCAAGATGTAATCCAAGACTATGTTTAATTCAATGCTCAATTTTAGAGGTATGAAATAAAGGATAACCATGAAACTTACCAACTTCTCAAAAGGCACATTAAATATTCACTAATTTTTATTGTGTTCATCGAAATATGCATTCTTTTTCCATGTTATTTCTATGGTGCAAATTTCACATGTCCTCTGGTGTAATAAGAAGGGAGGAAATGCTTTATGTCATGATATTCTTTCCTTATCAAGTTATGCCACATCCTTTGCCAAAAAAGAGGATACCTATGTAAATCCCCAACTTCCCCAAAGTGCATTAACAACTATTAAAAGTTGCTATCTCCATTTTAAATGTGTACATTCCTCCTTAAATGTTACTTACTTTGGTGCAAAAGTGCCCAAATGTCCTTATGGTCATGTAACAAAAAATAAGGGGAAAACTTTATAAACTTTATGTTTTAACATCATTTTGGTTGCAAATCATGCCACATCCTTTACCCATGGGTGGACGTTAGTATATTAGTTGGAAATAATATTTTTAGATAAAAAAGGCTCCATAAAGCAAAACAACCATGCATTTGGAAGTTTATCTATATATAAGCTATATTTTATTTTTGAAAATTATAATATAACTTATAGTAATGCTTTCCATTTTTGAAGTGATTATTAAGACCTTGGGTAATTATTTGTTGGAAACCCAAAATTAAATCCATAGATTATGTAAAATGAAGATATTATAATCTTGTTATACCAACTATAAAAATGGTACCACTGCCTTATGCAAAGAAATTTATGATAGATGCTTGATTATGAAACCTGAAGAGATTATGATAATTGCCAAATGTATGAAAGAAAACTAAAAAATAAGCTACCAACCTGATTTATCCTATTATTTTAATATGTCAAATAGAGATAAATGCAATTATGGTCATGTTTTTGAATCAAATATCCAGAATCACTAGAGATAACATAATGAAGATCAAAAAGTAAATCACATAAAATGAAAAGTTATAATAAGACCAAAATATTTGAGTCATTGGCCCTCGCCAAATATTTTAGAAAGATGACATAATTTTTGAGGTTTAAAAATATTTAATATAAGGTGCAAAAATTTTAGTTAACAGGCAGATTTTGGTCAAACTAGTGCCTCTTTTTCTTCACAAGCAGATTTTGCCACTAGTGCCTCTCATTCTCATGGTTCCTCTTAATCCCATATCAACATCATAGTGGTACCCAAGCCACTCATACTAATTCTAATTCTTCAAACTAATGTTAACAATGTTGATCAAACCCATGAACTTTGATTACAAAATCTCAATCAAATGAATACCTTTCAATCTCATAACACAAATCAAATGATGAGAATGCAAAATCACCTTCTCCATCTTCAAACTCATCATCAACTAATGAATTGGGGCATGCATAACCAAAATGTTCCCCCTCCTCTTTGATATTCCCAAGGCAATCTCATTCCTCAACCTCCTTTGGTCAACAAAACCATTAAACATCTTCAAAATGAGCCTCTTACCACTAAAATTGCTAATATTGATATAGGAGGTATCACCCCTATGATTTATTATAATGGATCAACTAATTCTACCTCTTAAAACATTTAAAAATATTTATAAGAATTGGGTCAAATTAAACACTTTTAATTCTACCAAACTCTTAATCAAAACCCTCATGGGTGATGATTTAGATTGGTACAATCAACTTTGAACTCATTCTATTTCTAGTTTGGAAGATTTAGTGAATGCCTTAGTTCAAGAATTTCAAACTAGTGATCTTATTGAAAATAAATTGTAAACAACTTGAAAATGAAACTAATCAAGCTTTTGTTAAAAGGTGGAAAACTTTGTCAAATAAGTGTGAACATAACATGGCCAGTGATAATTTTTTCCATCTCTTCACTAATGCTATTTTCCTAAGTTATAATATTAGGTCCGCACTCTCTCTCCACATAATTTGGAGGAGGCTATTGACCAAGCTAAATTTCAATATTTCCTTATGCATCAATTCAAGCCACCCCAACCTTCTATAGCTCCTCTAATCTTACTTAAGAACAAAAATCGTAATGCTACCAATGATGGTGTCACGAAATCTTATGATACCATTCACGCTATTCAAGCTGTCATTGCTAATGAATCTTCATAACCAAATCCCCCTTCTCACCAATATACCAATCCTCTTTGAACTTCACCAAATAACATTAATGTTTACAAACCTCTATCCTTGATTGAATTACTTAAATGTCTATCAAGGCCTCTTCTAAGAAAACTTGATCCCACCCATCCTATGAAATCTTGGTATGATCCTAAATTTTTTTTTTGTTTTTACACTATTTGGGGTCATTCTCATGAGACCTATAGGTAGATACATAGTTTAGTTATGTATTTTCTTCTTGGTCCTAATTTTGATCATGATTATATCATCTAAAATCATCAAGCCTATGACACTAATTTTAAGGATCATGACTCACATACTAAATCACAAGCTTTAAATCAAGATAATGCTCATTTGGTTATCTACAAAGATCCTCTTCCTAATCACCAATCTAATCAAGACACCCAAGACAAGCCCACCCCTTCACCAAAATGTAAAAAGTCTTGTTGACCCCACTTCTAAATAAAATGTGGTTAACATGACTAATATGTAAAAGGTGGTTGCTTTTATTGACACTCAACCTATCTACACTACTCCATTGTCTCAAACATATCATGTTATCCAAGATTCTTCTCCAACTCATTTAAATGATTTGGGGCAAGATGAAATTATAACCTTTGATGATCTGAATCCTAATTATCCCGTGGATAACACTTCCCATTCTATTTCTACCATTCTTCCATATTTTTTATCTAACACTAATGATAATCAATCTATTACTAACACTTACTCTACCATTTCTCAAAGTCAACTTGAACTAACTACTTCATCTTCACAACACAATTTTCAAACTCATTCTAAACCTTCTCCTTCTTATCAACAAAAAATCCAATGTACTTCTGTTCCTCCTTGTGAGGACCTTCTTAATCATTATGCACCTATATCTAACAACCTTATCATGGGTTATGATGAGTGGGATCCCATTATGGATCTCACTAATTTTCCATCCCAAATTTTGTTCTTTGAGCTTATGAGGACCTCTCCATGTCATAGAAATCATCTTATGCAACTATTTTTCAAAATGAACATCCCTCATCCTCTCTTAACAGGTTGTGAAGTAGCCTTATCTAGATCTGAGGATAGCATATTACAATAGTGTGAAGAGATGTCCATTCATGTTGACAAAATTATGGATACTTCTCTTTCTTTAAAATTTCCTATAGCCTCTATCATTCCTAATGAGATTCTTTTTCATGTGGATGATCCTCCTTTGTTCATTAGTGTGTAAATAGGCGATATCCAAGTCAAGTGTGCATTGATTAATGAGGGTTTTGGCACCTATTTTTCCTTTCTTGATTTCATTAATACCCTTAGATATTTAGAATACAATCTCAAGTCCACACACAACACATACCAAGGATATGATAAAAGGCAAATGACTCTATTAGGTTGTGTGTGGCTTCCCATTACCATCCCACCTATCATTGTCTATGTGAAGGCGATGATATTTAAATTTCCTCTCTTATAACCTCTTACTTGGTAGGTTGTGGACTCACTTTACAAGAGTAATTAATTCTTGTGCCTACCAATGCATTAGATTCCCTCATAATGGAGCCATTTATAGGATTTAAGGTGACACTAACCCTTAGAATTGTGAAAAATTCCAAGACCATGGTGTTTTTAAAATTCATACTTTTGAATCTTTTCCCAGTGTTCCATTTTGCGAGTCTCAAAAATTTAATTTCCCTATCAATTCAACTCAAGGTTACAATGGGCATCCCAAACTCATTGGGAACATTCCTACTATCCTCTTAGATTTTTATGATGATGAGCTTGATGAGATCAACCTAAAGAATAAAAATTCCAATTTCTCACCTCATCTCATCTTGCAGATTCCTACCTCTTTGAAATATAATTCTCACAAACCAGCTTATGATGCCATTCCTATTATATTAACCAAGACCTGACATTGTATTCACTACACTTCATCAGATGACAAGGTCATCCCTACTTACGTCATTGACCTTCACACACTAGATTATGATGATGGTTATTCCTTAGATGATACATTCTTAGGTGGTCTTGTTCAGGCCCATAATATCAAGATTATTCTTCTTTGTTTGAGTCCTTTCATACATATTCCCATTTTCCCTCAATTATAGTTCATAATTTTAGTATTTTCATCTTTATTACATGGTAGAGATGGTGCCAACACCTCCTATTTTTTGAGGATCATTTTAGGAGTATTATAATAAATCATGTTATGAATGGGACTTACTTCTTTGCTAGGTACCCTGACCATCATATATGGTTTACCTCTGAGATAATTATGGCCCTTCTTAGGCCTTCTATAGATCCCACACCTCCTATAGTGTAACCCACTTCAAAACTTGTTCTTGTTCCTGCTATAGTTGAGACCATTCTTACTCCCACTATAGTTGAACCTATTCTTGCTTCTATTGTTGTTGAGTCTATCTTTGATTCTAATCCCATTGCTCCTTCCATTGAGCCTAGTTTTATTCCTTCTCCACCACCACCCTCCCTTAGTGATGGTTTGCTTCCTTTACCTCTGAAAACTCTGTTGCCCACAAAATAGGCCCATGAGTCTTTTATGGATCCTTTCATTCCTATTACACCTCCTCCTATGAGTGCTTCTACTAAGGCCACTCACAAGTGTAACTATTTCTTCAATGGAACATATAATCATTCATCCACCTATTGTCACAATTTGTGATAATATCTTGATACTTTTCATCCTTATTCCCCTTAGTCCTTAGATAAAACCATGCATCCCTTGAAGGTTCTACTTGAATATATGACTAAGCATGGTGAGGTGTATTGTTTGTGACACCAATGCAACACCCATCGTATTGATCATTGTTGTATCATTCAACAACACCTTAAGTATCACCTTATAGTTATTAATAAACCTTCTACCATTCCTCTCATAGGTCATTATTTAAAGAAGGCCCCTCCTTCTTCTCTTATGGTTCCATCCCCTCCTATGGTTCCTTTTATCACCTTCTATGCCTCCACCCATGGATCTTTTTTCTCTCATGGATCTTCCTTCACTGGTGGATCTTCCCTCACTTATGGATCCTTATCCACCAGTGATTCCTACATCTACCATAGAGCCTTCTCCCCTGCATTCTCCCAAGCATCCCTTGCCTAATTTTCCTCCTCAGCATGATCCATCCAACATTCATACTTTTTCTATTGAGGAGATTAGATGATAAGTATTTTCCCAATTTTCAATGAAGATAGATGAGACATTAATAGCAATTTGCATCCATCTTCATAGAGACCTATCTGATGTTCTAGATAATATGTGTGGGTAGATGTATCAATATTTATGAGCACATGCATGGTGATTTTGCATTTTCATTTGGATTGGATGTGTGATCTAATATTATCTTTATCTATCTATTATATCATTTAACACTATGTCAAATTTTTATTTCTCTTACATGGTGATTCTACTTTTAAATTCTATACTACTCATACTATTATTTAAGTTTTAGACATTTTTATTTATCATTGATCTCTTTTTCCTTCTTCCTTTCTTTCACATCCCTTTCTTGTGTCTTTATGATTATTTTCTTTCTTATCTCTTTTTTTCACAACTAATTATTATTGTGACTTGGTTATACAAACCTGGTTCCCTTTAGTCCTTTCCCATTACCATGTGATTAGTTAACAAATAACTCATCTCATTATACTTTCCTTATAGCAGTCCACTTTACATCTCATCATTCCATTTCTTCCCCATTTTTGAAAACTAAGCATATACATGGTTGATACCTGGGATAACATCCTAGTTCATTATTAAGCCTAAGTGTCCTAGTTAGTCTTATCTTTGGTTACTTAGCTTCTTTTAGCCTAAGCCTACAACTCATTCATGTGTATCAATCTATCTCTCATGATTTGTCATTCCAAGTCCATATGGATGAGGAATCATAAAATCCATAAAAACATTTAAAATCCAAATCATTTAAATAAAAAGAAATGATACAAAAGAAATTTTTTTTCTTAAAAGTCCAATCACACTAAAAAACATGATTCAAAGCATATCTCCTTCTAATCAAATCTCAAACTCCATAGTTAGACTCATAGTAGAGCCAAGGTCCTTTGGGGTGTGGTATGTTAGTAGATTAGAAAAGGAGAATAAAAAAATCATTTAGTGCTAACTAGTTTCTCACTTAAGTACCCAATCTTCATACTAGACTGATGACTCTGTAAGGGGTCCTAAGGAATGAGAAACACATCATTGGAAGTTAGGTCCATTTTAATTTTGATGTAACAACCTACCTTCATGAGTTGATCTTATTAGCATGATTATTTGCCTATAAAGCTTAGTGTCTATAGAGAACAAGTTTCCTTTATACATTAATGGTCATCAGTCACTTAGTGTCTTCTCATGTTTTTAGTTTGCCTCCTATCTCCTAAGGTCTTCTCATAAGACACATAAGTAATGCTTTTTACACTCCCTTTTTCAAACCCTACATTCTTTATATTTCCTCTTGAGAAATATTATTTTTTTCACTAATCACTCCCCTTGGGGATTCCATTTGTGAGTTGTATTATAAGACCATGGATAAAAGCTAGCCTTCCTCACAAATTACCACCATTTCACCTTCCTGTTACCCACATCCTTTATTACCCAATTTTCACATTTATTCTACCTCAGTGGTGTTACCTTTGTGAGTTGTAGTATAAAACCATGGATAGGACTTTTCCCTCCTCATAAATTTTCTAATAATACAAATCACAATCAAAATTACATGTGTCAAATATGAGATATGATGTGATTGATTATGAATTTACACATCATTGACATGCTTCCCAACTTGATTTAGTATAATTTATATTTACTTCATTTTTTTCTTTCACTTTTATCTTCTTATTTTTTGAGTTCATGTAAGAATCCAACCATTTCTTGAAATTTTCATACTTCTCAGCTTGGATTAATGTGATAAATTTAAGATCAAATTTTGCCAATTTTGTTTTGTTTATAAATTTAACCAACCAGTTCTTGCAACCCTTTCCTCAGCCAAGTCCTACCATGCCCATGTCTTACCTATATACATATATATTGGTGGTTTTAACCTCTCTCTGTATGCTCATATCTATCTCACTGCCTCTCCATCTAGTCTAAACCAACTTGCTTGAGTTGGGGCAAATTGTACCCTAGGGTCCTCTAGTATAGCAGGGTCATATAACATTAATGCCTCAGCTAGGACATCATGGAGTGATCCCATAATAAGAGACTCTCATTTGATCTCCTCTTCCTCTACTACACCTATAAATAACAAACTAGATAGATATTAGATTGATGTTATATCTCAAAATCTATCTCTAGCATATTTCAAAATAAATTTAAACAACATTTTAATCATCTTCTCTTACCTATCTATGTATTGGCCACTATGGTCTCACCATATACATGACCTCCAAGCATAGTCTCCCCATTTACATGGCCTCTTAGAACCTCCTTTGTTGATTTCCTCCTAAAAAAATCCTACCATCACAACTTGAGTCCATCTCAACCTATGCCTGAGTGGTCTCTCTATAGTCCAACTCTATCTTATCTCACTTACTGGGTCATCTGAGATATCCATAGTCTCTGCTATCTCCTTCTCCTCCTACCTCTATCGATACTATGTCTTTGGTGGTCACTTCTCCTCCTATTGTGGATCAGGGGGTGGTACCTCTAGTGCTCTCACCTTCACATCCCTCTCCTCCCACTCTGTTACCTATCATGATTGATCAGTCCATGGTCTCTCACGATATGGCTTGAGCATCAACCTCACCACTAGTGGTCCTTGCCCTATCCTCCCATAAGGCTCTCTAACATTCTAATCCTAAACCATGGGCACCACTATCTATGACGTTGGGTCAGGAAATCCCATCTATCTTGGCACTCATGCCATCAGACATGGCTATATCCACTAGGTATAATGTTTTATCACCTCTATCCACACTAAAGCTAGTACAACTATATCCTAGCTAGGCCATGTAGTCACAATGTACCCATAAGGATGCTACATTATGTCTATCTTTCTCACCATCTATAGCACTGGCACATAAGGCATGACCCACGCTACTTAGTCTTATCTCCATCTTAATACTCGAAGTGACCTATCATCGACCACATGGGGTAAACCAACTAGCTGATACACAGAAACCTCTCATAAATCCATGCCATCAATAATATAATCAATCCAATAGACTTATACCCTCTGACCAACATCCCATACATGTCATGTATGAGTTGGACCCAAATGATAGATCCTAGATCATATACTAATCTCTCCTCAAGTATCATCTAGCTCAAGGCTATCATGAATAGTGATACCTTACCATCTAAATTTTGGCATAACACTCATTCTATCATAAGTCCTATCATAGCCTTTATAATATCTATAACTTATGAGGTATACATGTCAAACATACTCACTCTTTGGCCTGAGTATATCATCTCTGAGCCTATAAACCATATGGCTAAGGCTCTCTTCTCCTCATCACTATCTGGTATCTAAGTTATAACAGGTGTTCTTACTATCAGTAATCCTAATATGGCATGAACATATTCTAGAGTGGTAGCCACATTTATCATATCCCCCTCCACCTCCCACCTGAAGGTGTTAGTCAATCGTTCCCAACATCCCAAGAACATGACTAACAAATTTGAGCTTAATGGTATCCTGTACATGTATGCTATGCCACCTAGGCCTATAGAGATTAATATTGCCCTATATCATATTGGAAGATTATCTAGTAGATCTGGTATCCATGATACTTTTACCAATCACCAAAATTTGGGTCATCCCTACAATCAAGAAACAACAAAAGATGTATTAGATCATCCATGTCATGTATAGTCAAAATACATTTTTTTTACAATTTTAATAAAAAAAAAGCCTAAAACACTTTAATTTATTCATTTTCACCTATTTTTATCCTACTCATCCCTTTTTGCCCTTAGTTGGTCATTCTACATCATTCTATCACTCTTTCGATAACTTGTATGCCTTTTCATACTATTCTGGTTTGTTGGTCAAACTAGTTTGACCAATATTTCCCTATTTTTAGCCTAGTTGAATTAAAAATCTAAGTCAACCCTCTTATTTCCTCCCTAGTATTGTATTATCATACTGGGATTTTTTGTTCAATTAGAAAACTATACTAGGTCAGTTGTCTGTAAAATGTACAGGTTCGACACATACTATGTCGGCAGTGTGGATTTTGCCAATTTTCAGCCTATTAGGTCGACCGGGTTGACCTAGTTGTTTTTCACTTCTAACCCCTTAAATTTTGTGGAAAAAGTGCCTTTTGGTAGTTCTTTTCCCAAACCCTTTAAATCCATGTCTCTAATCAATTTTTCCAACCCCTATCATCTAATTTGGTCTCATTTCAATATCTAGAAATGCTTAAAATTATAAATTTCTAAAAATACACCTAAAACACTAAAATATTCAAAAACTGGCTTAATATTCTTAGTTTCCTACCTATAGTGCACCTATTGATGCCTCTCAAGGTCCCTCTCACCTAGATTGTTATCTCCTCACCATCCTAGCTTGTTTGGTCTCTTAGAGCTCTTTTTCTCTCCTTCTCAAAGTCAAAGATAACAAATGACTTTCATTTCACCTTATTTGAAAACACTTTTCAAAATTCAAATCTTTCAATTATTTTTTGGCAAATTCCTTGTTTTACCTCTATCTTTATTTTTACTCATCCATTTTTGGAACCGTAAAATATTTTGGATTCATGATGACATATAAAATATTTTCCACTATCATATGCCTATCTTTTTTTTTTGGCTATTTTTTGCACTAACTGCTATAAGTTCACCTAGTTTTCTTTAAATTAGATGCCTTCATTTTTTATTATGGACTATTTCTTTATCTATGACACTAAGGTAAGCAAAGGTATGTGTTTTTCAATTCTATCCTTTCTTTTATCTTATTTACTACTTATTGTACTTTACTTAGCATCATCCTTATGTTATCATGTTCTATTTTCTGAAGCACCATCCTGTGTTTGACTCACATGACACGTGATGAGATTCAAGTGGGGCATATGTATAAACATAATATTTTTAATCTTTTATCGATTATTGACACTTTGTATCTTTCAAGAACCCATTGAGTCTCAATATCTCTAGGTGTATGCCTTAAGGGGTTCACCAAGAAAGGGGTGGGTAGACCATTGGTGCTTTGTAAGATTATTATTATCCCTCTTACCACTTATTATCTACACACGTTTCTACTAAAACCATTTACCCTAAGCTTGCTCTTCTTAGTTGAACCCATTACCATATTTTTTACAAATTTTATCCTCCTTTCCTTACCTTGATCCCATTTTTTCAGTCAGATGTATAGGGTTGACTGGGTCAATCCTATTTATTTTCAAGTTATTTTCACTTAGGATCTATTTTGACCTTTGACTGACCTAGCTTAGGACCTAGTAAATTATTGTCTAGAATTATATAGGGTTGACTGGGTCGACCCTTTTAGCTGACATTTTAGGAAGGATTTAGGGTAAGATCCACTTATATATACAAGTTCATTTCCTACCATTTGATATGAAAGAAGTGAATAAGAGGTAAGTGTGAATGAACATCTAATTATTGACAATTAAACTAGAGAAGTAAAAATTAGGGTTCCATACTTTCTTTAGAGATACAAATATTATCTTGTAGAGAAGTCTTTTAGATGTATTGACATGTTATGTAGCCTAGAGTTGATTTTTATTTGTTATCTTTACATACCACAACAATTTCTTGAGAAGCACCTTGGCCAAGGGAGAGATTGAGGCTCATCAGGTTCATCTTCAAGGTAAGTATTCCTAACTTTATTTTTTCTTTATAAGAGTAGATAGATTATGCAATTATGCTTCTTTTCCATGCATTAGAATTCCATATACATTGACATGAGTATATGTATTTTATGCATGTTTATATTTTGTTTTTTTAAACCCCCACTTTGTGCCACAAGCTTTGGTGAGCACTAAATTAGATTTAATTTCTTCTTATTATAATAGGAGAAATATTAAAATCTAGGACCCCCTTAAAGTTATTGTGTGATTATGTTCCACTGGAGGCTTTGGAACCCTCCTTTGCATAGTGAATTATGATAAGAGATCCCCTAATTGAGTCTAGTGGATCCCCATATTGGTCATGCTCTTGCTTAACAAATGTATTCCTAATTGGAAGTGTAGGTATGCTATATCTTCTCTGAGCTAGGATTGATTTATAAACATGATGCATTTATGATTGCATACAAAAACTAGCAAACATGTCATGCTTAGGTCATGATTTTGGATTTTTGAAATAGTTTGAATTTATTTTTATGTTAAGGAAGAAGCCAATTAATGGGATTCTTATTTATAGGTCATGTATTTCTAAACTATGATTCATGTGCATCATTTGTTGAGTCTTATATTATGTCATCCTTTGAATCATATTTTTCATAGTCATCAAATATTCTATCATTATCATCATGTAACATGGATATGTTATTCCAATCATATTTTGTATCTATAGTAGGACATGTAAAACCAACTGCTTGTGGAATTGATTTTATGATCTCTATTGCTCTTTAACATGTTCCTTATTATCAATTTATTTGAATGAAAGGCCTTAGATATGAGGAATGTTTTTTAGTTAATCCCTTGGAAATCATGTTGTGAAATTAATCTTCTTAGATACCTTTCTTTTTCAATTCTGATTTCTTAGTTTCTTTTACCATATGTACACTTTCTTGTTAACATGTGCTTTTTTGCAATGCCTTTTAGTAATTTATTTTTTTGTAGCTTTTCTTGTTACAACTTATCATCATGTAATTTTTTATTTTCCAATTGTTCCTTATGAAAATTTTATTTTAATTATTATTATTTTTGCAATTATTATTTTTTCAATTGTTCCTTTTATAACTTTTGCATTTCCAATTTTTTTTTTTGTAACTCTTTCTTTTCCAATTGTTCTTTACTGTATGTAACCAAAATCTGAATATGTTACTTAGCTATAGGATATTTTCTTGAATATGTTGTGATTTAATGAATGTATCTAATGTAAGATCACCACCATCAATAATATTTTATATTTTTCTCTTAAAAACATAAAAATGATCCATATGATGCCTATACATTCTATGATAGGAACAATAGTATTTGGATCTCCTAATAGGGTGTAGAGGAAGCAAAAGTGATCACTTATTTTAAAACATGTCCCTTAAAGTCTCACTTGGAGTCTTATTAAAATAATGAAAACTTTTTGAACCATTATCTATATTGATTTTTGGTTTTTGAACCCATATTTGAGATGAAATTTTTTTAGTAGGAAAATTTTGAGATGAGTATGAAAAAATGCAATTATCACTAGCATAGTCAGGACTTTTGGTAAATGATATCTTATCCTTAAGTAATTTAATATTTAGTGACACTTACATTTTAAACACCTCTATGGACTCCTTTATGGTAACTATTTGATCTAGAATATCTTCACAAGCATAAACTCCAGACGCTTTTGATTGAATATGCATATAAAATCCATCAAAAGGGTACATGGAAGGTGGAAGGGGATGAGGAGGAACATGTTGATAAAATTCACATAGTACTAAAGGATGGGTCACCTTACTTATTATAATAGTGACAACATGGACCTCAATAATAGAGGGATGGTAGTAATCAAAACCTTGAGGAGGGATAAAAGAATTCACATTTGGAGATATTATAGATTCAACATTCATGCAAGGTGTATTTTTAAGGAGATATTAATTGTAGCCTTAGTTTTATTGTACATAAATTTGATCCACTTCAATACATGATTATGAAAGATATTGCATATTTCAATCCAACAACATGTAATTATAACAATCATGGTTTGAATTAGAAAATATACATTGTGAATATCCATTATAACCATCACACAATGTTTAGAATAAAGAACCAAACACTAATAGAAAATAATAAGGTTTTTTTGGAAATAAAAAATAGGTCTTTGACAAAAATCAGTAGATAAATGAAACCTATAAATTATTTTAAAAATAGATACACCCTTCATTCTCTAGATAAAATTTAATAAAAATTGTAAAATGCTAATTCTTAGAAATCTATACAAAATTTTGAAAAATGAAAACAATTTTTTTATCCAACCAAAACAACTTATAAAAACCTTTGGGTATTTTAAAAAATGAGTTGTTTTGAATTAGATATCAGTGAAATAAGGAATAAGCTTAATAGAGGAGGCCATAATAAGAGAATAAATATGAGACCCTAGGGAAAAAATTAAGGAATCCCAGATTTGCATCTATGAAGATGGAACTTATTATAAATTAGGGCTAAAATTCTAACCCTAAGGTAAAAATATGAAACCCTAAAAAGAAGTAAAGAAACCATAAGGGAACCTAGGGTTCAGCTATGTTTTAGAAAAAATGCAATTCCCTAAATATTTATTTCCTTATTTTTAATTATGTGAATTTAATAAGATATAATTTTTAACTAATTTAGATTATATGTAATATAAAAATAAATAGAAATCTAAATGAAAAAATATTTGATAATTACACTTGGAATAAATAGAAAAGACTTAGGGGAATAAGATACTTAGCACATTTCTACTCTGTGCAAGTTTGAGACTAAATGGAAATGGAAAAAAATGGATAACTAGATCAAGAGTCACTTAGATCAGGGATTGAGTCTCTGGGTGTGCCTAGAAAAAATTGTTAGCTTCTAGATAGTATTGATTGAAGCTAGTGTCTAAAACATGACAAATTCATTTGAGTGTATTTTGATTATTTATTTTCATACAGGATACTATGCCTAATTTTAAGCCATCTTTATGTGTAATCTTCAAGAACTAGTCATGTGCATAATTTTGGAAACTTGTCTCTTTCTCTTTGTGACCATAGGTCCAATTTTAACACTAAATTAGGCATGAAAAGGGGAAGAATGATGTGTTAAGATGACTCCAACCACTCCTCAATTAATGTCTAAGTGCTATCTATATTTCTAATACTCCAAAATAGGAAGTCAACCCATATGTAGTTTTCCTTGTTAGGTATATATGTGCAATAATGATCCTTTAATGAATGTAATTTATGATTTAAATTTTAAAATTTGGAAAATGACAACTTTGGCTTGGATTTTGAGGTGTTTCAAACTTGGATAAGACTTTATCCTTGTGTTTGATTGCTAAATTCAAAAGAATAGGGAAATTTTATTGAATATGTATATGTGTATAGTAGGCTTGCTTGAAAAATCCTTGATATGGAATAGGGCTAGACCTATTATTTATTTATATGATACTCTTTGGGTAGTTTTTCATGTCACTGGCATGTGAAACATACAATTCAACCAATAAGAAGGTTTTAAATTTGAAAAGTAATTTTTGCTTGGTGTGGGATGAGTCCATCAAGTTTAGATGAATTCAATTTTTTTATTAGTCTAAATCTGATAGATTTTTTAAGAAGGCATGAATAATGATATGGAGATAGTATTAATATTATTTTTAATAGGTTAAACATAGATTAGGGGATTGTTGCATATGACTGATATCAAATCAGAAAGGTTAGAGTAATGGAAAACATGTAGATGTGAGATAAGGGCCAATAAGAGCCATATGTGTATACACAAGTTATGAAAGAAATAATGAGGTCAAAACTAACATTTTAAAGTATCTAATAGTATATTTTAGTGTTTGTAGTTCCAAGTTTTTGAAAATGCATATTTTTTCCTATCGAATCTATTTTTTGGGCCATATTTTATTCATATTATATGAAATAATCTAGAAGATATGTGCATTAGTCTAGAAAAAATGAGATAGATTTATGATCATAAAGTATAAATGAAGGTGCTTGTAAAATTTCATCTAATTTTGACATGGTTTTAGTAAGATATGATTTTGATAGTTTGATTTTGATCATTGCCAAATCAAGCTACCCAATTTTAGTCAATTTTGTGTAACTTCTCTGATTTACATCAAAATTTTGTATTTTCATCATGAATTATTTCAAATAATCTTTTAGTTAGCATCAATTCCAAATAATGAACATGTATGTCATAATCAGGGAATCGAAACCTATCTTGTCAATCCCAAGTATATTACTTCTCTAGTTATTTTTTCACATTTTAGGTCTATTTATGGTAGCATTTTGTTTTATTTATTCATATATATTATGTTCATCCCCTTTTTATGATTATTGTAGTGTCTCTTAACTATTATGCATTTTTAATATCAAAACCTTTTGGTAAACCTATACTTTCTTGCACCCAACTTGAGATTTATATCAACTTACTTTCTTGTATGCTTCCCTCACTTCTAGGTTTAGCTCATATATATATATATATATATATATATATATATATATAATTTATCTAGGGTTATACTTAATTTTATGGCCTTAAACTACCCATTATATTGATGGAAACAAAATATTAGAGAACATCCAGATGAAATGAATGCAATAATAGGTGTGCTAAATAGGGAGGATATGATTTTTTATATTTTGTATGTCATATGACTTGGACTATGATATAAGGTAATTTATCTCCTCATTAATCTTATATAATTTTAAATTCTAGAATTAACTTTGAACAACATTTATAGGTTTTAGTTGTAACTTCATCTTCAAGTCTTATAGGTGCACTTGTTTATTTTATTTTGATGTATACGCACAAACACATCAAAGTAAGGAATTATGTAGACACCTAATTTTGGTACAAAACTAATTATTTTCAATGTTATGTATTGTTTTGTATATGGATCATTCAATGAAAATAAGTCCTTATGGACATGTTTTCCATTTTATTTGGTCCTATTTTCCTCCCATTTCCTTATTTTGTCCTTAAAAATTTAATTTTGCTTCACCTTGGGTCTAAAATAACATCACCATTAGATCTGAAACATCTAAAAACTATGGATAAAATATTTATTTTCCCTTGAATGACTCTTGATGCTCTTTGAAAATCATCATTTTTTATGGTTTTAGGTCTACATGCCAAGATTGACCTATCGATCTTGGTTGTTACTAAAATTGAACTACTTAATTTTAGTTATGACCAAAATAAAGACATTTTATTTTGGTTATATGTGTATTGTGTGTCCTTTTACCCCCATCTCTAGTTTTTTAGCATTTTTCCTTATTTTTTGACCTTCTTACCTTTGTTACTGTAAGCTTATACACCAATAGGTTTTAATATGAATTGAATAAGTCTATATATAGATAAGTAAGCAATGATTGGAACTCATATCAAAAATTACATTTTTATTTTATTAATATTGTAGTCTATTGAAGGGTATACACCCCTTGTACCAAAAGTTAAAAAATAGTGCAAGAGCATGTAGAATATACCAGTTGATTTCATCTCATAGATAAGGACAAGGGTTAGGTATTCATATTATGTCAGATTGCTTTTTAGACTATATGAGGGTTAATTTAAAAACTATCTAGTAATAATTATTTGATAAAGACATGCCCCTCAAAATTTGACTATTTTTTAATGTTCTTACAATGTCTCTTGGAGTGGATTAGGGCTTTGAAAAAGATGAAAAAAATTCTAGAAGATATGTGCATCAATTTGAAAATATGAGAGATGTTGTTGATCATAAGGCATAAAATAAGGTTCTCATAAAGTTTCATATGCTTTTTTACATCATCTAATCAATATCAAATGACATATTTAAAAATGGAGCCTTAAATACTAGTATCAATAGTTTATTTTTTAACACTGCTAGATCAAGCTGCCCAAAACGTTATTTGACCTACATCAAAAATTTGGATCTGCTTTAGCACTTATTTTAAAGCAAATTTTAGTAAGAATCATACCCTAATTATGTAAATTTAATTCATAATCAATGTATCATTTCTAATCCCCTCTTATTAGTAAAAAAAATATTTACTTTTATAGTTATTTTTTCATAGTTTAGGTTTATTTAGGGTACTATTTTACTATATTTATTCAAATATGTTATGTATATCATTTTTTTATGATTATTTTTGTATATATTTACCATTTTGAACTTTTTCATAAAAACCATTTGATGATCCTATGCTTTCTTACACTGATCTTTGGGTGTTTTTATCAATTCACTTTGATTTGTATGCTTCCTTTGATTCTAGGGTTATCTAATGCTAGTATAGTTTTGATTTATCTAAGGTTGTACTTATTTTTACATCAATAATCCTAACCATTATCTTGATGAAAATAACAATTAGATAACATAATGATAAAATTAATGCAATAATGTGTACAAAATGAAACCCTATTTAAAAATAATAGACCTAACGATAAGTAATAATGAGCCTTTGAATGCTTCTAATATTATACCTTCCAGAGGTTCCCATATCATTCCAACCAATGAACCTATATCTAAAATTATTTCCCCTATTTTTCCTCAAACTTTTCTTCAACATAAATGTTATGCCTTTACCTTCATAAATTGGTCTTAATGGTTCTGGTGTTGCTCCTCAATATACTCAACCATATCAGCTAATTTTTTAGCCTTATCTCTTTATGCATAATATTTATCAAGTGCCTAATGTTTATATACCTACTTATGTATCTATTTATCCTTTGATTCTAAATCCTAAGGCCACACTTCTTTGAAAAACTATGTAAACCATGCAAACTATGCAACAATGAATTTAATTTCTATGCCAAGTATCTTTAAAATCAAGTCATATAGTCAATTCACATGATATATTACTTAATCCTTTAAATCATGATATCTTTTCATTTATTTTTAATTTATATTTTTATCTCCTAAGTTTAAGTTGTTTAATGGTAAGGGTGATATTTCTCACCACATCAAGTCTTTTTATGGTTCATCCCTTGATTTTGTGCATAAAGATAAACTATTGACTAAGGTCTTTCATATAATTCTTAAGGACTATGTAATTAATTTATTTTATTTTTTTCCATGTATATCCATAAAATTATTTATCCAATAACTTCTTAGATCATTTTTTGATCAATTGTAGCATAACTATCACGTTTTCATCAATATATTTATTATATTAAATAAGGACCTAACCAAAATGTTAGTGAGCTTGTGCTTTGATTCAAAACTATGATTACTAACCAATTAGTTGATGGTGAACTAATATTAGCTCATAGTTTAATCTAAACCATTAAAGATAAAGTGGTGTTTAACTCTTATCAATCCTTTGATGTTTTATTTTCACGTAGTTAGAGCTATGAGATCAAGCATTCAAAGGGCAACATGCTAAACTGTGGGATGATGTAGAGCCAAATATTAAGGTAAATCAACTTTTAAAGATAATGTTAATGAGAACAATTTTCAAACTAATAATGAGGTTAAGAATGTAATAAATGTAGTAGATCAACCACTAAACATAATAGTCATTTCTCAACAAAAACACTGAAGATAATTTGTTATAAACTATGTATAATTTTGATAAAATTTGATGTTGATCATTTTTAGGATTGGATTTTGTGTTATTATGTGGATGTATCCTATTTTAGTATGATAACATTATTGGTTATTTCAACTTACCAATCATCTTATGATTATGGTCTATATTATAGCTTTTATTTTATGTTATTGTAAAAGGTATTGTTTTCATGATGATGCTATCATGATTTTATTGAATCAATTTAGGTATTATTTTTGTCCATTATTGATTGAAGTTATTAGTGAAGAAGGGATGGTCATTGAATTGCTAGGCCTAGGTGTGAAAGGATAATTCCTAAAGAGTAAATATGTAGTGATAAAGAGGGTGATAGGGTAGTCTAGAATATGACCTTTGTAGGTCATGTTATCATGTTGTGCATTCTTTCAAAATTTTGTTAACCTTGAGCCTTTTATAGTTTTATAAATGATCTTTGTCAATTAACAATTTTTCCAATGGACATTTTATAGACATGGTAAATGATCGAGATAAGCTTATGATATGATAGCCTTTTGTTATGACATATTGTAAGGTCATTCAATTAATTTTGAAAGGTTCAATTAATGTTTATTAACTTGAATTTATCCTCAGTTACACTCAACTAAGTTCTTAGTTTCGTAGGTACATTCACTACATTCAAATTTATGATTTGGGGCCTAAGGACATTAAGTATAGCCATTTGACATCTTATCTATGCTTAATTGAGAAAAAAATGAGTAAAATCATCTTATATGAGATATTTTTTATAATATTTAGCTAAAGGACTTATAAACTATTAAGATCCACCACTTTTTTTTATTGGTAAATGTTGTAACCAAAGTTGTTCTTCCATGTATCTTAGGGTATATTGCAAGACCCCCTTGTTACTTTCACAACTTTCTATAGGTAACCTTCAACCATTTTTTTTTGTAATGCACAAATAAATTATTATCCCCAAGAAGTTATTTTCACCATACATTAGAAATGAGATATTGTGCTATGGGAAGTTTATCTTATGCCATTAGATATCTCAAATATTACACCAACACTATTTTATGAATGGGACCAATTTAATTAAAATTTGACATACTAAACAGACCCTATAATAATATTCCTTGTAACCCTAACATTCCTACAATCATAGATTTGACTTTGATTTCTTATAAACGTAGTAATAGACAATAATAAAAAAATGGTCAACATATTTGAGTATTCAATACAAACATAGTAATCATGATTTAACTTTTAAGAGGATTATGAAATGTAAAACCCTAGTTTGCTAAAGTGTTAGAATAATAAATCAAGGAATAAATATAGTAATAAATAAACCCATTGATTTATACAATAATTGACCTATCTAATTATTATATCAATAATAATGAACTAGAAAAAGAAGTACTTAGTTGGAGACTAACTAAAATATATGAGTGATAGGATGAAAATTGGTACAGGAGCTGTATAGAATGTCATAAATAGGAATCCAAATTTAGAAACTCTCTTATATAGAAACACATTCCTTTGGATAGTATCACATTATGGTAGTGTCTTTAGGAGTGTGGTAGTGTCCTCTTGTAACAAGGGTAGTGAAATTATAGGTATACCTTTGACTAGACCTAAGATGCATGTGCTTGTGTAGATGAATGTAGGATCACTGCCTGTAACCTATTTTGACTAATTTATATGCAAAACCCTAGGCCTCCATATTTATTAGGGTATTTAAGAAGCACAAGTAAAAAAGAGTGGCATTATTAGGGTAGGATATACATGATATCAATGTCTCAAGTGTTGAGCATTGCCTACATACCAATACTTTGAGGAGGGATCAAAACTGATGTAGTTCTCCCACCTAAGTGCTTGGTGCAAGTGTAAGTGAATTATAATATGAGTGATAGTTTGAGTACTTTAAGTGTGACTTGAGACTAGAAATATGAGTATTCTAAGATATGGGATATTGTAGATGGCTGTATGAAGAATTAGGGAAAAATAGGGATCAATAACCTTTATTTTCACAACTATTTCTGAGTTTGTTTGAGAGTATTTACATCTAATTTCCATCTAGTGGATAACTGAATGAAAGTGTTGCATATATATAGCATTTTGGTGTTTATCAAGATGTGAAATAGGTCTAGTCCAACCCTAAATTACATTGGGGGATAGAAATATATCCTTTTATGGGTAATGAGTAAAGGGACACTAGTGTGGTCCTTTGGTCACTAACGCAATGTGCTAGTGTCCAAAAGGGTGCCATTGTCCTAGTGGTAGAATCTAGTCAATATAGGGATTGGGTGCCTAGGGGGTGGCTTAATGTTGCTTTTGGTAAGTCTGAGAGAGGGTTAGACCCACACAAAATATAGAATAGGATCAAAAGAGGCCCTAAGAGAGGTCCATGGCTAAGCTAAGGAAAAGTGGTTTCAAGTGACACTCATTACACTAAAAAGGACATTTTAGATGACTACATTTGCCCCTACTTTATTCTATAATTATAACAAAGTGAAATGACTAAGATAAAGGAAAAAGAAATGTACCTTGACTTACCTAACAGGTGAATCCCATGAATTTGGGCTTGAGTCTATGAAGCATGTTGTATTATGTATCCTGTAAGTGAAACATGACTAAATCAGTCCTTAAAATATATCAAAAGAAAAAATGAAAAAAGGTAAAGAGATAAGATAAAGAGGAAAGGAATGAATACATCTGATTGGGTATGTGAACCAATTATATAACCTATTGACATCCTATGAGTGTGTAACTGATGATCAAATGATGAATAGCTTAGACTGAGTTGATGGATTGATCAATCCCCATGTGTAGTAGATGCATATGAAACTAAAATTATGAAATGTAATTGAAGTTGTGTGATATAAATAAAATTATGTAAAATGGCTCTAGGGCCACTCAAGAAAATGTAAAATAACTCAGGGGCCATTTGATAATGTAACTTAGGGAATGCACAAAAATGCCAATAGATGCAGATAAAATAAGGCATCAATATGGTGAAAAAATGGTGAAAATGGTGTCTATAGTAATAACATTGAGAATGACATGGAACTACCATTCCATCTAAGATTAATAGTGTCAAACAAAACATATAAGAATAATGTGTCACACACATGCCACCAAATATGATATCTATGCATATAGATTCTAGACTGAGTCATAATAATCTATGTTTGAGTATCTAAAACTGAAATGGGAGTGATCGTGTCATGCATAATGCCCCCAATTTGAGAAAAACATGTGTAATCTACATATATCTAAGCATGAACTAAGTATATATGATAATATATGACTAAAACTATGCAAACCTGAATTGTAACTATTGTACTTTTTTGGCAATTCTAGAATTTTGTGTTTTTGGGGCTAAGCACGATCCCTTGAATAATAGTGCACTGTGCTAGTGCCCACTATACCATAATAGTGTTCAACTATATTTTTTTATGAAAAAATGAAACTGATATATGTATGACTATTTTTCAATATGTTTTCTTGATTTTGGGATCTATAATCTATGTTTACATACTAAAAATTGTGTTCTAAGTGCACTTAGATGGTTTGATCTCTGTGACAAACCCCTATGAATTACCCCTCTTTTGAGGGGATTTATTGAACCTATGCAATAATTATCCTCAAAATAAAATCTCTAAATTATATATGTTAAACTTAAAACATATGATATATGTGTGATAAACTAATATAATGTGTATACATGACATCATAATGTAAGAAAATCTAATCATAAGTTAGTGATGTGTGATCTATGCTAGATCTAACATTCACATGGTTGTCAAGATAGATAAAATAATGTAAGCATGTATATGAAAAAAAATTATAAGTATAATTTATGTAACTACCTAGGGGGATGGGGCATCATGTCCATCAAGGCACCCAATAAAGATTGGGAGATGTATTAGGTCCCTGATGGCATCAAAAAATGAGTATGAAATCAATAAGCAAGAGACAAGTGTCATAGCCATAGTGCATACATGAAAGCATACATATAAACACATAAGGCATGCAAAGTAGGCCAAGGGGCCATAATATAAAGGATATGGGCACATATCACTAAGCTTGAGAAAGATCATACATATAATGACATGTTCAAATGTCCACATATGCATAGAGAAATCAAGGTTGGATTTGAGCCAATTGGAAGGACATGTTCAAATGTCTACATACACAATCAATGAAGTACACACAAGGAGATGAGGAAGTGTCCAAAGGATACATACAATGAAAGGAAGTGGCTTAGATCCATAAAATAATGGCATATTTAAATGCGCTCAAATCGATGTAGAAGCAAAGATCTACAATCAAATCTAAACTAGTAAATCTAGAAATGAAAAGATGCATAAACATGTGGTACAAATTTGTATAAGATAAAATATGTACATAACTTGAGTCTATAGTAGTATTCAAAAAAATAGTGTAGTATAAGATGATATATATGAAGAGATAAATAATTCTAAATCTATGATATGGAGTATAAAAAGATGTAACCTAGCAAATTTGAAACTATGTATAAGTTTCCCCCATGGATGAATGTATCAATGTGTTTATGTATGTTCCCCCAATGGGTAGATAGTAGTAAATATAGATCTATGTGATGGACTAGGGTCCTAAAATAATATATGAACACTTGAAAAGAACAAGTAAAGCATGTATGTATGATAAAACTGACTATACTAACATAGATAACATATGTAGTACCTGACAAATAGAAGGAATGTAAACATGAAAATATTTACAATCTAAAATTTTGTATTTTTTTATCAATATTTAAATGTTTTTAACATGTTATATTTTTTTGTGTTTTTTGAGTATAAGATATGTAAAGTAAATGAAACTATATACAAGGAACAAGGTAAAAGAAACTATGTATAAATAATGTTAGAAGTAATGGATATTATATACAAATGAAATGTAGTGCCTCTATAGACCTAAGAGCACATCCAAAGGATATGGACAGTCAAATGATGGATCTGATGCGAGGTCATCCAATGTCAGATAATGAATTTGCCCAAACTCAAATGAATCATCATCATCATGATCATCATACCATGTTATTAGTCTAAGTATAATCTTATCCCTGGCATTAGTCTGGCTTTTATGCATCCAAATGGCTTATTGCTATATTGTTTAGGAAACCTCATGTACAGTCCTAGTGTTGACCACATTAGACTTTGGGGAATGTGTATGAAATATGAGATTCTCATCTATGACATCATGTAGAATGCAAATTGTATGTACCTCATAACTTAAAGTTAAGTATCTATCTACTTGGTTAACTATGACATCCATTGACTATAACCATGTGTTACCAAGTGTAACCTATATATGAGTACCCATGCTCATGATGAAGAATAGTGTGTTGACCACCTTTGGGACACATACAATTGGTAGTGTGATATGCCCTAAAGAATCATGCCAATGTATAACATGCCATAGCTTTGTATCTTGATGTATTATATGTTTTAATAATGCCAAAGAATAAGTGTTGGGGATGGAATCCTCATCTATAACAACATGAGGGATGAATTGATCCTTGATGAAATCTCAAATGATCAAAGGACCATTTTTCAAGTGTTAGTGTCGGTGAAGAGTCTAATGTGGTGCTTGTACTAATGAAGATAGAGGTTGTGTAACCTAGATAGTGTTTTGAGCCTTGAAATTATTTAATTTATATTGTAATGTTAAGCATGTATCTATATCATGTCCATTAATCCTATGAAAATGACAAAAAGTGTTTATCATCCTACTATGATAATATGTTAACTGATTTGTGGTGAACTATGGGTAGTGCCATCAATCCTTTGTCAAGTAATATCTATAAAATCTAGTTTGGTTTATCTTGTGTACTATTTGATTGAATCTATATAACTTGATCAATATCCATATATGTAATAATATATACTAAATGTATAGAGGACTCTACCTCTAACTACAAGTGAGTGTTCAGGCCTATATCTATGGGGTTGTAAATTGGTGGTGATGGTTGTGTAGGTAAAGTTCTGAGTGCCCTAAAATCATCTCTATATTCTCCAAGGCCTACTAGTGTGAAGCTCAATCCACATAAATATTCATAAATATTCATGGGTGTTGTGTTATCATCTGTGGTGGTCTCAATATCTGTATCTGAGTTTTTGATGTATACTCCCTTTGAGTTAACAAGTAATGATAGTTATGTTATGTGAATCTTATCAAATACTATGGGTGGGGACAGCTATGTTGTATAAAGATAACTCTCCATCAAAGATAAAGACAATGGTGTTATAGGAAGATATGTAACTGGTGTAGGAATAATAGTGCTAGATTCCACAATCTCATATGTATGCATTTTCTCTATAGGAATGATATGAGGCAAATATTCTATGAGAATATGAGGTGTCCCATCTGAAGATATACTTGGGGTAGTAGGCTCAGTGACTCTATAATATTTAAATAGTTGGTTATCAACTAGATAAGTGTATAAATATCCATCATGTAAAAACTTGACACATAAATGCAAGGTAGAGGGTAGACCTCCATGTCATGTATCCAAGGTCTCCCAAGTAATAAATTGTAATGAAAATGATTAGGCATTACCTAAAATTGTGTGGGTAGGGTTTTTGGACTGATTTTAATATCTAATGTAATAAAACCCAATACCTACTAGGGAATGTCATCAAAACGCCATATATGCTTATATGTCTTCTGAATGGATGCTACATAAATTCTCATAGTCTGTACAAATGTGAGGTTTCATATGTTAAGACTTGAACTATTATCAATTAGAACTAGTTTGATAGTGGTGGTTTTAATTTTTGCTTGAATGAAGAGTGGTAGATTCTGATGAAAGCTATTTGTGAGGGTAAATCCTCATTGCCAAAATATATAATATCTTAAAAGTGCTTGATAGTGTTCATGGTAGATTCAAAATAATATGGGTCTATATCATGAGGTAGAGATGTAAAATTTGAGTGTTTGAAAAAGAATATCTTTGAAAATGTTTGCCTTTTGAAGTAATTATAATATATAAATCTTAGATGGTTTATTTCTCCATTGATCCATAATATCATATTCTTTGTGTTGATCCCTAGATCCTATTGTATTTTTTTAGGGATGAGGATGGATTATCGTATTATGTTTTTCTTGTATAGGTTGAGGAGGCACCCAATTACATCTCATAACAAATCAAACTGTAAGATATACTATTTGATGAAGATCAGTAGTGGAAGTAGGATAGGAATGAAGGCAATCAATAAAAGGAGTCCTATGAGCTATCTATCATTAGGTACTTAGAAAAGTTAACTCAAAATCAACCATGTAATGATGCTCTCCATGGAAGGGGATCTCAAGAGGTAATATACCAATGTGTGAAGTAAATTGAGTTTTAAGGTGATCTATGATAGGAGTGACATATATGTGCATCATTATATAAATGGAGGGCAATAAACATGAAATAAAAACCACCAAAATGTGTACCAAAAAGTAGAAGATATATTTTGTCATGATAATCATGATGAAAGGATGAAAACTAAAAAATGAACAAACGCTGTAAATAAGAAAGGAAAAGCTAATGGTACACTAGGGTTTTAAGAAATATGTTTGAAGTAAGTTAGGTTCACCAAATGATTTAAAATTTAAGGGGATTATGGAATGTAAAACCCTAGTTTGCTAAAGTGATGGAATAATAAATTAAGGAATAAATATATCAATAAATACAACCACTGATTTATACAATAATTGACATATTTAATTATTTTATAAATAATAGTGACCTAGAAAATGAAGTAATTAGCTAGAAACTAATTGAAATAGATGAGTCATAGGATGAAACTTGGTACAAGAGTTATACAAAGTGTCAAAAATAGTAATTCAGAGTTATAAACCCTCTTGGATAGAAACATGCTCCTATAGAAAGTATTACATCATGGTAGTATCCTTAGGAGTGCGGTAGTGTCCTCTTGCAACAAGGATAATGAACTTATAGGTATACCTTTGGCTAGACCTAAGATGCATGTGCATCTACATATGAATGTGGGTTAATTGCATGTAACTTAATTGCTAGGAATAAAATATAAATTAATGTAGAATAATTTCACATAATCATAATATCAAGAGCTATGAATAGAGATAAATAAAATAAATAAAAATGCACAACAAGAAGACATGATTTAATGTGGTTTACCCAATGTGGGTTACATATAACAAGAAACACTTGCTCATATTTTATTACAATACATAAGAGTATAATCCAATCTTAGATCAATCTTCTCAAAATTATAATGCACAAATATTATTTGGAGTTGTGCTCAACAAACTCTCTTAAATTCACACACTATGTTTACATTCTCAAAAAACTTACTTCTTATTTTGATGTATTACCTATTGTATGTCCATTTATAATACATCAATAGGTAACTAAAATAGTGGTTTTATAGAACAATGGGTACCAAAACCATGGTTTCAAGTCGACCATAATGGCTTCTAATTAATCATGGGTGATGACACCACACACACAAATATAGATAAACCACATATCTATACTCCCAGAAAAAGGGGTTCCAAATTTTTTTTGGGGGGATACCACCCCCAAACCCTTGATTAGGGCTCAGCCTATCCCTAAACCTCAATGAGAATACATTAAGGGTGTACAATACATTTTTATGTACATATATTTGAAATACATTATAATGTGGAAATAGGCTCCATAATATAACATTGTTTTGACTGATTTATATACAAAACCCTAGGGCTCCAAATTTGTTAGGTGATTTGAGAAGAATAAGTAAAAAAGAGTGGCATTATTAGGGTAATCTAAACATGACCTCAACACCCAAGGTGTTGATCACTGCTTACATATCAATACTCCAAGGAAGGATCAAGCCCGATGTAGTTCTCCTACCTAATTGTTTGGTGCAAGTACAAGTGAATGTTAGTATGAGTGTCAATTTGAGTGCTTTGAGTGTGACTTGATACTAAATTTTTTATAATTCTAAGCTATGGTCTATTGTATATGGTTGTATTTAGAAGTAGGGTAGAATAGGGATTAATAACCTTGATTTACACAATTATTTTTGAGTTTGTTTGAGAGTATTTGCATCTGATTTCCATTTAGTGGATAAATAAATGAAAGAGATGTATATATAGCATTTTTTATTTCATACATATATGAAATAGGTCTAGGCCAACCCTAAATTTCATTGGGGGATGGAAAGATATCTGTTGGAGGGGTAAGGAGAAAAGGGACACTAGCACAATGCAATAGTGTCTAAAGGGGTGTACTACTATCTAGGTGGTAGAATATAGTTAGCATAGGGCCTGAGTAACTAGGGGGTGATTAACACTACTTTTGGTAAGTCTGGGTGTGGGTTAGACCTACATGAAAGCTATAATAGGATTGAAATATACCCTAAGATAGGTCTAGGGCTAAGCTAATGTAAGGTGGTTAAAAGTGACACTCATTGCACTAAAATGACATTTTAGATGAATACAAATAATAAAAGCCAAATATGTTAGAATATTTTAATATGGTTACCTAAATGTAGTGCAATAGTTAGAAAATATAAGTGTAAAAAAAGTCTATAAAAAAATTCAATTTTTATACCAAATTAATTTTTATTCACATTGATTATTTTGGTATATATCTCCAGTAATATTTTTTAGAACATCTCAAACCTCCATTTTTTATTCATGTTGATTATTTTCATATATATCTCTGGTAATAATTTTTGGAACATCTCAAGCCTCCCATATATTTTTAAGAAAAAAATGTATTTTTTAACTTATCCTAAATTTATTATATTTTTGTAATAAATATTTAGGTATATATCTTTGGAAACATTTTATTAAACACTTTGAACATCCTATATGATCCTAACCTACTCCAAGGAAATGTTTCACAAATTGCTAACCTTATAGCATAACACATGCCATTGGGATAATATCCAATCTCAAATTGTCAACATAAATTCCCAAGAAAAAAACATTGTGAGAACACTCTAGAACTTAAGTGTATGCAATCATGGATTGTTCCAAACAATAATACTAAACACAATTCCAATATTTGGAGAATGCAAGACAATGGAAAATTGGATATTCCTAAATTAGATGGTAAAGATCCCACCATTTAGATTTACATGGCAGAATAATATTTTTTATTACATGACATTCGATTTCAAGACATGGTTCCTATATCCTTTTTCATCCTTGAGGATAACACTTTAAAATGGTATATAAAATTAAATGGTATGGTGATTTAGTCAAAATTTTGAGAAGTCCTCTTGATTCAATTTGACCCAAGTGCATATGAGGATTTCATAGGAGTTCTAACCAAAATGTAAAAATATGGTTTGGTTCAAAATACTAGACAAAATTTTAAAAAATTGTCAATAGAAAAAATGGGTTGACAAAAGGATTCTTAAATTTTTTCTTCATCAGTGACAAAAATAAGATATTAGAGCAGAGGTAATTTTATTAAAAGCTCAGGATATGATGGAAGTTATTGGGTTAGCTAGATTAGTTGAAATATAGTTCATAACTCAACATAGGTCTTTCTAATCCTACCCATTGAAGAATTAATTTCCACCACATCCAATCATAGTCCTAAACATGATAAGTACAACCATCAAATGCCTAACAAAGTTAATATGTAGGCCCAATGTGAAAAATAACTATTCTATAATTATGTTGATAAAGTCACACTAGGTCACCAATGTTTGGAACAAAAACTATACCTACATGATATGGAATCACCTATTGAGTCCATTGAATGGGATGATGCAATATAATCCCAAGATGAAAATGAAGAAGACCTTGATATCAAAGAGGACCCAAATCAAGAAATTTCAGTCCATGTTGACTAGTGTCACCAATCCTAAAAAGTTAAGGTCAAAGGGCACTTAAAAAATATCCCCTCACAATCCTCATTGATTTTGGAAGCACACATTATTTCATAGATCCATATCTAGCCAAACAAGTTGACTGTTATGTATATACTAGTTCACATTTTGAAGTCATGATAACAAATAGGGGATCCTTATTTTGTAAGGAAAAATTCTTCAATGAACTAGTCTCATTAGGAGATTATAATTTAAAATAAAACATGTTTATGCTACCTCTAAGAGGTTATGATATAGTTTAGGGAGTGTAGTGGATTTGGATGCATATACCTATCATATGGAATTTTTTTAATATTATGGATACAATTCCTTAACAAAGGCCAATAATACACATTGAGAGGATTTACCCCAACATCCATAAGTGTTATTAGTTATGATTAGATGTATAAATTATTGAAATAGGGATATCATGGGGTTGTCAGATAGCTTTGTGCCATCTAATTTAATGAATCTTTGATTCAAAATAGCTGTTGGTTTTATAAGAAATATTGTTGAAACATACTAGTGTTTTTTAGAAACCTCAAGGGTTACCTACACAATGGATAGAGGATGATTCCATTCAACTTATTTTAGGTAGTGTCTCCTAGAGAGAGGATTGCATAAAATTATTAGTCAAACATTAGTCCAATAAATCAAAGGAAAATTTCATAAGAGTAAACTAAATTGAGCCTATCTATTCATGCAAGAATTACAAAAGATAACAAAAAATAATTAAAAGAAATCAACATCATATTACCTTCCCAAGTGGATTCACCATAAAAATGTGGCTGAAAAGCATGTTCTTCCTTGATCAAGATCTTTTGTCTTGAACAACAATGGTGGCCAAATCCTCCAATATCCCAAGAACTCCTTGTAAAACCTAGGCTCATGATTGGAATCATTAAACTAGCTAATCAATGAAGCTTGAAAATAAAATCAAGGATCAAATGCAAAGGATTGTGGAGACAATTTATCATTATAAATTTGCATAAATCAAGCTTAAAAATGATGTTCATGGCCTCTCTATTTATAGATTTTTGATATTGGTCAGGATCAACCATGACAATCCTTCTCAAGATTGAGATGTGTGGCCATGAATTAATCCAATTATATAATTAAATACATAAATATACCTCATAAATATTTAGGATAGAGGATAATTTAAGAGGCATGGAGGGTCTTAATGAGGCATGGGAGACCCATAATCTTGATATTTTATGCATTTATGGCTTATGGATGCCACCCTATAGGATGATGTAGCTAATGACAATAAATTTATAATAAATATTTATTCAATAACTTACATATAATTATTAATTAGGATCATTATTTGAGTTAATTATCTTTAAGCATGATTAGGCACTTTGATGCAAACCTTGGCTCTTTGTGCACAAATTACTCAAATTGGTTAGAATGTCTTGTTATTGGCCCCAAATTTGATTGGATTAGAATTAGGATGAAATGTTAGATGAATTGGATTCACCATTCCATGTAGGATGTTTTAACACCAAATAATAAAGGCATATATCTCGTGTAAGAGATTTGATAGAAAAGAGCAATCCAGGGTACCCAAGTGCAAAATTGGCATTTTGACTTGAAATGATATGATCAAAGTTAGTTGGCCCATAAAATGCATTGCCCCATTTAGAAATACTTTGACCTAAATTAGAACTTGTAAATGACAATTTTGAACCATTTAGGGTGTTTTAATTATTTTGACCTAAAATGTGCATTTAAGTGCAATATGAGTAAGATTGATAATTTCAACACAAATGGTGTTAGAAATTATATGTCTACATTTTACCCCTATTTGAGAAGGCATAACAAGACATTCAGGTGAAATAACATCTTTTCAAAGAAAAGATTTGTCAAGAATAAATTGGAACAGACCCATGATGCCCCCTTGAGAGGACATACTAGGATGGAAGAGAAGGATGGAATCTTGAAAAAAGAGAGAGATCGATTAACCCATGAAATAGATCACATCCAGATGAGCTAAAACTTACAAATATGATTACCATCAATGATAAAATATAATATAGAGGTATAATAGGCCCTAGTAGATGGGATAATGGGAAAGATATAATCCAAAAATGTAAGGGGCATACTTTGAATGTACCTAATTTGAGAGCACAAGATATGTGCTTATGGCATTGATCAATCTCGAGATAATTTTCACATTAAATATTATCATCATGGGCAGTAGTGTGGAGAGCTTATAATTAGAGGAAAAGAGATAATGTTTTACTTCAATAATGGAAGCACCATTAAAATGGGTTCTCCAAAGAGAAGATAATAATTGGTGCCCCAATAGAGTAAATGTGATTGTGATAAAATAGTTTTTCCCCAGTAGGGAAAATTTTAATCATTGATAAAGAATAAATAATGGTTTGCCCCTATAGGGATGATTTTATTTAACATTATTTATATGGTGTGACCCATTATGGGCAATTGGCAAGAAAAATAGCTCAAGGATATAACCCAAAGATAAGTTAAAGAGAGCAGGTGTAAATGTACATGCAATGGTGTAATGGATTAGAAAGCCATATAAAAACCAACATATGAGAATGCACAAAGTCATGAGAGAGATGAAAAGAATGGAGATGGTCAAGCTAACTCTAGATGCATAAGATAAGTAGACACTATCTACATAGTTCCATGGACTCATGTTCCAACATGAACATCAAGATAATGTAGTTCACCCAAGTTTGGGAGAGAATGAAATGAGGAATGAAGAAAATTGACCAAGAATTGATTAGACTCACAATGTATGTGAAGAGATGCATGTCTTAGCATAGAGTCTAGTACTAAAATACATGGTATCTAGATGCCTATTTTCATATTATGTGCCTATATTATGCAAAGTGTTCTTGAGAATTATTCATCAGAGTGATGTTGATGTTAAGACTTTGAAACCTGAGCACAAAGTGCTTGCTATATTAAAATAAATTAGGCATAATAAGTATGAATTACTTAGAATGACATAATATTCCAATTGCATTGAGCCAATTCAAAGGTGAATACCTATAACTAAGGATAATGGTAAAATAATGACCAAAATCAGAGTTACAATTATTTACATTTAAACAAAAAAGCAAAGACAAAGAAAAAGATAAACATAAATGAACCTAACTTGAAATCAAGATATGATCAATAAAGACTTAAGTAGGAACAAAAATGTTTAAAAACAAAAATTGAGAATATCTTAACAACATGAAACCAAGATATAAATAATCAAGACCATGTGGACCATCAAGACATTCTTGAATACAAAAGAGAAAAACAAAATCAAATAGAAAAAAAAGACACCAATAATAATAAAATAAACAAAATGGTCCAATAATAACTTAATAACATAGGATGAAGATATAAATAATCAAGATCCATGTGAATCATCAAGATGTTTTAAAACACAAAAGAGATAAGAAAAAACATACAAGGAAACACAAGACCAAGATGAGACAAGAAGTAACAAAAAGAGAAAAGGAGAATAAATAAAAGGAGAGGTGCAAAAGCACAACAAGAAAACATAAATAAATACATGTAAACAAAAAACTAAGTTAGTGTAGTTTAAAGACAAATGTTCATGTACATGTACTAGAGGTGTTACTTTCCACCACAACATAAAAAAGAAAAATGACACAACAATTGTTCCCTAATTAAAGAGGAACAATGAAAAAATAAATGGGGGAAGAGAAGAAAAGGAAGGGGTTAGCCAAGCTAACTCTAGATGTACAAGTGGATGCTACCTACATAGTTCTATGAATGCATGTTCCAACATGAACTTCAAGCCAAGTGTAGTTCTCCCAGAAAATAGGATAGAAGAAAAATGATGATAAAACTATTATGATTAATGTTATAGAAAAAATAAAAGATATGAAAAACAAATGAGAATGGTCTTACAAACAACAAGTTGATGGGATGAGAAATATTGATCTTACAAAATGGCAAGTTTGTGAGACAAGATGAATAGGTGTTTCTTTGCTTGAAAAATGATAAGAGTGTATTATGGTGGGATGGGAATATATAAATGTATAGAAGTGTGAGATAATGTTTTTATTATTTTATGGATTATGTTTTGATTTTTTTGGTATTTACAAAATATTTTCAATGTTTATGGTGTTTTTGGGGTAAAATATGTATAAGGTGGGACCATCTAGTCAAGGAGATGCATGTACAAGAGTAGAGGTTCTAATAAAATAGCTAATCCAGTTGTAATGATCCATGCTCATAAATTAGTGAGACCAAGGATCCTAATAAGACAAAAAATTCCTACAAAGAGAAGCAAATGTAATATAGAGTAATGTGTAGTATGAAATAAATTTGAAGAATTATCTATGTTCACTTATCTATAATAGTGTGGCAAAGGTGCTGAACTAAGAAGATGTTCTTATTCACTTGTTTGTAGAAAAAGCTAAAAAATGCTGATTTTATCAATGATATTAATACCCCACATTGAGAATGGCCATGGTGTTGTGATTGGCTATAGTGGTAAAGAAGGTGCATGTATTAATTTGCCATCTTGTTGACAAGGAACACACCTCTTCACATAGTTGCAAGCATCAGTCTCCATTTTGGGCTACTAATAGCTTATTTTGAAGAGATTTTTTTATAGGATTACAGTATTGGTGTGGGACCCAAACATTCCTTCATGAACCTCCTTTAGTGCCAGCTTGGATTCTCCCAAAGATAAATAATGAAGAAGCATTACATCATAGCCTTTATAATAAATCATGTTTCCAAGGAGAGTATAACATGTTAAACGATGAAGTAATAGTTTTTATTGGTTTTTAGAAAGGTTGGTGGGGAAGATATGACTATGGAAAAAGTTATAAAAATATTGGTACCATGGTAGCTCAGGGAGAGGATTAGGACCATCAATGGTGCATACCCTCTTTGAATCTATTATAATATGTGCAGGCTGAAGAAGATTTTTAATCAAGAATTGATACTCTTTAGCACTACCATCCATTTGAATCATGAAACCAATCATCACCATTACCTTGATGGATATGTTGTTTACTCTCAAAATTTGTTCAAACTATAGAGATTTAAAATGTGTTTTGAGGTTATCGACAATTTTCTTTTAAGGAAAAAGCTTATCATCTTTTATTTAATACTGATCAATGGTCTGATTGATGATTAACTATTAATCTCTAAAACCTTTAAGCTTTGAATATCCCATTGTATAGCAAGGTAGAGCCTTGAAATCAATGCCTCATACTCAACCATATTGTTTGTATAATGAAATTATGTATGGAATGCTTTGGGAATCAAATCTCCCTATGGTGTGATCAATAATATGCTAGCTCTAGATCCATGGGATGTGAAAGATCCATCAAAATAGAGGATCCACTATTTAGGTTCCTATGATGCTTGTTCTATCATCATGATCGAATCATCGAGAAAGTCAAACTTGAGAGGTTGAGTATCCTTAATAGGAGATTTTGTAAGTTGGTTATCAATTACTTTCCCTTTGATTACCTTTTAATTCTAGTACTCAATACCAAACTCACTTAGGAGCATAACCCATTTATCTATGCATCCTTGAAGAGCTCCTTTAGATAATAGAAACTTGAGAGGGTCCACCTTGGTGATGATAATATTTTGTAATTTAGCATATAATGTCACAATTTCTAAAGAGAAAACACCATAGCTAAACATGCCTTCTCAATAGGCATGTAATTATGTTCATAAGCCACCAATGTATGGCTTAAATAATAAACAATGTGATCTTTATCATGATCATCATGTTGGGCCAAAATTACCCCAATACATGTTCTGTGGATGATATATAAAGAAGTAGTGGCTTTCCTTGTGTTGGAAGTCTTAAGATTGGTGGATTAGCCAAGTATGTCTTAAGCTATATAAATTCTATCTGACAATATTCATCTCATTGAAATGTTACCCCTTTCTTCAAAAGATGAGTAAATGGGTGGCACTTATCTGCCAATTAAGAAATGAAACTACGTATAGACTAGATTTTTCCTTATAGACTTCAAAACTATTTAAGATTGTTTAGTAGAGGCATTTCCATAATAGTGTTGACTTTTGTAAGGTCAAATTTGATCCCTCATTATGATATAATGAACCCTATCAATTTATTTGATGTGATTCCAAAGACACACTTGTTAGGATTCAAATAGACTTTATATTCATGAAGCTTCTCAAAGATTCTTCATAAAACATCAAGATGTCTATCTCTTATTTGTGATTTTGCTAGTATATAATCAACATAGTCCTCGACAATGTCATGCATCATGTCATGGAAGATTATAGTCATTGCACATTGAGATGTTGGTCTAATGTTCTTCAAGGCAAATGGCATGACTTGGTAATAGAATGTCCCCCACAGAGTGGTAAAGACAATCTTTTGTTGGTCCTTAGGGGATATCTTGATCTAATTGTAACTAGAAAATCCATCCATTAAGGATAGCATCTTGTACCCAATAGTTGAGCTGATGATCATGTTGATGTTGGGTAGAGAAAAATAATATTTTGCTCATGCTTTGTTGATATCTTAGAAATTAGTACAAAGACATATACTTAAGGTATTTTTACTCACTAGGACTATGTTGGAAACCCATTCAGAGTAATCTAGTGGTTTAATAAAATTGGCTCCTAACAACTTTTCTAGTTTGGCCTTAACTAATAGGGCAATGCATGGATGCATCTTTCTCAGTTTTTGCTTGAATGGTTTGGCATCGAAATGGATAACAAGGTGATGCACAACCAAATTGGGGTTCAAGCTTGGCATGCCAGAGTATGCCCATGCATAGATGTCTATATAATCCTTAATAATGTCTATAATATGCTCATGTTCTACTTTAATAAGGGAAGCTCCAAGATGAACAATTTTGGGATCCTCATAGGTTTCCAAGTTCACTTTATTCATGTTTTCCACAAGGAGTGTGGATCCATATTCTATAATTATAAGTAAATTATGATCATGATTATCTTCTTCTACCAAATCTTCTTATTGTTCCTCCCAAAGATCCAAATAATATGAAGAATCAGAATCTGCCATCTCAAGCAAAGGCCAAGTAGCAAAAACCTCTATAAACTCAAGAGAAAGATGCTCAAACATTTGATGTTGTTCTGAAGAGATGCTTGTACTAGATATAGAACATGGGCTAGATGGACCTTATGTGTCTTAAGGGGATGAGAAAAATTTCTCACCTAGGAGTGCCTGAAATAGGTTTTCACTAAAAGGCTTGTCTTTTTCTTCATTTTTTCCTTGATCGATGAATGCCTCAAATAGGTTTTTACCTAAATATTTTGATGTTTGTTCTTTACTATGACCAAGAAATTTTGCCTACTCTCCAAAGTAGGTAGAATGATCCAATGAAAAATCAAAGCCTTATTTTTGATCACCAATAGGAAATCCATCTTGTAGGCCCATGTATTTTGCAATTGATTATCCATTTTGAAACTCATCGAGGCATATGACTAAATTTTGTTGGTCCCAATCTATGAGTTTAGGATGGCAAAGACATAGGAAATAATAAGGATTTGCTTCAAGATAGGAATATCCAATGGTAAATATATAATATCCTACTTCAAGAAGGGAAGAACCACTAGGATGGGTTCTTGATTTAGGATGGGAAGCTCTAATAAGCATTATGGTTGATATAGAATTTGAATCAAATAGATTCAAGTCAGCAAGCTCATCAAAAAAGCTATAATGGGATGATGTGTCACTGTTAGGAGTCTCATTGCTAGTCACTTTAGAAAAGTCACTATCAAAAGTCATGGGGTCACCCTTTGGTGGTTTAAATCTGAAACCATGATTCTAATTGATAACTCTAATTGATAAGGGTTCTAAGATTCCTCACACTTGTGGGCCAAGGACTTTCCCTATATAGTCAAGATGATCCATTATTTAGTTAGGGATAGGATACTTTGGATTTTGAAAATAATCAACAAGGATTTCAAAATATAACCAATCTCCCTCGATAAATCCTCTTAATCTTTCTTTGGCATGATTGAAAGTACAAAAACCATAGGTGGTTTTCATTATTTCTTCATTGGCTACCAATTTTGGTTGGGTCCATTAGGAGTTTGAGAAGGTTTAAGATTACTAAATGTTATAGGGGATTGAGGTAAATTTGAAATATGGAGGACATCTTTTAGATGGTACATATAAATACCCATGTCTTTAATAACGACTTACTTTGCAAGAGCTACAGGAAATAGATTAGCTAAAGTAGAAGCTAGATCACCAGGGTCAATATAATTAGATGGAGATGGATGGAAAATGATGGCTTTGTTTTTCTTCACATTGAATTTAGAACCCAAGAAATAGTTATAATTATTAAACTTAGTTTTAAGATGTTTGTAATATTGATATGGCTACTGATAAAAAAGAATAGCAACTTCAATCCCATCGTGGGGAAACTTAAGGCACTGGTGAAGAGTGGATGGCACTGCCTATACTTCAAGGATCTAGGGATAACCAAGAAGTATGCTATAAGGAAGTTAAATATCGATATTGGGGAATAATGTGTGATGAGAAATAGACCCAAACATGACTGACAAACAAATTAAATTGAAAGACTCCCTGTCAATGTTGTCGTAAGCCTTGATTGTAATAGTTTATGGCTAAATGTCTTTATCCATGTAGCCCAATCATTGTACCAACTTAAGAGATATGATGTTCAACCCTGAAATGTTATCTATAAGAACCTACTTGATCTTATGATCTATAATTATTATCTCAATGTATAATGGAATATTATGGTTTGGGCCAAGAGTGGACATGTCTTTGTAGTAAAATGTGATTTGCCTAAATGAAGAAAAAATTTCAACTAGATTCTGGAATTGATCAGGGTTAATATCATTAGGCATAATAGATTCTTTCAAAAGGTTATTCATTATAGTTATATGGACATCATATGTCTGTAAGAGTTTTAATATAGAAATCTGGGAAGGGGTTTTATTCTATTGGTCTGCTAAACTATAAGTGTTTTAGATTGTGGATGGGGCTAGTTTAGTCTTTGTTGGCATAGTATTCAGATTTGGAACCTTAGGCACAATGATCTCATTAGGTTTCCCAAGTAGAAGTGGGTGAAGGTACCTAGATGGTGACTCATAGGTGTCTAGTTATGATTACACAACCTAGAGGTTGCAAGGAGTCATTATAATTAGAAGAGGAAGGCGAAGGGCCTTGGATGGTGACTCATGAGCATTTAGTTGTATTAATACAATTTTGAGTCAATGAGGAACCTTTATAACTAGATAAAGGGTGCTATTGTTTAGAACTAGTAACCCATGCAAATAGAGTTTCAACATGATTATGCAGACTCAACATGGTATTAGAGGGTGTTGACCCTATAATGATGGGTCTAGTGCTATGAAGAACACAATATTTTTCAAGTGGTTTCATAGTAACAATGTTAATGTGGGAAGTAGAAATGTGCCCCATAGTAGTGTTATAGTTGTATGACATGTTGTTATAAGCCACATTTTTATTATGGGAATTATGATCTAGATTATGCTCAATATGATTTTGACCGTGATGTTGGTTCTGATTCTACCTCTGTCCTTATTTTTGACCTTGGTTTCGATTGTTTCTTGGTGGTGGTGGATTATGTCAAGGAAAGGGGTTCTTGTAGATTCCTATATCCTAATTTGTGTCCTAATTAGGGGATAAATTAATTTTTAGTTAACCAATTTCAATAAAGTCTTTAAAGAATGTGTCATAATTAGATGCAATGATACACCCCATGACCAACAACATGATGAAAGTTTCACCATTCATTCTCCTTGTAGCAATCTAGTGTTGGTTGATCTTGAGGAAATGGCTTTGGCATTGGCCATATAATCAAATTAACAGTGATGAGATTTTGTAACACTATTTCAATTGGTTCTCCTAACTTACTAAAGACTCTAAAATTGTTATGAAATATCCTTTGTGGAGGCTATATCTACAAAGTAGGTGGTGGATTGGGGGAGTTAATTATATATTTAGGGGAGGCATAACCTGTACTTTTTGTACATGCCTTATTTTAGTCACCCCATTTCTAACCATGTTCTTATTTTTATTAAAGCCCTTAGGCTTATCTTATACAACCATTTGAACTGGTGATTGAGTTTAATTAGATGTTTGACCTTGCATGAAAATATTGGCAAGGCCTTTAGTAATAAGAACCTTCTCAATCTACACTCCTTTGTTAATAATGTCTTTAAATGAGTTAGCACAAGGTAACCATAGATTATACGTGACTTTAAGATGTAAGTTCTATGCAAATATATTGACCAACTATTTTTCTAGTAAGTTATGTTGAAAGCATCCTAACAATGCTCTCCACCTTTGTAAATATGCAACAAAAATTTCACCCTCATGTTGTTTGGATTTGCAAAAGTCAACAATGGTCAATTCATGTTCTATGTTATATAAGAAACGGTTAACAATTTTTTTTATAAGTCATTCCAATCTGTAATTGTTCCCTTAGGCAGTTTAAGTAGCCAATCTAAAGCCTACCTTGTTAAATTTCATAAAAATAGTTGAAGTACTCGCTACTATAAGAAACCTCTTGACATAAGATAAAGATTGCTTGTTTATGCTCACATGGATCTCCCTTTTCTTTGTACTTGTCAAATTTGGGTGCCTTAAAATGAGGTGGAAAGGGGTTTTGGAGAATTAGATAAATCAAATTGATATGGACATATCTCATCAAATTTATACTTTTTAACTCTATTATTCATCTCTAGTCTCTAAACAATTTCCTTCATAGAATTCCACTCTTGCATGTTTGGTGCATTTATGGATTGGATAAGATGCTATTGAGGTGAAACGTGCCCCTCCTTTTATTGATATTGGGGTGGTATGTGTCCTTAGTTTTGTTGTTGTTGGGGTGGTATGTGCCACTGATTTTATTGTTTTTGGGGTGGAATGTGCCCTTGGTTGTGTTTTTGTTGGGGTGGAATGTGCCTCTAGTTTTGTTTCTATTAGGGTGGAATGTGTCCCTGGTTTTGTTTTTATTGGGGTGGAATATGCCCTTGATTTTGTGTGGATCTATAGGGAATGTATACCTTTTGATCTATGCCTTGGTTCTGATTCACTCTTTGATTTGAGAAAATAGGTAATTGATTCTTGGATTGTAAAATAGTCTTTGAATTTGACTATTTAGTACTTTGTTGATTTTGTGTTTGTTTACCAATTTTTGTGTTGGTTAGAATGAACTAGCCAAATTATCTTGAGGGATTTCCTCAATTTGAACTGAATGTTTGGGTCTTTGTTTTTGAAAAGTAACAAGAGGTCTTAATGATTGAAGAACATATGCTCCATGTCAAATAGAACATTTTGTAAGATCTCTTGTGACTTTAACTATTTATTTAGGTTACCTTGATCCATTATGGTTATGTTTTCATAAATGTTTATTGTGTACTTTCAACCATATTTCCTTATTCTTTCAAAGCATCATTGTGAATTGAAGTGGTAACTAATGAGTTAGTTAAGTCTGTGACAAGTTGATCCACATATCATTGACTTATTATCTTGATCTTAGCTAGAAGATCTAGATTTGTGGGTTTTGACTCCATTTATATGTATTTTCCTTTGTTAGAAGAATGAGGTATGTCTATTTGTGCAAAATTATGCTCTTGCCATCATTATTCTCCTTCTATAACTAAGGTATGCAATTTTTCTGTAAGAAAGTCTAAAGGTAGTCTAGCACCTGATTCTATCAACCTAAGAAGTGATTCATCTTGATCTTCTTGGGGTTGATATTCATTATAATCATCTTCAGATCTTACTATTATGGGTATGTCATAAAAAATAATGGGGTTATCTTGACCACCATAAAATTTCTCATTGTCATAGCTAAGGCCATAAGAGGCCCCACTACGAGTGAACCTTTGAGTCATCTCTAAAAAGAGTTATTCTCTATGTTTGACTAGATTTGGATAATGTTTTACAAACATTCAAACAAGGTATGCTTGGTTCTTTTCAAACAAATGACTAAGGTAGTAAAGAGACTATAAATGAGGGTGGCTTGGAACCACACACAATTAGAAGATTTGTTTCATGAATTTACTCAACTTTTGGTAAAGTTGGAATTATATAGATTGGAAGAGGGTAAGGTAACTCAAATATCCAAGGTGAAAACTAATACACTAAATCCTAGATCTTTGTGATACACCTATACCATAAAATCTAGTTTCAATTACGAGGAGTTAATCCTAGAAAATTAGAGGAAAGCTCTCTGGATTACAAAGAAAACAATTTGAACTAAGTAAATCAAGATATAAAAGCATGCAAAAATCACTAAGTACAAAGCTAGGACCAAATGGTTCTAGTAGGATAAAATATGTTTTAGGACTTAAAGCATGACCGATACGCAAGATGACTTGAGTCCACCAAGATGATAGTGTGATTTTGAGTCTAATAAATAGTCCTCAATCCAAATGGAAAATTGAACCCAAGTTAGAACATGTTTAGTGTTTAAATGGTGAACCTAATTTAACACACCAACCCTTAAAACTTATAAAGGTTGAATTTCAAATGTTAATTATAAATGAAGAACTTAAACAAATTGGGTAAATGATCTAGACGTAATTGGGAAACATAACTATGCCAAAGTGGGTGACATGACACAAAGTTTTGATAACAATTTGAACAAGGAAAAGATAAATTTTCCAATTAGACAACGTAATGCCTCCCTTTCTCAAGAATTTTGAGGACAATGTGTTTTGGTTTGAGTTAACAAGTAGTTTTAGACACAAATAAAAACCAAGTAAGCTAATGACAAAAAATAATCATCTTAAGTATAAACTAACAAGATTACATGATATTTTTGGAGTCCATCTATATACATCATTTGAGAGGGTTTTAAGTTTTCATCCAAAAGTAAATATGCATTATATAGTAGGGTTTTTACATCCCCCTTCTCTCAAATGACAATATGACAACATGGACCTTGAGGTGCACCTTACACCAACAACATTTTTGTGAAAAATGGGGATTTGTCTAAGATCTACAAGTTTTTGAATGTCTAAATGTATCAATTACCCAATGACTTTCACATCATGTTAAAAAAGAAACACACTTAAATTGGGTGTCCATAACACTTGGATTATTGCAAAAAGGTCTTTTCCTTTTTGTAACCACTACATCTATTACTTGCTCTATGTAGTGCAATGTCTAAAGTGAAGATATGTCCCATGTGAAACTCCAATACTAGAAGGTGGTTTAACTGCTCAAACCTTTGATCTTAGTGGGATTGGTTGAATTTGGTGCTAGGAGATGAAACCTCAGGTCAAAACTTCCCTATAGAACTTGTGGGAGGTAATGAAGTCCCCATCACAAGCCAAGATGTAATAAAATAAATGAGTAATAGAAAGACTTTAGGGTTGTTTCAAGATCACCCAAACTATTATGAGTTTTTGGGGAGTGCTTTAGATGACATTCTTTTTATGCCTTAAATTGGTCATGTTTATAATAAAGATGGTGCTTTTGATTCCAAAAGTTCCCTAAAGGGGATGGATGGAAGAGAATACATGCAACATCCCTATTTTTTCCAATCAAATTCTAAGTTTAAACAACTATTAAAGACAAAATTTGACAAGTGAGTTCAATTTTAAGCACCAAATGAAGGATTAGGTGGTGTTTTTAGATCCCTTGGTCTTAAGTTGTAAAATTTAAAGCACAATTTGTCAAAACATTCATCTAAACATCTAAATTTTTTATTAAGCACCAAAAAAAGGTTACTAATACATTTTAAACTTTAAAAAATGGTCTAAAAAAGCATGTTTTAACAAATTCCAAGTTTGATTCTGCAATGAAAAAGTCAGTATGTCCTTTAGCTTTGAAGTTAATTTGTAAATGAGTGAAGCAACTTCTCAAAACAAGGTCTCTATTTCTAAATCTCTGATACATAGTCAATATCACTATTTCCCTATGAAATCACTACCCAAATTAATAATATCATTATTCAGAATACCGATGTTGCTATTTTGCAAAATCACCCACTCTGACAAATAATATCACTGCTCAGGTCAGCAAAATCACTGCTCAGGGCTACAAAATCATTGTTATGGGTTAGATCAATCAAAAAACACAATATCATTGTTCTCTAAATGAAATTGTTAGCCAACTCAACAATATCGCTACCCCAAAAACAATGTCACTATTCTACAATATCAATGCTCTAGCGAATGAAATCACTATTTTAAACTACAAAATCATTGTTTAGCAAACAAAATTTTTGTTACTATGTAAGTAGTGATATTGCAATGGAGAGTAAAACATTGACACTCAGGAATGAAAACATAATTTACCAAAAAATGGATTTCTAACTTAAAATTTCACTCTTTTTGGCCTCCAACTCCAAGATCCTACATGAAAACGATTAGTAGGTTGCTTGAAAGAGATTTGTGACCAAATTTGTGGGGTGTGGTCCCATTGAGCATACCAAAATGGGAAAATTAGTATCATTGACCTAATTTATTGTATCCTATTTATAACCACGTATGGGCAAACTAGGGGTAAGATTTATTTATCATGCATTACCGCATCACCTTGTCATTACTATTTTCATTTGATTGGCCATTTTCCAGATTTGAGAACTTGTTGGGACCTAATTGGTTTTTCCTCACCTTTTGTGTGGATGGAATTACTATGACTTGAGGTCATTTCAGGACTATGTAGGTCATGCTTAATTCAAGTTGAGGTCACCTTAGTCTTCCTAAGCCACACTCTCACCCTTTTGAGAGAAACCTAAGCCAAACACCCTTGTTATTTTATGAGTAGGTATCTTGGCATTCTATAATGAGTTAAGATACCTCAAAATGTTAAAAACATTTCAAATATTTCAAAATCCAAAAATGTTTGCCTATCAAAGCCTAGTCAGTTATCCTCGATCTATCTTATTAGGGAAAAATCATTATTAGGATGCTTTCTTTTGAATTTATTTTTAGTATTTTTATTTATTTGTTTATTTTAGATTATTTATTTGTTTTCTATAGTTTTTGTGTGTTTATTTATTTGTTCACTTGCCTATTTGTTTGCTTTCAATACTGTTGCCTTGACTCTGTCTATATTTTTTCATTGGGTGATTCCTTATGCACATTATTCTTGAGTCCATCCATATTCATACATCAATATTATCATCATGGTTTTTATCATTGGTGCATTATTTTTGAGTGTTTATTGGATAGTGAGTCAGTCCTCATGCATATTTTGGGATATTCTTCATGATGTTCTATCATGATGCATAACATCACATGCTACAACAAAACTTAGCTTCAAGAAGGTCTACAATCAATGGATCCACAAAAGTATTTCCTTGGTAGCTTGGCAAAATCCTTCCACCCATCTTGATCGAATCAACCCATTGACCATTCTAGTTATATCATTGCTAATAAGGATGAGCATCTCCTTATTGGTAGGTATAAATGAATATTTTATAATGATTAGATCTTACTCTTCTATCCATCCATTTCATCATCTTGTGCATCCTCATATTGTTGGTTATTTGTGGCTTTTTTAGTCATTAGACCATCACATATACATTTTCACTTGCTCATCTTTAATCTATATTATAGACTATATCCTTGAGTTATGCTTTCTAATCAACCCTAACTAGGTCACAATCATCTTTATCCAATTCAAATCATCTTAATGATTATAACTGCCTATGGGCAAGTCATTATATTGAATTTTATTGGGAAAATTAATATCATTTTTAAATCAATGCATTCAAACATTTTCTTGTTTGGAATAATCTCACCCATGGGTTAATTCTAGCTTTTTCTTCTTGCTTCTTTTTGAGGGACCGTCCATCCACATATGTGACGACCATTCCCTTAAGGGGGAATCATCATAGGATTTTAAAAAACCATCTGGAGCTTTGTTCTTCAATTATCATCTTATTTTTGGCATACAAGTCATTTATCATTATTTGAGAAGACATTGCTATCCTACAGTTTGTAATATATTCCCAAACAAGGGTAAACTATAGACACTTAAATCTGGCCACCAATGACCATCAATCAAGCTTTTGAACAATTTCCCACCAAATTAAATAATTTGGCCTAAAAACAATAAAACACATTAAAAGATTTGAAACTAACATATTCAAGTGCCAAAATGTAGAGAGGATTACATAAAATGATTAGTCAAACATTAGTCCAATAAATCAAAGGAAAAATGCATAAGAGTAAACCAAATTAAGGCTATCTGTTCATGTGGGAATTACAAAAGATAGAAAGAAATAAACATCATATTACCTTCCCAAGTGGATTCACCATACAAATACAACTCAAAATCATGTTCTCCCTTGATAAAGAGATCTTGTTTTCAATAATAATGGTGGCCAACTCCTCCAATATCTCAATAACTCCTTGTAAAACCCAGGCTCATGATTTGGAATCACGAAAATAGCTTATCAATGAAGCTTACAAATAAAATCAAGGATAAAATGAAAATGATTTTGGAGACAATTTAGCATTATAACTTTTCATAAATAAAGCTTTAAAATGATGTTCATAGCCTCTCTATTTATATATTTTTGAGATTAATCAAGATCAACCATGACTGTCCATCTCAAGATTGGATGTGTGGCCATGAATTAATCAAATTATATAACTAAATCCATAAATATCTATCATAAATATTTGGGATAGATGGTCATTTAAGAGGCATGGAGGGTCTTCATGAGGCATGGGAGACCCCTAATCCTGATATTTTATGCATTTATGGCTTATGGATGCCACCCTATAAGATGATGTCATTTTATCCTGTAGTTAATGACAATGAATTTCCAATAAAAATTTAATCAATAAGTTTCATGGAATTATCAATTAGGCTCATTATTTTAATTAATTAGTTTTAGGCATGATTAGGTAATTTGATGCAAACCTTGTCTCTTTGTGCACAAATTACTCAAATTGGTCAGATGTCTTGTTATTGGCATAAAATTTGACTGGATTGGAATTAGGATGTAATGTCAAATGCATTGGATTCTCCATCCCATTTAGGATGTTTTCAACACCAAATAACAAGGGCATATGTCTTGTGTAAGAGATTTGATAGAAAAGAGTAATCTAGGGCACCTAGGTACAAAATTGGCATTTTGATTCAAAATGATCTGATCAAAGTTAGTTGGACCATAAAATACATTTCCCTATTTAGGGATAGTTTGACCTAAACTGACACTTGTAAATGAAAAGTTTGACCCATTTAGGGTTTTAATGATTTTGACCTAAAATGTGCATTTGAGTGCAATTCAAGTAAGATTGAAAATTTAAACACAAATGGTGTTAGGAATTGGATGTCTACATCTCCCACAATATTTGTCCTTACCAGTACCCCTTTCTATATAATTTTAAAGTTGAAAAAAATGTGCAATAATTTTTATATGTCAAAATAATTCACCCAAGCATTAGTCCCTAATCTTCACCTATAATAATGGTACACAAAAAAATATGAGTCTTGTAAAATTTGTAATGAATTTCAAGCATTGAATAAACTCACCTTTGAGGAAAAGTTTTCCCTCTAAGTGATTGATGAGATATTGGATGAAATATATTGATTCCAATTCTTCTCAAATATTTACTTAAGGTCAGGCTACCACCAAATTCACATCAAAGAAGAAAATATTTCTAAGACAATCTTTTGCACCCATGATGGGTGCTATGAATTTAGGGTCATGCCATTTGGCCTCAATGATGCTTTAGTAACATTCCAAGGCTTAATGAATAAGATATTTTGGTCATTCATCTGAAGATTCATCCTATTTTTCTTTAATGACATCCTTGTTTATAGTCACACATGGGATGAACATCTGTTGCATTTGACTCAAACCTTGTAGATACTTTCTAATAAGCAATGTGCCAAATGGTCAAAGTGATCTTTTGGAAAAAATTAATTTGAGTAACTAGGGCATATTATTTTTAAGGAGGAATCAAGGTGGATCTCATAAAAAATGTGGCTATGAACAATTTGCCTAAACCTAAAACACTCAAAAGCCTTCATGGGTTTTGGGCCTCATTAGATATTATTGAAATTTTGTTAAGGACTATGGGAATATTCTAGCTCCATTGATATCCATTCTAAAAATTAATGCATTTTAATGTTCATTGGTGGTATAAATGACCTCTTAACTTATTAAACATGTTGTGTACTAGACCCATTTTGGTGATGTCAGACTTCTCCAAATCATTTGTCATTGAATGTGATATGTCTGGTTGTGGAGTTGGAGCTATCTAAAATGTAATATGGTTGGAAATTTGTATTAAATATCAAGGCATGTATAGGAAAAAACCTTGTAATATCCACATATGAGAGTGAAATGTTAGCCATAATTTTTGTAGTAAACAAATGGCACTCATACTTGGTATAATGACCTTTATGTATCAAATTGGATAACCAAAACCTCAAGTAATTTTTAGAGTAAAGAGTCTATTCTCTCAAGTAATAAAAGTTGGTTACTAAGATTATGGGATATTATTATGAGATTACCTACAAAAAAGGTAAGGATAATGTTGTAGTAGATTTGTTATCTTGCCAATAGAAAGAATACAAAACCATGTGTATATTATCATTGCCCATTCCAGTGTGGGTGCACAAGGTCTAATAAGAATGGTCCCAGGATGTCCAAATAAAATGGCTCATAAAAAAAGTATACACTAATCATACTCATATACAAAATTAATCTTATGATGGTCAATACTTATGCCACAAATGTCTCTTGTACTGGTGTAAAAATTAGCACTATATTACAACATGTTGCGTGAACTACATGCCTCTTTGTCAGTCGACCACTCAATTTTTAAAAAAAATATGAAAGGGTTTATCAATTTGTTTTTGGGAATGCCTTAAAAATTATATTAAATAGTTTATGTTTGAACTCAAGACTTTTTAGCATGACAAAGGGGAAACAATCTCCACACTAGGCATGCTTCAACCACTACCTATTCCCACTAGGTTATAAACCTACATTTGCATGTAATTTATTGAAGCACTCCTGAAACTAGGTGTAAAATGAAAAATTATAGTTGTGGTGGATCTCTTCTTAAATTATGCACACTTATGTGATCTCTCCCACCCTTTTAACACCTCTGTAATTGTCAAAAAAAAATTTGATCAAAGCTTCCACCTTCAAGGGATACTAGCTTCCATTGTTTTTGACATAAATTCCTCTTTTACTAGTAATTTTTGGAATGAATGTTTCCATCACTATGACACCAAACTTAAGATGAGCTTTGCCTACCATCCACAAACTAATGGTGAAATAAAAAATTTAAATAAGTGTCTAGAGACATTCATATTGCTTTGCGTCTAATTAGTAGAATCATTGAGTCAAATGGATATCACTTTATAAATGGTGGTATAACTCCACATACCAAACTACCATAAGGATGACATTTTATGAAGCTATTTATGGTCAATAAATGCCCTCTCTTCAAAAATACATTTTGGGTAATTCCAAGGAATTCTACACTAAATGTGTATGAAACAAAAAGCCAATCCTCATAACATGCTTTTAATAAGGTCATTGGTTAACATGTTCAAGCCCAAACTACATTACCCAAGCTTGACATTTAAGGATCTATCCTTTTGGAACCTGAATCTATCTTAGACAAGTTTTCATGGTAGCTCCATAACCACACTCACATAGAGCTTATAGTATAATGGTGTGACATGTAACCAGATGATGCAACATGGGAACCCCATATCTAGTTAAAAAATTAGTTCATTCATCTCAATCTTTGAGGATAAATCATTTTATAATGGGTGAGACATGTTAGGATCTCTTCATCCTAACTAATATATTTTATATTAACTATTTCTATTAAAATATTCTGATGAATATGCTTTGTAAGCCATCCCATTTGCTATTTTGTAATTGTCCCAAATATATAGGAAGTAATAGTTATCTTAAGTAGATTAGTTTAAATAAATATCTTGTATAAGAGGAAAGGGCATCTATTGAATACTTGTATTGAGTCATACTCAAAGGAGGTTTCCCCCATTGAAGAGGCCCATAATTGTTTGTGGTGTGCTTTTGTTATTTCAATATAATATTTCCATCTTCTTTCAATTTTAGCATATAATTGTTATATTTCTATTGTTAGATTACTATGTAGGAAGTTTCCTAACAAAGGGTCATACATTGGATATGTTAATGACCTCACCATCTTTATTTTTTAAAACATTTAAAAAAAAAAAATTGTTTCTCAATAGTTCTACTAAACTTTATGTTTATATAATTCATTACGTAAATTATTTATTAGAATTTTATAAATGTGTATGATTAAGTAGAGTAAAAAATAATTAAATAGGTTTGATAAGTAATAAAATGTTAAGAATGATGTAGTATTTCTGTTGGGGGTTATTGTGATGCATTTATTCCTTAAATAAGTTGTCTGCATGCTTATATATTGAACAAAAAGTGAGTTGTATAATTATAATGACCTATTATTTTGAGTGAACTTAATATCTGACTTGAGGTGTTGATTATCCTCAATTATTATTGTGAAATTTATACTTTTGGTGTAGAATATTCTTTGTTCAATATTCTGTACATGTTATTAAGGTTGGTTCATTTAAGACGCTTAAATAAATATTGTATTGAGTTGTAGGTAGACTTTGAGATTTAGTTAGTAAGTTCATGTAAAATTATATATAAGGGTTAGTGGAGAGTCATCATTAGAAAACTAAAGGATTTCTAGTGATGAAAACACCACTCCCTAACTAAATAGATGTTTGTGATAAAGTGATAAGATAGTTTTGTTTTTAAACTATGTGACAATTACTTAAAGAAACAAAGAGTTGGTTTTTTCTAAAATTATCATGAAATAAATTTCTATTAAAAAAGAATATAAGATGTATAAAAATATAATATTGTCTTAAATTGAAAGGGGAAAATGGAATTTCAGGTTACAAATTTCTATGATGTTTTTTGATTATAACTATCTCATGAATTCATCATGAGACAACTACAACCATTCTATGAAAAACGTTTTTTTGAATGATAGTTAGAAACATCTACCTAAGGAAGAATAATGAAAATGTAACTCTCTCCATGTGTTTTATTTAATGGGAAAGATGGATAGATGGAATGAAATGTTGTTCAAACCTTTGTATTGTAATCCAATTTAGATTCACTATGTTTTAGGAACAATTTGGAGTTTTATTAATTAAAGATATAAATCTAATTAAAATGTTTAAAATATAGTAGTAGTTATAGAAATATGAGTGCAACTTTATATAATGAGATCTATCTGATAATACAATTGTGTATTGATTATAATAGTCATTCCTTCTTATAAAAATATTCATTTGATTGTGTCAACCTAAAAATTGATTGAATATTTGTATATGCCTTTGTAAGATACTAATGGCATGTATACAATATTTCATTTGCTCATCTTACTTTATCATAATGTAAGTTGTTTTTCCAAAATGTTAATGTTCAAGAAATTCAAATAAATATGGATAAGTTTGATATATTGTTTTTAAAAAATTAATCAAGGGGTAATAGATGTCTTATAGTTGTATTGAACATTAAATTTAGTTCATTAAGATTTAGCTATAACAAGATAACATAAAACTATATTTTTGATATCTAAAAATCTATGATAAAAGTGGTGACCCATATTTACCACAAACTATCATATAAAACACTAAAATCATACAAATATAACATACATTAGAATGGTAGGCTTGGTTGATTAATTAAAATGAATATTTCATTCCTTATCTTAAATGTATAAACACTAGTTTACTTGGTTTTTAAGGGTTGTTTGACTCAAATGATAAGGGTTCTAGTGTAGATTCATAGTTCTTTGGAAATGTTTTAAGTGCTTTTGGAGTTTTAGAAGATAATAACCAAGTAATTAAAGTTATTTGAAAAGAATGGGAATCTTTTGTATTTACACTAAAATATAGTCAATAATACAAATTTATCTAATTTTTCATGTGCAATAAATACAAGTAATAAACAACTAAGAAATAAAGAGATCATATCTTATTCATTATTCTATTCTAGATTGTGGTAGTAGTTAGGAGTCATCACAGAGTTGTGTTAGAGATCTGGACTTTGTTTATTCTATATTCTGACACTTTTTAAACTTTAAATAGTTGCATTGATTTTGGACAATAACATTGAAGCTTATGCCCATATCCAACACTAATTTTTAGTGAAATTATAAATAAGAGAGACCTCAAATTTGGACTAGACCTACATTCCTCCCTGTCTAATAATTTTATGCCTCAACTTATGTTCCCCTATGCGTCAAATATAGATAATAAAAAACCATAGTTATTTAGCGTTATACCTCTTTCAACTTGGTAAAAAGGGGTTCATAACATGATTTGAGATAGCCCTAACAACCCTATTTTTTCTAAATGTTGAATACATAGCTAATACTCCTAAGAGGGACTTACAATTGTATGTAGTTCTCCCTCCTATGCATGTGTGTGCAATTGAAATAATATGACTATTTGCTCTTTCTCATATTAACCCTTAGTAAAAGTGATGCAATAGTATATTTGACCATTTGAATGCTTCAAATATTTAATTAAGTGTTGTAGTGTAATTTGATAACTTATAATAGATAGTAATTTCTTATTATTGAGTTGACTTATCAAATTGAAAGGTGTTTTAATTAGACCATAGGATTTATATATATAGGAACCTTTTTAATTTGAATTAGAACCTAGTGACATATGAAAATATGACCATAGGATGGGAAAATAGGGATAAAAAAGGTCACAAAATGAAAGATACAAAAAAGATAAAAAGATAAGTTTGGACAATTGTGACAAGGTTGGACACTAACATCGACACTAGTGTCCAAGATAAACACAAGTGTTGAGAGGTTAAAACATACATAAAACAAGCAAAATAGGTAGGGTTATCTAGTATACACAAGATGAAGATAAAAAACATGACACAAGAGCCTAAGGAGTAGGTATATCGATTGAAATAAGATAGAATTAAAGAGATCCATGAGAAACCACATCATTATATGTCTAATTCTTAGTAAAAAGGTATATACATATAAGACAACTATAAATATGTGTATTTGTAGTAAAATGCATGTTTACAGGAAATAATAATAATTATTGCATATGATAAGTAAATAGGTGTGAATGTGTATTTCATCATTAGAAAATTAGATGTTTTTAATTGATGATGAATACTATTGTAAACTATTTAAAACTTACCTTGTTTATAGCTGAGCATAGTTATCAGAGTGTTGTAAAAATAAGTATCATTTATAGATTGTTATCTTTATAGTTATTGATGATTTATAAATCTCAAACCAATCTTATGGGTTTATATTTGTTATTAAACTATTGTGGTAGGGTTTATTAACCTATGACTCAAGTTGTAGGCCTTGGGTATAAGTCATCTTTCTCAACCATTTCTTTCATTAGAACCTACATCTTGGTTATTTCATAAATATTTTTCTGAGCTTTCAAGTGATTTTTATGTGTACTCAGTGGTATTTAAGAAATTTTATATTTTAAATATCATAGATCATGAAATATGGTATCAAAACACTAGATTCAACCCCAGGGAAATTTGGGATGTTAATTTCAACCTAAACATTTGGCTTGTGAACTCTAGTATGGTCAGGACACGAAGTGACTAAGGAGTAGATAGGTAGGTTATGGTCCAAATATAAGAAATAAATGACCAAGAAACTTAAAATCCACCTCCACTACCACATAATAATGAAAACATTCTTATTGGGATACTCAATTTATTGGTTAAACTTCAATCTTACCTCAGGTCTCAAGATAAATGCATGGCTAGTTTAGTGGTTCATTAGAACTCAATTTATAGTAAAAAGGAGACAATTACAATGTTGAAGGGAGTATAGCTGAGGTTGAAAATTTCCATAGGAAAATAGGGGTATATTTGTTCATAGAGAGACATGATAAATCACCATCACCTAAGTTTAGGGGCAAATAAATATGGGATGAAACTAAGGCATGCATGGTTAACTTCAAAAATAACTTAGACCCACATGAAATGAGTTCAAATTTTAGGGAATGTATCAGGAGTTTTCAACTCGATGAAGATGTTTCCTTATGGTGGGATCATATATATGCTCTCAAGAGTTAAGATTTGATGACCTTGACTTGGGAAATGTTTGAGAAATTTTTTCATAAGAGATATCTATCTACCTCCCATAAAGAGAAAAAATTATCATAATTTTAGTTGATTCAATAAATAATTTTATCCATTTGATAATACAAAACCATATTCCTTAATCTCTTGAATTATTTGGGTAACATATGTGAAGAGGGAACACATATCACTAAGTTCAAGATTGGGTTTCATGATGTTATCATGCATGATGTTAAGATGCCAAGCCTAAAACTCTAACTTCTAGAATTAAATCAGATCACAACACACAGGTGATCCAAAATATAAATTTAATGTATTATATATACTTGTCACATGTTTCCACTATTCCCAATGTAAGTCTTGTAAGACACTACAGTAAGACATTTCATGTTAAAATCATCATTTTAGATAAGTTACATTGGAAAATTCAATATAGAGATGATCTTAACATCTTTAGAGGGATGAATATAATAATTTTTATCTCTTCAAATGGAGGGGTTCATCTTAGATAATGGAACTCTTACTATATGCAAGCCATAGTTGTGAAACTACCTTGATAGTTGCATAATTGTTGGTGTTTGTAGGTGGTGGTTTCAAAATTATCTCAATGGTTATGTAACCTTTAGTATGCATAGACTAGTGGGTTTGCCAAAATTAAAATATGGGAATGGTTACAAATGATTCATTTTCTCAATGATGACTTATTTGAACTTATTTTTTGATTCCAAATTAAGAGGGCATAAATACAAACATTGTGGAAGTTTAAAGACATCATATAATTCAATGAGGAGTTGTGAAGTTGGATTCACATTACAATTTGTAAGTTTGAATCTTTGTTCATATTACCTCATTGTTTCCTAGTTGTTAATGGTTATTTATAGTGTTAGTTTATTTAGAAAGGCCAAAAGTGGATAGTTTAGTAATTGGTAGCTCTATCCATCAAAGGCCAAAAGTGGATGTATATTATATATTTGAAGATTACATAATGTAAAGGGGATTGCAATTGCATTTTTTCACACACTAGGTTTTCTTAGGTTAATTCCTATGTTTTTTTTATGATTTACTATTCCTTTCCTACTTTTATTGATTTTCATTTTTTTTTACATTTTAAGTCCAACACAAAACATATCTTTTTTGGTAAGAAAACTAGACTATAAAAATCATTATTCAATCACTTATTGAGTTAGGGGTATAAGATATGTGTTGGTGAATATTAATGTGGAATATACACCTAGTTTATGGATCATATTAGTATTAAAACTCATTTAATATTGGTCCATTTATGTGATTATGACTACATTGTAGTTTATGCTCATCACTAGAAAAACTAGTGTTAATGGTAGAAGTGTCCTTGTTCCCTTTAAAGAAGACATATCCACATGGAAGTGGAAAGAAGAGATAAAAAATAGGGCCTATTTTGATAACTAAAATTCCCATACATCAAAATAACTATTTTTAAAGCTTGAAGGAGTGGCTAGCATCTATCTTTCTATAAGAAAACTTGACCAATTGGAGTCCATCATGGGGATTCTCATGGAGAAGGTGGAAGAATAATCCCTTGCCATCCAAAATCCACCTCGATCCAAGGTTGAGGTAAAGATATAGATTTAGTCATATGATGAAGATGTGAATTTGGAGAATCTAGAGCATTAACTAGTTGAACTTAAGGCATATTTAAGTTTACATCAAATTTATGAGAGCCAACAATTTTTTTTTCAAGGTGAAAATTATCCAATCATACTTTAACTCGATTTAAGAGTTATGTCCATACATTTGGTGGCTAAGAATCTTCCTCTTATTACTAAGTGGGATGATTTTAAGATGTTATTCAAGAATCAGTTCTATCCTATTTGCTATGAGGATGAGAGGTCAATGTATTGAAAATATCTTTTGTTAAACTAATGCCAAAGAATGTTGTCTAAATGGTCAAAGATATAATAGAACAAAACATACTAATGAATCTTATTGGTGGAATCCATAGCTATTTAAAGAGATCCATTCTCTTGGACCATCCTATAGATGTAGATGAGGCTTGTTCCAAAGGTCACTACTTAGAGATGAATAAGAATAAGGTTCCATATACCTCTCAAAACACTTTCAAGAAACAGGGTAGATCAAAGCATAAGGATAAAGGTAAAGGGAAAGGTTAGCACAATGCTAGTTTTATTTCTAAAAAAGATACTACAAGGCATTATTAGCATTTTGATGTTGATAATTACTCTAAGAATCAAAGTTGGAAGTTATATTTGGAATTGGATCTATTCAAGAAGAAGAATAAGGGTATTCCTTGTCTCCATGGTGAAAGCATTGGTTAATACTCTGATGTGGATGCTACTTTGTGTTATACCTATGCCAATAGAGAGGTATGTTTGGTTAGTATTAGTGCTCAAGATAGTGAACTTTTTAAGATTTTCCATATTAAAATTTATATGAGTAAAAAAGTGGATGCCCTTTTTGATACTTGTTCAAAAAAAATGATAAGCAAGGGGTTAGTAGATAAACTCAAGATAGAGAATTAAAATCATCCAAGCTCATATTATTTAGGTTAGGTGAATAAAGGTGTAGCCATCAAGTTGATCAAGCAATGTAAAGTTAAGTTTGGTATTAATGCACTTTTTATTGACTGAGTTAAAGTTGGTGTTGTGCCTCATGATGTGTATGATGTAGTGTTGGATATTATTACTTGTATTCAGGATGTTATCTTCATAAGAAGAGCCAACCAATATGGTTTGGTAAAGGATGGAAAGAGATAAAAAATTTCATCCTAAAAAGGTGAATCTAAAATATCTTTGGTAAGTGTCTCTCAAGCTGAAAGGATTATTAATGTAAGTGGGAAGTTTAGTTTACTTATTTTGAGATATATTCAATATAAACAAGTGGTTACACGTAAGACTTATTGTAAAAATAAGTATATGAGAGAGTTTCTCTATTAATTAAAGGAGGTTTTCCATGAGGCCATGAGGTTCCATTGGTGAGGTGTATTGAGCATGAGATTCAATTGTTACCAGATAGTTCACTTACAAAACTCAGGTTTTATAACTAGTCCTTGAAGGATGCTAATGAAGTAAAATGAAAGCTATAATCTTTGATTAATTAAGATGTAATACATCCTAGTACTGATCCATGTGGTTCTCCTATTTTTTAAATACCTAAGAAAGATGGTTTATGGAGAATGTGTGTTGCTTATGGACCACTTAAAAAAATGACCATCAATAATAGGTACCCTATTCCATGAATTGATAATCTTATTGATCAAATTTGGCATGATAAATACTTTACTAATCTTGATTTTAAATTTGGTATCACCAAGTGAGAATTAAGAAGAGAAAATTTGTAAAACAATAACCAAGACAAGGCTAAGGTTGTATGGATGGTTGGTTCAAACTTTTGGGATATGTAACACACAGATTACCTTCATGCGGTTGATGAATGATGTAATGACACCATTTACTGAGTCCTTTGTTATTATATATTTGGATGATATTATTATTTTTTAGTAGAAACTTTTATGATCAAATTGATCATTTAAAATAAATTTGGCAAATTTTGAAGGAGAAAATGTTAGTTTTGAGTGAGAATAAATGTGGGTTTGATTAATAATCACTTGTATTATTTAGGAATGTGGTTGGAGATGGGGAATTGAGGATTGATCTGATGAAGGTAGAGGATATCATGTATGGTCCAAAGTGTTATAATCTAACCCAAACAAGGAGATATGTTGGTAGAGTTTAGAATTTGAGGAAGTTCATCAATAATTTATCTTCCATATCCACACCTTTGCATGTTGATGCAAGATCATCCCAGGGGAAGAATAATCCTACATAGTTTTACAAAGTTTCAAATCAGGAATGAAGGGCATGAATGTGTAAACCACAACAAAAGTTGGACTATTTTAGTTATATGCAGGTTGCATTGCACAACAATTATGATTTTTCCAAGACAGCAAGAATTCCACTTTTATATAAAGGGGATGAAATGAGAAACCATGCATATGTATTCAAGGATAAGGGAACACTTTTTTTCTAATGCATAAAGTGCATAGGTAATTAGATATCATGAAAGTTTCAAAGGATTAGCAAAGTGCATAATCAAGGGAATGTAATAGCACAAAAGGAAATGATAGTAGAATTTATGTCATGTATAGAATTTTGTTGGAGATGCAAGCACAAAATTAAGTGGAAGACTTAGAAGAGTGTATGGATATAGTCACAACATTCCATTTTTGGTAAAGGCTTGGTTTTTGCATGATTTCACAAGGTTGACCATGCATAGGTTAAAAATACTAGATAATGTAGGCTTAATAGGAAAATGACCCTCATGTAAAGGGGTCACATATATTACACACACAAGTATAAATTTTTCAAAGGAAACTAAAAATAACATGCATAAAATTCATGTGTATCAAAGTCAATACATGTGATAAAAGACACATGGTAGAGTGAAAGTTACAAAAGCTGACACTTTGACCTACAACTAGTCTCGTAGACCCTATAAAGATTGGATGGTTCTAAGGTGGCAGATAAAGAGTTCAAATTCAAATTAGAATTACATAGGTTTGAATTTGAAAATATGTATTATTTGAATAATATAAAATTAATGGTGGATGGTGGGCATAAAATAATAGAGAACAAAGAGGCCTCTAGAATCTTGAATATATATAAGGATATACAAGGTCAATGTTCAAAGAGAATGGTCCAAAATGTTAAGGAAACTATGTCAAATCATGAAACATGGATTAGGACTTAAGGGTATTCTACCAAAGTGTTAGTAGAGAGAGGAATGAAAATTTAACTTATAAGGAAGAAGGTGTGTATTCATGAGACTAAATGGAGATATGAATGATTCCATTAGTGTAGAGAGAGATCCAAATCTAAGGACTAGACTATGTAGAGATGAGAAATCCATTATAAAGCTAAGACACTTCTAATTTCTTTAACCCTTAAGTTAATGAATAATAATAAAAATTACTGAGAATCCACTATGAAATAGTGGTGAGTAAGTATGACCCTATAAGGTGTAAGGCATCACTTCATTTAGAATCCTAATCATGACTTTGTCAATTTGGTATCAGAGCTAGTTCAACATATGAGAATATTTAAGTGAGCAAAAAAAAAGCTAGCAAAATGTTGAACATGAGGTAGTTAATAGAGTATGATTATCCTCTATGAGAAAGGTGGGTAGGAAATTAAGGGCTGAAGGAATATCACATAAATTTGAAAAGAGGATGATCTACATAATATCATAAATGGGAACATCATGAAAATACTTTTGAGTGTAGACCTCTTACATAGGATTTTGAAAAAGGAGTGAACTAATGGGTGGGAAGTGATTGGGTATGAACAACCCACATTGTGACCAATCTCAGAAGGTAAATGCCTAAAGATAAGGTGAAATGAATAAGAAGAGTGAGGGAAAGTGTTAAAAAAATGCTGACCATGAAGTAGTCATCACATAAAATAGGCCCAAAATAAAGCACTAAAGTAAAGCACTAAGTTCATCAAGGAGGAAGTTTGAGCACATAAGGAGATAGAGATGAAACATAAACATATCCATAATAATGAGGTAGTCAATGCACAGAATAAAATATCATATTCCATTTAGAGTGTTGGATAAAAGGTAATGGAGATAAATTATTCTCCATCGAGTGAAAATGAGTAGAGAAAAACACGTAGAGAAGATGGCTCAATAGAAAGTTAAGGCGAGACATGTCTTATAGTCAAAAATATTAATACTGTTAGAGATAACATCCAAATTAAAAAATTTATATGAAAGGACCATGTCGGTGGAAAAAATATTTTTTGGGAGAAAACATTCCATGAAGAAGTGGCAAAAGCCCCAAAGATATGAACCCACAAATATTTCAATGTGTGTAAAGAGTTTGACTGAAGCTGATACATCAATGTCCATAGGAAGAGGAGACCCAAAGGATTTGATGGAGTGGGTATTGGAAATCAAGCCCTATTTCAAGCTAAAGGGTTCATAGGACTCCATGAAGGTAGATTTTGTGCAGAAGAGGCTATCTGATAACACAATAATGTGCTATAGAGATCTCCAAGAGAGAAGGAGATTAAAGAGAAAGTAGGTGTAGTGTTGGGAACATATGGTTTTCAAGCTAAAAATTTAGATAGTGCACCTATAGGACCAACTTGAATGATGGATAAGGTTTGAACCCTTATGTCACAAAAACACAACGGAGAAGGTTTCCATGAAGGACATGTATGGGGAGGATCTATTATGGGAGTGGCATGAATATGTTGAGGAATATCAAAGTGTAAGAGGATTGTGTACAATCCTTAAAATAATAAATCCTTGATGAGTATTGACAATTTGTGATAGCCATTGACCTTGAGGAAGGAGAGGATTTATAATAATTTTGTCTTGAGGAGACTTCCTTGGAGGTAGCACAACTAGACAAACATGGAAAGGTGTTATGGAAGAAGATAAATTTTACAATGCACAAAAAAGGGTTGTATTTCACAATTAGTGTGAGAGTGAGGTGTATGTGCTTGAGAATGTGCTTAGTGGAAAGTTGGATAACTTAGATATAGTGTTATCGAGAGGTGCAAATGAGGACAAAACAAAACTAGTGGAAGAAGGTAAGGAAAAGAAGAATGATGTGTTGGATAACTGTGTGAGAAACAAAAAGGTTGGAGAAGTATACATTTTGAGAAGCATAGATGAATAAGGAAGAAGGTGCATAAACTAGTTTTTTCACAAAACATGTGTCAGATTCTTAAAGAAGTATTCAAAATGTTGTCCCATAGATAATTGCACATTGCACTAGATAGAGGATGCATTCAAGGAGAGAAAAGATGGAGAAATGTTAATGAGGACAAGCTTGATTCAAAAAATGAAAGTTCATGATAAGGAAAGGGAACATACATAAATGAGGTTGGAATGGTGTGTATGAAGGTAAACATATGGGTACATAAGAAAAGTAGTTACATAGTGTGTAAAAATAGGTGAGATGATATGCTATAAGGTGGTATCAATGCATAAGAAGGAGAGATCCTCGTGAAGGAGGATAAGAGAAGATAAGGTGAAGAGAGGAAGGTGAGAAGTCTTGATTCATAAAAAGTTGAATATTAATTTGTAGTGTTCAAAAAATAAGAGAGAGTAGAGGAGGAATACCACAATACATAATTGTGGACAAAGGAAGATAAGAAAGAATAAAGAAAAAAGTGAATTATTTTCCATTAAGGTAAAGGAAGAATAAGAGAACGTGGATGAAATTCCATAGAAGGCATATGAGGATGCACAAAGAGGTGCGCATGTAGGAGTATCCTATATTAGTGTAAAAGACACTCTTATAAGTCATAAATAAAAAGAAATAGGCATGACTGTATTTAAGAATAACATAATTGATATGTTGAATATAAGAGAAGTGAGAGGAAAAAACTTAAAGGTGATGTAGGATGTGAAATATTCATTATGAAAAATAATAAGAAGCCACTAAAGAAAGAAAGTGGGAAAAATAATAATCATCTCAAATTTGGTAAGGGAAGTGCAATTCTAATTTTACATGACATGGTAGAAGTATTTATAGAAGGTAGTTAGGAAGGAAATGATCATCTTAAAGCTGATGAGAAAAATAAGAATGGAGTATAGGAGCAGTGATTGATGATTATATCATTCCATATGCACAAGGAAAAGTGCAAAATAATGGAGAAGAGAAAGGAAGGAGGACAGATGGGAGTTATTGAACCCCATAGTGTTTTAAATTCCATTTGAGGCATAAAATGGAATGAAGAAAAGTATAAGGAGGACAATGAGATTACTATGTATGAGTGCCTATCTAGAGGTAGCAAGGAAATAGAGGAAGATTGTAATATAATTATGAAAATATGTATTTCAAAATACAATAAGAGGGATATATTGAAGGTATACTTACTCTTCATAATGGAGAAAATAATGATGGAAGTGTGTGCAATAGAGGAGAGGGTTGAAGTGCACAATTGGGAAGAAGGAAAAGGTATGGAATACCTTTAGCATAGGTGGAAAAATAAGGTGGGTAAAAAATCACAAGGGAGAAGCACATATTAAAGGAATGGGAGAAAGTGCACATAGAAGATAAGATATAAGGTGTACACAAGTACGTGAAATAGGGAGGTGGTTTTTTAGACACTTGGTGGAAGTGGATGGATAGAGGTGGGTGCAAACCCATAAGAGTAAAGAGGAAATAAAAGAGTAGAAGAATGGGAATTAAGAGGAGGTGAATGGATTAAAACTTAATCAAGTGAAAGATGAACAAGAGTGAAGTTTTTGGAATCAAAATTAGGATGGTTTATGTCCCAACCAGGGTTCAAAAGTGGAAGAAACTAACAACATGCCTGATTAAGTACCATGTTAGGTGGAAGGGTATGTTTTAACCTTGGAAGATGGAAAAAAGATTGGTTATACCACTCATACCCTACTCATAAGTAGGAGCTCCAAGTGTAATTAATTGGGGACTTTGATACAATAACATCCCAAAGGAAAAATAATTATGCACATTTTTACAAAGTTCCAAGTTGGGAATACTATTAGTGCATTATTCTAGATGCACTAATGTTAATTTTACTTAATGATTATATTTTACACTAAATGTAGTTAGTGTCTACACATGTCTATGGAAGTGTGCATTTAATTCATTCTCAACTCACATGTGTTACCACCCTTTTTGGAATCCACTTTTAGTGGAACCAATAGGGAAAGGGGAGATTTCTCTTATAGAAGATATTTATACCCCTCATCTTCCTCTATATTATTCCACATTCTGTATTATGTATTCTGATTCTTTATTTAGAGGCTCATATTTTACCCTCATGTTGTCTAATGGCTTGTATTGTAGCAATGGCCTTTAGATGTGATCCTTGGTAAATAGTGTTCATCACTCCAATATGGTATCAAAGTGGGAGTTTTCAGCCATTGCTCATCATTTAACTTTTTTCTACAGAATGAACTTCATCTATGTCTAGATTTATAAGTTATTTTGATCATTTTCACAAGTCAACTTTTTTGGTACATTTTTCAGGTCTTATAACCTATGCCATTAATTCCAAAAGGCCTCAAAATAATGGGATCACTTGTCAATCCATAAAAAACAAATATTTTTTTGAAAAAAAATGTTTTTTGTGGTTATAAAGCTTCCTAGAATAAATCATTGTAGATCTATACAATGGATTTATTTGTTATTTTTGTTAAAAACCTTCTGGGTTTTTAGAGATCTTTCTGGGGTTTCAATTTTTTTTGGTTATCTACTATTTATCATATTTTAGGTTCTAATGTTTGAATTAACAAGGCTTTGGCTTTAGTTTTTGCATTGATTATATTTGATACTTATTTGTGTTAACATTATTTGAGATTATTGATGCATTGGAATTAATTGCATTGGTGTTGTATAATTTAAGTGAAGTGTGATCTATATCCATTTGACATTGGTCTTAACATTTGATCCTACTGATCATTGACAATCCACTTGAGGGGTTATTTACCATGGTATCCACCTAGCTTGATATGGATTCAACAACTCATCAGGCCTATTTTTTACGACCCATTATTAGAGTATTATTAGTCCTCTTGATTTATATATACCTCCCTAAGTTGCACTTAAGGGGGTGTGTTTTTGCACTATTATAGATGCACTAATGCTATGCTTACTTAGTTAATTATATTTTACAATAAATGTAGTTAGTGTGTGCACATATCTAGGTAAGTGTGCATTTAATGCATAGTCACCTCACATGTGCTACCACCCTTTATAAAATCCACCTTTAGTGGACGCCACCTTTAATGGAACCAATAGGGCAAGGGGAACTTGATATTGCATAAGGTATTTATACCCCTTATCTCCCTTTTTATTATTTAATTTTATATATTCTGATTCTATATTCAAAGACTCATATTTTCCTCTCATGTTATGAAATGGATTCTATTATAGCAATGGTCTTTGGATGTGATCCTGAGTAAATAGTATTCATAACTCTGATACAATACACACAAGTGTAAGGCATAAAAATTGGATTGTTTTGATTATACACATTTTGCATGGCATACAATTTGTGAGTTTCCAAGAATTCAAAAATTCCAATTGTGTAGAAAGGGGATAAAATGGGAAGCCATGCAGATATGCGAGAATAAGGGAACACAAAGTTATGTATAAGACATGGAATGTGCAAGTAAATAGATAGTGTGGAAGTTATAAGGGATGATTGAAGTGCAAAAAAAATTAAATGGACAAGAATAAAAGGGAATTATAGTAAAATATCTATTACATATAAAATTCTAAGGGAGATACATGCTCAAAATTAAGTGGAAAACTCATAAGAGTGCGTAGATGGAGCCATAACATGTTATTTTTATTGAAGTCTTGGTTTGTGCATGTTTTCACAAGGTTAAATGTGTAGTTGTGTAATATTTATTGACATAGGATTATAATGATAATGAGCCATGTGTATCTCCTATGTTGTGTAAAAACCTCCTTTGCCTTTTTGTGGCACACTTGCACCTATTACACAATCCTACACACTTATCCACATCGATCTTGATGTTGATATTTCACACTAATATTTCACTTGTTTATAGACTTGTACACCCAATTCTTAATAATTCATAATATTTCACACTCCTCTACACCAAGCTCACTTATTGTCATATATGCCTCATTGGCACATACTCACAGACTCATGTGCCTATACTTGTCTCAGCTTTAACACATGTACATGTCAAACTTCTCCAACCATGTTGCTTACTAAATGACACTTCCATGACTAGAATATATCATTTATATAGTTGGATAGTTAGTCACTATGTACCTATAAGCTTAATTATCTCCCACAAGGAATATGAAATAATTTATAACTATCGATAATAAGTTTAATTGCTTCTTGTATTCTTATTGTATAAGTATGTAAAATATGCATCTGAGCAAAGGTCAATGCCATTCATAGTTGTAAAAATAGATAACATGATATGTGTATCTACTATTGCATGCATGCACTCTATCACATTGTACCATTTTCCTATTTCTTCATATTGAATAGAATTTGCATTTATACAATATAAGACATTTACTCTATTTGAATGTGTGATTGATAAATTCCATCTAAATTATTATACAAACATTTGATATTATAACAATGACTTACCACTAACAAATAGTTGTTTGTGACACACCTAGTCCTAGGCCCCTTATAATGTGGATTAGTGGTATCAGAGTGATATGGGGCATAGTCTATTCCATAAATGTCTTAGGTTTCAACCTATAGTACTTCTAAACATTTCCTACTACAAATTAGCTAACATTGAGTTGTTCATACTAGAATAATAAGCAAACAAATATGAGAAGTTGATTCACCATTTATAATCTATATATCAAGAGGGTGAATAAATTATTTATCACACCCAAGTGCAAGGAGCACCATGGTGCACATCGTAAATATTATGCATTCTGAGTTGGTGTTAAAGTCTAGTTGTACCTTTAGAAGCACCACTTTAAATGTACACAATAGAATATCAATCCTTTGTGTTATGGTCCTTACACCATTCTTAACATAAATGGTAAGATTGGATTTATTATTTATTTACCTCTATACTTGGGCATGCACCTAATATTCAATGTAAAACTCTTCCAACCTTACATTAAACCACTTATTAATCAAATAGGACACAACATCCTTATGATATTGACCCTAAACATTTACACCTAACATATAAGGATCAAATCATTTCAGTGACACACATGCACCCACCATAACACACATCAAATTTTTAGAGTGGTTAAAGTGGGGAAATATGCTAATGAAGCTAAGTGGTAAAAATATCAACAAATTCATGTGTTATTCTCATAGCTACACAAGAACTCCATGGAGAACATTAATCTTTAATAAAGGGTGAATGATCCATGCATAACTCCTATGTCATGTACATACCTCTTTTTCCTTCTTGCATCACACCTGCACTTAATACATAATCTTATGCACTTTTATGCACTAATCTCTCTCTCAATCTCATGTATAAGTATTTAAATTATTTAAAACCCTACATGTACAACTCGTATTCCTACATACTCTTCTATTTAAAGCTCACTTGTAGTCTCATACACCTCACTACCACTTGCTCACAGATTTGTATGTCTACACTTGTCTCAACTCTAGCAAACCTATGTGTTGGTTTTCTCTAACCACGTGGCTTACCAAGTGGTACTCTCCAACTTATAATATATTAGTTATCCAATTAAAGAGTTAGTTTCCATGTACTTGGAAGCTCAACATTCACCCAATAATGAATATAAAATGACTTGTAACTATGTTATTTGCAACTAATAATAATTGTAACTAATTTATGTATAAGTATGTAACATATGAATCTAACCAAGTTTCAATGCCATTCACAATTGTAATGATCAATAGCATGATATACGTATCTATTCTATCATACACACATTGTTTCACATTATACCATTTCCCTATTAGTTCATATTGAATAAAAGTTACATTTATAAAATACAAAACTTTTGTTCCATTTGAATGTGTGATTGATTTATTTCATCTAAATAATTTTATGCACATTCCCTATTATAATTATGATCTACCATTAGCACACAGTTATCCCCCTCATGCTTGGTCTTGAGTCCCAATAGCAAAGATAATATAATGACCCTCACAAAAAATGGGTCACACTTATTAAACACACAAGTATAAAATTATGCAAGGAAATAAAAAGGCATGGGAAAAATGGGGAAAAAATATCAACGAATGGGATAAAAGACACATGGTAGATTGAAAGTTATGGAGAACAACACACAAACCTAAAACTAGTCCCATAGATCCTATAAAAATTGGGAGGTTATAAAGTGGGATTTAAATAATTAAAATTTAAACTAGAACTACCAAAAATAGGTAGTTATAGACTTCTAAAACAAAATTGCCAAAACATGAGTATATACATGAAAACAGGTAGGATTTGAATTTTTTTAAATTAATGGTGGATGATGGGCATAGAATAATTGAGAATAGAGAGGCATCCATAAACCTAATTCTATGTAAGGACATATGGGGTCAAATTCCAAAGAGGATGGTTTAGAATGCTAAGGTATATCTATTGAATTAAATAGAGTGGATAAGGACTTAAGGGGATTGTGTTTAAGTGTAGAGAGAGAGAGAAAGAGAGAGAGATATAAGGCTTGTAGATTTGAATATATTGTAACCCTTAAGTTAATAAATGAAAATAAAAAATTATGATAATCTATTATGCAATAGTGGTGAGCAAGTTTTAGGATGTATGGTGTAAGTCATCCCTTCACTAGGACTCTTTCCACAACTACATCACAAGCCATGATAAAAAGTCATAAGAATTTTATTTGGGGTAATAAGAAACACTATGCATGTGATATTTTCAAAAACAAGATTATCCATGCTTAGGTATTAACTTTGCCTAATGTACAAATGCCCTTTGAGGTGGAAATTAATGGTACTAAGTTATGGGGGTTGTCCTATTGCATGGAAGTAAGTTCATATGATACCATTAAAATTTATTTCATGGTGTACTTATGAGTTATTGTACATCTGATAATGAACTCTGTGTTCTTGTTTAATTGGTCAAGATATAGAATCACTCTCTTATAACTAGGGAAACTATTATCCAAAAATATCACCAACCTATCCAATATTTATAAGCTCAAACCAAACTTTATCAAGATAGACACTATAAGTGGATGAGTGTTTTACAATAATTTAATCTGATCATTAAATATAAGAAAGGTGTGATAAAAAAACTATCTAATATTATCTAGATCTCATTTGCATTTGGCCACAAGCACCATTACTCTTCTTGACCCTTTTATGTGTGAGTCATATGTGGAGGGATATGAGCATGATGCAAATTTCAAGGAGACATTTATTTAAGAAATGTGGTTCCAAGGTGCAAGATTTGAGCCAAAGTAAGATTATTACCTTCAAGATGTGTTTTTTTAAAATTTGGGTAAGATTTCTATGCCTAAGGATGAAATAGTTTAAGTAATGACATAATCACATCAAAAGTTATACATCATATTGGTGTTACAAATACTATTACACATTTATAGAGTTATATTGATTGGACTAATATGCAATTTGATGTTTCTAAGCTTATAAGGGGATCTGTGTTATGTATTAAAAGAAAGCCTATTAATATGAAGTGGGGTTTGTAAATGGCATTATTTATTCCTTCTAGGCCATGGGAAAACATTTCCATGGATTTTGTAGGTGAATTGTCTATGTCAAAGAAGGGACATGATTATCTCTTTATGGTTGTGGACTAGTTTAGTAAGATGTGTATTCTTATTCCTTATAAGAAGATCCTCAAAGGTAATGATGTAGTTGAGTTATTATTTGCTAATTTACTATTCATTTTGGATTGCCTAGTTCTATTATTTCATATCAAGGCTCAATATTTTTGGGTATGTTTTAGGCCACATTGTGGGAGAATATAGATACTAAGATGGAATTTTTCACCCATAAACAGATGGGTAGACACAATTTGTGAACTAAATATTGGTACAACTATTGAGAGGGTAAAATGGAAGCATCCTAAGTCTTGGAGTGAAAATTTAGTGTATATTTAATATTATTATACTAGGACAATGCTTTATTCTACTAGACATAATCCTTTAAAAAAAAATAGCTACTTACCTTCATGTGAATTTGATGTTATTTTGAGATAGCCATATAAAGGAAATGATAAAGTAGATCTAGGGGTACACAAATTTAGAAGGTCCATTGAGAAGATTAAACAAATTCACCTCCAAGTTTAAGAGAGGTAGGAGTCATAAACCAAGTACAAAACAAGGCATGATTAACATAAAACTAAACATAGTTTCATTGTTGGATACAAGGTATGGTCATACTTGATTTGAGAAAGACTCCAACGTATGATTAAGAAGATAACATTTGAAATTTTGGACCAAGTTTGAAAGAATGATTTTATATTTGATTTGACTCCTATGAATATTTATTTAATTGTCAATGTTGAGAACTTATGACTCTTTGTACCTTATGTTAGATAATGAAGATGTAGACCTGTTGCCACCTTGAATTAAAGAATTCAATATTGATAGCCAGTTAGAACTGGAGGAGGATGTTGTGTTACAAAAAGAGAGGATAAAAAGAAGAGGAGTGCAAGAGCATTGGTTGGTTAGGTTGAAAAGTTAGATGCCCGTAAATGGAAAATGGTATTCTAGAGAAGATGTGGGGAAGATATTTCCTTATAGAGTTCTTGAAGATTTTAAGGAATCAAAAGCCTCAAATTAGGGAGGTATGATTAAAAATATGGATTTAATATACTATTTATACTTTCTATATGTTTCCCTTGTTCTCAATGTATGTAATTAATGCTTGTAAGACACTTTACATTAAAACCATAATTTTAGATAAGTTTAAATGTTAGAGGTAATATGTGGATGATATGAACATTTTAAAAGGGATGAAGCTACTAATTTATTTCTTTATTGATCTAAACATGATCTGAATACTTTACATTAAAACCGTCATTTTAGATAAGTTGCAATGTTAGAGGTAATATGTGGATGATCTAAACATTTTCAAAGGGATGAAGCTTATAATTTATTGCTCTTGAAATGGAGGGGTTTATCTTAGATAGTTTAATCACCACTATATTCAGGTGGTATTTGTGCAACTACATCAATGGTTGTATGACTACTAGTGTTTGTAGGTGGCAGTTGTGAAACTTCCCAAGTGGTTGCATAATTGCAAGATTGCATAGACCAGTAGCATCACCACCATAATAACACCAACATGAGAATGCTTTAAAATGTTTCCTCTAATTAATGACAATCATTTGAACTTCTTGGCATATTCTAAAGTAAGAAGGCATAAATATAAACCTTGTGTAAGGATAAAGACATCAGAGAATTTAATGAGGAGTTGTGAAGTTGGATTCATATTGAAATTTGTATGTTTTAGTATTTGTTCATATTATCTCATTGTTTCTTAGTTATTAGTCATTTTTTATAGTGTTGGTTTATTTAAATAAGTTTTGTAAGAGTGAAAATAAAATAGGTAAAATCTTGGTTAATGTAGTAATTGGTAGCTCTATCTATGAATGGTTGAAATTGTGGTAACATGGTACATTTGAATATTACATAGTGTAAATGGGAGTGAAATTGCTTGATCCACTAGAGTTTTTACCACTCTAAGTTTTGTCTAGGTTAATTCTTGTGTTTTGTGCTTTGGTGTTCCTTTTGTGCTTTTATTTATGTTCAAAATTATATACATTTATATTCCAACATAATAAATCTATGTTTTAGAAAGCAAACTAAACTAGAATATTCATTCTTTAATCACTTATTGAGTTAGGAATATAATATCCATGTTGGTGAAGATTGGTGTGGAATATCCACCTAATTTATATATCATGAGGAGAAAGATAAATCATGGTTAAAGGTTGGTAATATTTTAGAATTTGGTATTCTTAGATTCCATGAGGTTGGATTGATAAGGTGTCCATGTGATAAAATTTTATTTTGTAAGAACAAAAGGTGCGTAAGGATCTCTATGGGTCACTCTACTTAATTGTCTTCTTGAGGCGATTTTTAAAGTATTTGGGAAATAGTAGCCCGATCTTCTTCCTTGTTTGGTAATATTTCAATGCTCAAAAAATGAGGGTAACTTTATTATCCTAATCAATATGTCATATGCTTGAAACAATGTCTTCTTCTACAACTTTTTATCTAGTCAAGACTAAGTTGACGAATTGGACATTAGTTTCTAGCAATAGTCATATTATAAGTTCATTATCTAGGATAATGAGATTCTTAGAAAACTATGTGAGCCACTCTACATGTAAAAATTATCTTAACATGGCCAACACACTCTTCTTGATCATTGACATAGTTGAAATTATCTATAAATGACCAACATTAATTTGGTTATAGTCCTAGGTAAATTATATGATTTCAATAACAATGTGCAATTATGTGGGTTGTATTCAATTAAGTTCTGAATGATGGACTGGTCCTTGCACTACTAGAAAAGTCATGCATACCAAAATATTTGCATGTGGGTTGTACAAAAAAATATTAGCAGAGGTTCCTAAACCATCAGAACATGCTAAGGATGAGGATAGCTAGGTTATACTTTAGTGCACAAGATAGTGCATTGTATTCATATAAAAGGTTGGATAGCAGAAACATAACAAGGATGAATTAATGTGTGTTAAGTAGGAAGTAAGAACAACCCGTAATTAATTAACATAAATAGATTATTTAGATTAATTTATATAGAAAGTAATCAAACATTATACATAAGAACACATGCAAGGAACAAAGTAATAAACTACATAGGTAACCATAACCAGATAGTCTCTATTAATCTCTTCAAAAGTGGAACTCTATTCTCCTTTATATGTAAATGTCACATTTAGATATTCATTCAACTTGAATGCAATGGTTGATGTGGTAAATCATATCCAATTTGGTAATTAAAATAGTTACTTATTAACACATATGTGGAGATACATCGATATGATCTTTACTATCTTATAGGAGTATGAGTAGATGATGTTGATGGATACCAATTTTTGAAGGTTAAGTCAATCAAATCTTGGATCAGGTATTAAATTCTTAGGGATGACCATTATATGGTGAAATCTAGTTTATGTGACTTATTCATACCTTTCTTGAACTTAATTGCTTTCTTTCTCTCCTGTCGACATCCATGATGGCACACATGAATTTTCCTATGCATGGTTGGTGCACACTATACTTGGTATCTTGGTTCTCAAATGGTAGTGAAGAGATCATTCTACAAACACACATAGACAAAAAACATGCAAAAATAAGAAATCCTAATCTACTCGGTGTTACTTAACACCCACTCACTTAGTAGAATGAGATCAATTAAGACTATTGGTGATACGTTTTAAGCCTACAACCATTCACCCACCTTGGAAAAATGATTCCCTATAGATCTCTCAAAAAATGGTTTCTTACTACAATATTTCATGTATAACATAAGGCCCTTTCCATCATATCTATAATTCACTCAAAAATGCTCTGAAATAACTATAATATAACAAAACTGGTTGGTCTTTATGAAATTCCTTATGTTGTAGATTCCTATCATGCCATGATTTTTGGATCTGCTTATGAACTTCCTATGTCTAATATTCTCTATTTTAGTATTCATCCATTCTATTTAGTTTGATAATTTTGTTAGTGAGAGACTCATGATCTCCTAATCTCATGACCATTGTAATACATAGATTGAGTACTAAATATTCCATTGGCATAACTAATTCAATCCCATAGACCAATTATAATGGAGTAAAACCTATATCCCTCTTATAGTGTGTGTGATATGCCCACAAAATCATAGGACCCAATCATCTCTCTTGACATTGCAAATCTTTGTCAACATTTTGCCCAAGACTTTATTAGAAGCCTCAACTTGGCCGTTATCTTACGGATGGTACATAGTAGTTTTGTGATGAGAAATCATGAATTCTTAAGTAAGAACCATGATGGTTTTGTTTAGGAAGTGTGTCCCTTGATCACTAACGATCTTAGTGGGGAATCCAAAACTTGTAATAAAGTTCTCATAGAGAAGCTTTGTTGCATCCTTCACACCACTGTTGGGTGTTGTAATAACTTTAACCCATTTTTTTAAAGTAGTCGATCATAGTGATAATCTACCTTGATTTAATTTGTTTACTTAGTATATTGATAGGTCTGATAAAGTCAATGCCCCATTATTGAAAAGGTTGTTTGAATAACAAAGACTACAAGGACATTTCATCTCTTTGGAGTGGTTTACCCATGCATTGACATACATCACAGTACTACACTACTTTATATGCATCCTAAAAATGATTCAACCATCATAACCCAATCTGTAACAACTTCCTAGTAGTAGCTTCTCAAAAAAAATGTCCTCCTGCTATTCCTTGGTGTGCCTTCTATAAGAGTTATGGTCATTCATGTTCTAAAATGACCCTACATAGTACTTCATCCTTACCCAAATGATACAAAAACCCATTAATGATGGTATATGGTAATGCTCTGGTGACAAAATACTTCTTATCTCTTTCTTGGAAGTGCAGAGGGAATGCTCCTTACTCAAAGAAGTTAGCAATTGATTCAAATATTTAGGGATCAATGAAACATGAAATAAATGAGCATCAATAGAATCTTCCTATAATTATTTTGGTTCTTCACCATTGGGAATGCGACTGAGATGATCCATCCACATTTTTTCTCTGCTTGGATTGATGTTAATGTTAAATTAGAATTATTGAAATAACATCAACCACCCAGAGATGCATCGTCCTAAAATCAGCTTATTGATTAGGTAGCATAGAGTTTGATGATCTGTGAAAACTTTAAATGGTATCACAATAAGATAGTGTCAAATTTTATAGAGTAAAAAAAATATAGCCAATACTTATATTTCAATTGTCATGCAGTTCTTTTTTATGTTAGATAACTTCTAAATTTCAAAATAAATGGGGTGGTCCAGTCCACCATCTCCTAGATATGCAAGTACAACACTGACTACAATACCTAAAGAATCAATGTGCACATGAAAGGGCTTGCTACAATCTAGAAAGATGAGGATAGGTGCAATGATTAATCTTTGTTTTAATTCAATAAAGGCTACTTGGGTCCAAAAAACTTTGGACTTTTTCATAATAAGTATTCCAATGGAGATGAAATAGTTGCATATACCTTGATAAACTGATGGTAATACCTTATATGGCCAAGAAAAGATCATACTTACATGGAACTGATTGGTGGAGGCATACTCAAAATGACTATAATTTTAGCCTTATCTACCAAAATGCCTTCACTGTACACTACATGACCTAGTAGGACACCAAAAGGTGTTAAAAATAAACATTTTTTAAAATTTAGATCTATGCACATATCTTGATAGTGTTCTAGCATGAGGTGTAGTTTAGACAAATGTTCTTTAAATAAATAAAAAATTACCCAATAATCAATTAAACTTCCATAAATTCATGAATGAAATATTTGAACATAGTCACCACTATGCAAGAAAAAAATGTAGGTACATTCTTAAGGCCAAAAGGCATTACCTTATATGCAAAATATCGCCATTCCATGACAAAAGTCATTTTAGTTCTGTCTTCTTTTGAAATGGGTATTTGGTGATAGCTACTGAAGCCATCTGTGAATGAGTAAACTTCATGTCCTGTAATAGATTCCAAAACTTCATCTATGAATGGAATTAGGAATAGATCATTCACACATGCATCATTCAAAATGAGATAATCCCCACATACTTTGATCTACCTTATTTTATTAGTCTACACTACCATAAGACTAATCCAATCTACATTTTATATATGATAAATTATACCTGCATATTTTATTCTATCGAGTTTAGCCTTTACTTTCAACTTCATGTTTGGATTTAACTTGTATGACCATTTCTTTATAGGTCTTACACACTCCTTGAATTCGATATGATTTTTGCCTAAAGATGGATCAACTCTTGATACCTATAAAAATTTATTGGGAAAGACATCTTGATAATCTCGTAGGATTTGCATAGCTTCAAAAACTTTAACTTTTGTCCAGTAATCACCTATATGCACCAATTCATGAATATCCTCTATTCTAATGTTTGCTACATGATTTTTAATGGGCTACTGGTAAATCTTACACTTTTCCTCATCAATATATTATTATATTATTCATTACCCTTCCTATTCTAAATTTTTTATGCTATACATCTTGTCTTCTTCAGTAGGTTTTGTACCAAGGTCTTTTACTAGTTCTATTGGCCATTCAGGTTTAAATAAATTAGTCAACTTGATATCACCATCACTATCTGAATCTTTAATCTTTTCTTATTCATCTTGTATTTGGTATCATGGATACATGAGATATTTTTATTGTTCTTAGTATCTTTATATCTTTGTCATGTCGTATTTAGATCAGAAGCTACATTCTTTTGTGTAGTGGATTCCATCGTGGTGCTTAAATATTCTACACACCCATGGCATAGGAAATGTTTTATATTTAGTAGTGAGTTATGAACTAGAGGGTTCTCATCTTCAAAAACAAATGTATATATGAATTCACTTTGCACTTTCACCCAATGCTTTGTTTCCCTCTTGTCTTCTTGATGCATATACCATGTTGATGGTAAAGGAACAAGTGTATAATGAAATGTGTAAACCTAGTACTTTAGAGCCACACATTCCTCAGTATAGAATTTAATACATTTGTGAATATGTATTTCAAAACACACACCTTTTTGGAAGAAATCCCAATTGCTTTTGATGACCTGTGGTAGTTGAAATCTACTAATCATGAGTTTGCATGCATCATCCCAATCAAACTGATCATTTTTATTAATTGCCCACCATGTCACAATAAATACATTCAAATTATAATTCAAAGAATTGACCCATTGAATGATGGTAGGTACATGAACTTGTAGGTGAAAAATGAACTGATTGATATCCTCAGTTATAGAGTACACTAGAAGTTGCCTCTCATGTGTAAAGACCATTGTCATGGGTTAGATTTCATGATCACCATGAACCCAATTGAGTAGGTGCATGTCTAAGTCTCCACTAATAGATGAAGATATTTCATAAGGAAAAGTTCCTTATCTATTTATATCTATATAATCTTGTATATGATTATCTACTTGATAGAGAAATTCAACTTCTAAATGACTAGGGGATTTAGTAGACATGGATGCACAATCCTCTATGACAAATTGGGTTACTAATGGTTGAGTAACTACTGGTATTAGGTCTCCATTATTTATATGTCGTAAACTATTGAGTTAGTAAAGATTATACCTAAGGTTTTGTATGATCATACAAGAATTTGCACTTGGATGTGCATAGAACTTTTGGGTTCTCTTCAGAGTTTACCTTCATCCATCTAGTTTCTTGCATAACATATGGAGAATTTGGTTCAACCATAATGATGTAAGGTTTGTGTTCCTTATTCAAAGGAATGATGAAAACATTATCTCCCTGATGCACCTTTAATTTATTTTTTACATTAGTGATAGCCATCTGATCATCATATGCCCATTTATTGTAAATCAACATAGGGTAATGTGTTGTTGGTATCTTCATATTGATTACTTCAAAGTCACATCATAGGGTCATTTCTAACACTTTGATTTCAATGTATTCTAATCTACTAATGAACTTAAATCTTCCATAGTCGGCTAAGATCAAAGTTATTAGGCTATAACTTAGAACTAACTGTCTAATAGTCTCCCATGTAGACCTGACACTCATGTTGACTATGATACCAAAATCAAAGACAACATTTGGAATTTCATATCTTGCAACCAAAACATTGTTTCCTGCATCTACATCCCATTACTTGTTGGTTTTGATATGCTAGATAAGATTTTATGTCTTCTATTATCCTCAATACACATACTCCAGTAGAATATGTAGTAAATTTATGATGTTTTGAGAGATGTCTTCATTATGTATTATGCTTAATAGTTTTAGTAAATATTGCAATGCAATAATAACTCCATACTGATGCATAATGCACATGATTTGGCCATACATTTTATCATCTATTACTATAACATATCATTTAGTAGTGTATTAATGTTAATTTTTTTCAACATCTATGTAGTTTAATACATGAGCCCCTTTTTTATAGCTAGTTCCAGGTATTATCTAGCTTTGATTTTTGGATTCCCTAATCTTGAGGCATTTAAAGAGGAGGTAAACCTATTTTTGCATGATGATTCCATATAATATCATTCAGGATGGTATCTTCCTTAGGCTACACATTCACCATATTCACATTCATGATGTCCTTATCCTTTCTTTACTTTTCCAAAATAAGACACTCTTTTGTCTCATATTGGTCATATATTCTATAATATCTATAATAAGACTATCTTTGGGGATTCAAAGGGAAATTATGATGCACATGATTATACTCTCCACATAGATATCATTGCAAAGGAGGATATTAATAGTTATTTTCTCTATCACATTCATAACCTCCTATGTCTCCAGCCCTAGATCCTCTTTTGCTCAAATGATAACCTTCTCTATACCCTACTTGTTACTGTGTTATATTCCAATGTTGATGCTACTGGGTATTATGTCTACTTCTAAATTTTTATTGCATAACTAGTAAATCCCAAATTTTTTGTTTGTGTTGCATCATTACTGGGCTCCAAGTTGCTACATACTGGTATTGTGGTGATGATAGTGTCTAAGTCAGTGAAGGAGGGTTCCAATTGACTAGACCTTAAGGCTAGTACTATGGTGAACTAGGAATCCAATGTGGACCTACTTGGGTCACACAATATTTATCAACCTCTAGCCTTGGAATAATCTACTTTTTATAAGACACACTCTATGTAGTGATGATGAATACATTTTTAGTGATGTCTTATTTGAGCTCTTACAAATCCTTACAATTTTTTTCATCATGATTATGCAACTTACAAAAGGTATAATATAAATTTTGTGGGTTTTTGACATATTATTATAGGAGATGACACTACATTATTGTGTGCTTGACTACTTGATAGATTTCACAAAACTCTATCTTGATTTTAGGATAATCATTCTTATGATGTCTTTCTTTCCCACACTCTATACACCATAGATTTAACTTAGGTTTATATGCCTCATGATATTTCTCCAGCCTCTTTATAAAGGCTTGTAATGTATTTTCAATCTTAGAATTTATGACATGAGCTTCCCTATAGTCTTCAATTTTCCCTATACACAAGCAACAGATCTAGCATTTACTTTAATAACATATTGAGTCTACATAGTGGCATATATAAATTTGGAACACAATCCTTCAATAAACCATGCAATTTTATCTTTTTATGTTAAGGAAAATTCCACCTTATTTATAACATTAGAGAACCTATGATCATAGTCACAAACTAATTCTCTCAACTTCTGCCTTATCTCCTTCAAGTCTTGAATAGTTTGACTTGTACATTTGTTTATCTTAAACTCTTTGATGAACCACTCCTTAACTTATTATAAAATTTCTTACTGAATTTCTCTATAGTATATAAACTTGAGTGGTCTTTTGGTTAGTTCCCCTACTAATTCACACTTTTTTATAGCTTCATTAGTAATTCCCTTAGATTTCCATCTCATTTCATAGGTTAGTGAGTACTGTTTAGGGTCCGTAGACCCATCATATGTTACCATACATATATATCCTCCTACAACACCCATCATGTAACTAGTATTTAGGGAATCTAATGCAAAATTTTTATAATATAAGGTTACATTTTATGTGATCCTACTTGCATACTATGAATATTTATTTGTGCACTAGGAGAGTCAACCTGTACACTTTGTTTTTTTGTGTTTCCTTATTTTCTTTGCTTGGTTTCAACAAACTCTATGGACTTCAAAGACTTTGAAATTAATGATGTTTAAATTTTAGTACCCCAATGATGCACTTATTCAAAAAATGGACCTTCCAAATTACTGTCTTTTTATCCACCTGGTTGAAAACTTCTACTTGATTATAATAAATTGGGATACAAAGATGTGTGCTATTTTAATGAATGATTCTTTCTTGTGACTTCTTCTTATATGCTTGAATCTATCATTAATTTATGACTATGTTCTACTTCTTTCATTAATTCTTCATTTATACCTTCTGATAATACCCATTCTTGTATTTTCACACTACATCTATCATCTAATTTCTCTACTTATACACTATTCTTGCATTCTTCTTCAGACATATCTTCTTCATCTCGTTCTTCATCACTTCTTTATGTCTGCTATCATTCATCATCTTCTTTATTTGTCTCTCATTATTTGTCTCTTTCATCTCACTCATCACATATTCTTACTCATTTATCACCTATTTTACTTCTACTTATACCTCTACTCACAACTACCTAGGTATTCTTCTATTTACTCCATCTGTTCTACTATCATAGCTCATGTTCTGAATCTAGACTTTTCTTGTAAATCTTCTTTCCTTGTGTCTCCATTTTGGATTTAGGTTCAATCCTTATTTTCTAATATAATAATCATTCACTATCATATCACACATACCCTTATATGCTTGAAGTGACTACTCTATATTGGCTGGAGTAGGCACCATGGCCTTGCCCACAACCAACATCTTCATAAAGATAGGTAGTCACTAAAAAAATTTCCCTCTAATTCCTATGAAAAATAAGTCTTGCATAGATTTAAAAGATATGTATCATTATACTACAAACTTAGTTATGTATCCATCTATAGTAGTAGCAACCCAATAATCTATTACTCTTGTCTAGTCATTTTCTAATTTCTACAACCAGTCTATCTTTTATTCAGTCTAGATGATTATTTATTCCATTTATGGGTAAATAATATTTCCAACTTTAATAACCAATTAGATAGAAATTTAGGCAACTCAAACCAAAATATTTCATAAATCTCTCCATATATATTCTCACAAATGATTTCTTGTATGGTAAGACTAGTCCATTTTGATTCTATTTCAAAATTACATACTTTTTGGTCTAACCATGCCTCAATATCTCTTTTCCCTAGTAACCATATTAGCATAATTTCCTCCAAAAGGAGTGTTTACATGTTCACTACACCATTGTTAGTAGATATTCCTATTTTGGCTTTAATTTTCACCCTTGGAGAGGGATTTTCAGGCTCTCTCCAATTGAGCTACACAATGGGAACAACCCCAAGATGTGGGTCACCTATGGTGGGGTTGAACCTCTAGAGAAGGTTGGATTCATCTTAATGCTTGCATAGGGAAAAGGGTTAGAATGGGGAAAATTTCCTCCTAAAAAGGGTAAAAGGTGATGTAACAAAAAAATGAACACTCACATGAGCTTGAACCCACAATAGATTAGCATAAGACAACTATAGCTCACATAACCTCATAATATTTCTTATTGCATAATTATTTCATAGAAGAGATTTAAAATGAACACTAATCTAGACCTGTAATAGCTTGAAAACACATTGAAAGAGGCAAGAAGAAGGATAATGAAATAGGAATATTCTTCTTCATGAATTAATCATGCACAAGCATACTAAGCACTAATCAAAGGCAAGAGATAGGGAAAGAGTCAATATTATTACTTAAATAGGTAGTTATTAAAATATTTTGATAGGGTTTATCCTTATAAAATGATTACCCTTTTTCAAGATTCTCAATGAGTATCCTTGTCTCCCAGAAAGATCAAAATTCTAAATTTTGAGAACCCCTTGAATGGCTAAAAGAATGATATAACATAAAAAGAAGGAGAAGAGAGAAAATGGAGAATGACATCCATGAACAATTAATGATCTACCACCTTTAAAGGGATGATCCACCACCTTTGATCCAATCAGGACTAATACATCATAGACCAAATAACCTTCATTTGCTCTAATAGTCTTTTAGCTCTTTTCATTGGTTGAGAAATCTACACTAGAAGACAAGGGTTTGTTTTATAGATGGGCGGTCATGATCCTTACTAGGAAGGAATATCCTCAAAGTTTTTAAACAACATTAAATGCTCTATTGTGATACTCCAATCCCCATATCTCTTCATTATGATCTTTCATGCCATCACCACTTGCTTCATTATGAAGGCAAGGTTTTTATATCCATGTACCTAATAGAGCCATGCCCAAGTCTACTTTTTATGGCTATTTATCAGAGCTAGGGATATATTGAAAGATGAGACACTCCTTCATAGCCACATATCTACCCCATTTTAATATCTAAACATAGGTCCTTTTTTATAGTTTGAAAACCAATCTCCTTTATTAGTTTTCCTATCAACAAATGAAACTCTCCATATGGTCTCATCTCATTTAGACAAAAAGTTGTTGACCCTTGATATGTCTTAGGTCTATATACCTATTTTATCTCCATAGAGATCTAATGGTGATGTTCAATCTTGCTATACCTATTCTAGTTTAACATATATCTTATTTCATCATGGTTCCTTTGTATTTGCTTTGCTCAAGTCAAAAACTGGTTCATCGACCTCCACTAGAATGTTTTGGATTTGACCTTTGTTTATTGGTTATCAATTTCCAACTCAAACCTATCAATTTATGTCAAAATATATTCTCTTTATTGGTCTCTAGGATACACTGAATCTGTAACTTTAACTCACACCATTATATCTAGATGTTCGAATGAATGTGAGTCTTTAATCTAGATCTTCTAACTCTTTGACCTACTTGTGTGTCATATATATTTGGTGTATGAATGAATAAAAACCTTTTATGTTGTTGGGACCCACCATTTGAACTCAAAAAAATAATTCACAAGGCCCAAAATTGACATCTACGTGCTCATATTTCATGTTCATGTGAACATCTTTGACATCTGCACACATGTCTTAAGATTTTTAAACCCCAATGGTTATTTTTTATGGCTTCAATTTGATGTTTGTGCACCCATAATTTTACATTTGTGTGTTTGTCATTGACATCCATGTGCCTGTATCTATATTGAACCCTGATGGTTATTTGTTTTGGATTAAATTTGATGTCCACATGACTGTCTTCTTCTACCTGTTCTACTTTGAAGACTTATATCTTGAGATAGAGAACTCAGTGAGACATGAAATTTGCAGAGGATGGTCTTGGAAAGAAGGGCATTGATTCTATGTGATACTTCAATCCCATGAGGATTTTTGTGCATAATTATAAAATGCATAAGTAATCTGACCCATCCATTTTTTTATGATATCCTAGTGACAATCTAGTTCATTTGTACTTATGTTATGAGCTTTTACTTGATCCTTGAAAGATTTGATGAATCCCCTGAGGCTTGTGCAACCTATCCATAACCTTGAAATGATTAAACACCATGAAACCTATTTATATCCTCTTCTTTATAACTCTATATTTTTTTTAAACCTTTGGTCCACTCATTCTATTAAACCATGCAAAAGCTTTTGTATGTGGGCCAAAATTAGCCAACATTTCTAGGGACATCCTGGGGTTATATGCTTACTATGTAAAGACTTAGTGGCCTTAAACTAATCCATTGGGTACACAAAGTCATAGTCTCTCTTCTCAAATTAAACTATTTTTGGCTTGACTAGAGCGTTGACCCTTTCTAAAAAACCTCCTCTTGAAGTAAAAGGGGACAAAAGATCAAAAAAATAATAAATGTGCCAAAGGCACTTATTGAAAGGGAAACACATAGGTGAAAGGAAATGTTCTTAAGGCACTTAGAGAAAAGCATAGAAAATTATTATAATATGTTATAATATCATACAATAAATGCAAACTTTTCTAATAACAAGGATTTAAATGAATGCCATTAAATGGGATGAGTAATAACTCTCCATCCAATTGGGTAGGCTAAAAAGCATTATGCTATTCTCATCTATAGATTAAATAAGAACCACTCCATAAGCTGTCAAACTTGGTATGGTTTCCTATCTTAGCCTTATTTGAGTCCCATCTGAGGACTAAGTCCCCTTATTTGAAGTCTCTTTCTATGGCTCTCTTTTCAAAGGCTTTCTTGACCTAAGCTTGATGTGACTCTAATGTCTTCATTACAGGGTCCCTAGTTTCTTTGAGCTCCATGAGCTCTACCACCTTTATACTCATAGGCTCACTCTCCATCAAATCAAGTTGATGAGATAAATCCAATGTAGGTAGTTCAAGAGAAATGGAAACTTTTGCTTCCCTTCCATATATAAGGGCATATGGATAATTTCCAATGACAAGTTTGAGAGTCACTCTGTCAGCCCATAAGGTTGTCCTTAGATTTATATGCTAGACCCTCTAATTTTTATCCATGGTCCTCTTAATAATCCTTATAAATTTATTTTTTGTGGACTCTAATAGTCCATTACCTTTGGGGTAGTAGTTGGAGGATGTGCTGAGGTAGATGCCCAACTTAAGTGCCCATTAACTTGTCTTCATGCCAATAAATGTTAAGCAATTATCTGATATTATAGTAGTAGGGACCCCAAACCTAGTCACTATGCTGTCATAGAAGTCCAACACTTCTATATTATTATATTTTTTCAAGGCAATTGCCTCCACCCACCTAGTGAAGTAGTTAGTTACAATGAACACCCATTTATGTCCTGTACTTGAAGGTGGATTGATCATCCCTATGAAGTCCAGCCCCAATTGCATGAATGGTTTATATACCTAGATTAATTTGAGTGGAAGGGAAATCAATATTTATTTTCCTATAAAGAGAACACACTTTTGACATTTATTGACCCATGCATAGGCATCTTTGAATAGGCTATGCAAATAATAACTAGCTCTCATTACCTTTGTTATTATTGTTTTGGGAGTGAAATGGCCTCTTGTAGGTCCATCATGAAACTGATCTAAAATATTTTCCCCTTGGTCATCATCTATGCACCTAAGGATTAATCTATTTAGGTCCCTTCTTTGAATAACACCATCAACTAATGCATAAGGTATGGACTGAAGCCTAAAATACCTTCTTTTTACTCTATTCAAACCTTGAGGGAAACCTCTTATTATCAAGAAATGTGTCATTTCCTAGAGCTAATTATTATGAGAAAGAGGTGCATCTACTTGTGAGTTGTCTTATTTCACCAAAACAACTTCTTTGTCCTCTTGAATATCATCCACCATGTTCTCATAAAAGCCTTTACCTCTTACTAGCTTGGTGACTTTGATCTTTACATCATACTCCATGACCTTGGTAATCCAGTTAGCTCTATTGTCATTCAAGTCTTTATTAAGGAAGAAGTCCCTAACTCTAGGATGAGATGCCATAAGATGAATCTTTCTATTAGAAAGCATTAGTCTAAACCTTTTAAGGATTCTTAAAGTTGCAAGCACCTAATTTTCAATAAAGGTATACTTCACCTCATATCCTTCCATCCCTTAACTAAAAAAGGTAATTGGTTTCTCAAGTCCTTCACCATTATTTTACATCAATATAGCTAATATGTTTTTAATATTAGAAAATGTGTACAATATGAAATCCTTTGAGAAATTAGGATTCATGAGTGAGGGTGCTTGAGCAATGGCTTGCTTAATGGCCTCAAATGTTATTTTACCTTCCAAGAAAAACAATTGATATTCTTCAACATGGTGGTGATGGGTTTGAAAAAGTTTGAAAAGAGAGATATAAACCTTCTCACAAAGTTGATATTCCTAAGGAATCTCTAAATTCCTTTTTTAATCTTGTGTAGAGATAGTGCTAAGGCAACACTTATTTTTTCAAGGTCAATGTATAATCCTTCCTTTGAGATAATGTGACCCAAAAGTTTGACTTAATGGATGGAAAACACACATTTATTGGGATTTAAATAGATCCCATACTATATGCATATTTAAAATATCAACCTTAGATAGTCCATGTGCTCATTACCTTTCTTAGAGAAAATTGTAATGTCATCCAAGTAGACTAGTACCATTTGATTCAGGAACCCTTAGAAAGCCATACACATGGCTCTTTGGAAAGTTTCCCCTATATTTAAAAACCCAAAAGGCATATTTTAGTTATCATATGTGCCCCACTTTATGGTGAAATAAGTCTTATATTGATATTATTCTCTCACTAGTACCTGATTGTAACCTAAATATCCATCGAAGATAGAGAAGTGTTTTAAACCAAAAACTATCTGAAGGAGTTGCTCCATAGATGGTAAAGGATAGTGATTCTTCAAAGAGAACCTATTTAGATCCTTGAAGTCAACACACAATCTGATCTCCCTACTCTTATTCCTCATAGGTACCAAATTGGCTACCCATGAAGAGTGATTAATGGGAAAGATGATATTGGATTAAATCAATTTGGCTAATTCTTTCCTCATAATCTCTTCTATTTTAAGGTTTATAGGCCTCTGCTTCTACTTGATAGGCTTGGCATTAGCCTATAGTTATATAGTGTGTTGGGTTAGCTTGGTATTAAAGCCTCTTAGGTCACTATATTCCCAAGAAAAGATGTCTACATATTCTTTACAAAGTTCTATAAAGTATTCCTCTCAACTTTAGTGCTTACCTTTCCAAGATTGAAGAGCTTATCTTTAAAGATAAGGACTCTTTCATAGTTCTCTTCATTAGTTGACATTACTGCCTTATATTTTATCAAATTATCTCCCTCATGAAAAAGACTTTAAGGGCAACAATCCCTTTAGGAAGATTATTGGATCTCAATTGAACTATTTTCTCTTCATAATGATGTTGATTTTTTTTTGTTCACTGAAGAGAATTCTACTTTCTTCTACAAGAAACAAGAAATTTGCTTATCATTTTTAAATACATGCTAATGAGATTCATTCTTTAGCACTGATGGTCTCACCACCACTTTGACATGTGGGTGTACCTTAGTCTTTTTCAAATCATTAGAGATATCAAATTGAACTCCCACAACTGCCAACCTATCAACATGCTTATTCTAGTTTCTTGGTATGGATTGGATGTTAAAAATCTCAAAATCCTCAATTAGGTCTCACACTCTATGTTTTTAGGACTTCATTAAGGGATTCTTGGTGATATTCTAGCTTCTAACCTAGTGCACTATTAACTCACTATCCCCATAAACTTGTAACTACTTATTCTTCTCTTATTATCCCATTGAAGGCCATGGATAAGACCTTCATATTCTACTACATTATAAGAGTAAATGAATTGGAAATTGTAAGAAGATAAATATTTTTCACTTGAGGGGGATGCTAGTATTGCACCTGCACCCATTCCATGTTTTCTTCTTGAACCATCAAAGAACAATTTCTATAAGCCACTAGGATCTTCTTCTAGTCTAACGAGGGATGACATGGATTGATTCTCTTCATGTAAGTAGTAGATACCCATGTCTCTATCCTCAAAATTTTGTAATGGCTCAACTAATTTATTATCATTCCATAATTCATATAGGAACATATCAAGTACCTCTTCAAGATGGGTGTTTAGTTCTTGACTAGCCAGATGTTCATCCTCATCTAGGATATTGTAGTTAAGGTTTTTGCTATCTAGCCCATAAGACTCTATGTGAAATTTTGAAATGGGATCAACCTTAATAGATACCTTGGTTCCATATCTTATCCTAAATTCCATGTATGACCAATCTACTATAAGATAACCTCCAATATTTTTAGTGAATTCTCTAGATAGACATAGGGAAAAATGAGGAGGAACATCTAGAATCAACACATATTGGACAAGTATGATACTAGGATAACCATGTAGGTTAAATAAGGTCCTTGATGATATCATATGGCTTGGTGGAAGAAACATCAAGCTACAACACTCCCTTTGATTGGGGATCATACTTTAGATCAAGCTAGTTAGTTATAGACTTTGGCATTACTAAGGTGCTGGCCCCACTGTCTACCAAGCAATTATGTACCAAAGAGTCACCAGTGATTAATGAAATGTATAAGGGAAGAGGTTTGACCACCCTACCTAATTAACCTTCTCACTTTGTCCTTTGGTTGCATTGGTGAGAACCTTATTCACCTTGCTTGATGGCTTTTCTACAACTAATGAAATATTAATCTTAGGCAAACCCTCTTGAAGAATTTCCACCTAGATAGGCATGGAAAGCATATCCCACATTGGCACACTCACATTTGAGTTCTTCATTTTTTCCATAATGTTGATGGGTGAACCAAAAACCTTTGGTTGTGCTTTGGGATCCATAATTATACTATGAATCTATGAGTTTTGGGGAGCAAAGACATTCCCTTGATCTTAATTATTTGGAGTTATTGGAACCTTTGGAACAATAGAAGATCTAATTGGATTTGATATTGAAGGAGTAATGGTAGGAGGCTCTTTTAATGCTTCCTAGTTACCATTTATATTCCTTCTTTTAAATCTTATATTATTTTTCACTGGGATGTATGCCTAGATAAAACTAGCCTACTAGTTGAGTGCATAACACTCCTCTTGCTCATAATTCACTATTGTAGTAGACAACTAGCTTGGTCCTTGATAAGGGGTTTTACCTTGTTGAGGATCTTCTAGTCTTTTCATCATAGACACCTATATGTTATCAGCCATAAGAGCTTGATTATACCCACAATTTGTAGCTTGAGACCATTGATCATTGAAAGCTTGGTTGAAGTTAGTGTTTGGGATAATGGATTGCCTAAAAGACTGATTCCAAGGCATAGTACCCTCAGCTTCTTGAGCAACATTATTTTGAATATGGACCAAAATGTTGGAAGTTCTTGCAACATTTGGATTATAGTTGCTCTATCTATTATAGCTAGGTTTTACTTATTCTTGGTTTTGACCTTGGCCTAAGTTATGGAAGTTTCTATTATAGGGTGGCCTATTTGATTAATAAGCTTGTTTTTTAGGTTAATATGAGGCTTGGTGAGACCCATTAAAATATTATTTCCTCTTAATATTTACTAGATCATTTCCCAAATATTGGAACATGCTTTAAGCTCTTGAAAGTTCTTTTGTTCTTGAGAATCACTAGATCCACTAGTGGAAGCCTTTTCTTGATTAGGTAAGGGTATAACAATAATTGTAAGCATAAGAGGAATGATATCTAGGGGAAGAATAGAAATAGGAAATGGTCTAATCTTAGGGAACAAAGGCATTGGTGGTCTAGGCGTAAGCTTTCCAACCTACACTAGATAATTTTCTACTTTGATTGCCACCTCATATGCATTTGGCAATGTGTTCCCTCTCATAGACTTGATCATTACTACAATTTCACTATTAAGGGCTTTTAATAGTATAGGAAGGCAAAGTTAGGGGTAGGCCTAGCAGAGATTGGGATTCTATCCCAAGTTTTTTGGAACCTTGTATTGAAGTCTTTCATGACTTCATGAGTGGTTCTTTTTATTACAATTAATTATTCTACAAGTGACAAATGGCCACTTTTATCTGTAAATATTTTACACAAATCCTCTTCTAATTAGTCCCATTGGTAATGGAATTAGAAATAAGGATTCTATGAAAATCTAAGGCTTTACCTTTGAAATAAATATCTAATAACCTAATTTCCACATTTTCCTCATTGACATCATGAATATTACAGAAGTTAGCTATATCTATGAGGTTTTTAGAAGGGGTTGTAGCTTGGTCTTCATTAAAATAAGGGACACTTTTGAGAGATTCTACTAGAATAAAATCATATTGAGGGATATTTATAGGACTTTGTTTATTAAAATCCATAGAATCTCTTGGTATCACCATGGATATGAAGGGGTTTAACAAAGGTCTCCTTGCAAGGGTAAGCCTTGAAAATTATTTAAGAATAAATTTGCCTTTATATGGATGTGTATTAGCAAACCTTAACCTTTTGATTGAATTTAAAGGCAATTAAACAAATCAAAAGAGAATACCTCTAGAATTTGATGTTGTTGTCACCTTTGTCATGAGGTGTAGTCACTGCTTTACTACCAAGATGTTAAATCTTCTTTTGGAGTCACCAAATGTTATTGCTTGGAAGCTATAACTGCTATAAATTAATCAAATCAACATCAACTTTAACTAATCACATTTTAATTGGGTCCCACTAGGCATGTCATAAACTTTTGTAGCTTCAATTTTCACCCTTGGAGAGGGTTCTTTATGATCTCTCCAATTGAGATACACAATGGGAAAAACCCTAGGCTATGGGTCACCTATGGTGGGATTAAACCTACAAATAAGGTCATCTTCCTCTTGATGCTCACCTAAACTAATGATTTCATAGGGAAAAGGGTTAAAAGGGGGGAAAAGGACTCCTAATAAGGCTAAAAGGTGATTCACCAAAAAATATGGATACCCACATGAGCTTGAACCCACATTCGATCAACATAAGATGACTATAGCTCACATAACCTCACAATATTGATTATTTCATAAAAGAGGTTTAGACAGAACACTAATCCAAACCTATAATAGCTTGAAAATACCTTAAAGGAGGCAAACAAAAGGATAATGAAATAGGAAGATTTTCCTTCATGAATTCATCATGCATAAGCCTACTAAGTACTAATTAAAGGTAAAATATAGACACAGAGTCAATATTATTTATTTAAGAGGTATATATTACAATATTTTGATAGGGTTTAGCCTTATCAAATGATCACCCTTTTGAAAGAGTCTCAAAGAGCATCCTTGTCTCCTAAAAAGATCAAAATTCTAATATCTAAAAACCCCTTGAATGGAGAAAAGAATGGGATAATATAGAAAGAGGGAGAAGAGAGAAAAGGGAAAATGCCATTTGAGAAAAATTAATTATCTGACACCTTTCAAGGGATGATCCATCACCTTTGATCCAATTAATACTAATACATCATAGACCAAATAGCCTTCATTTGCTCCAATAGTCTTTAACCTCTTTTCATTGGTTGAGAAATCTATACTAGAAAATAAGGGTTTGCTCTGTAGATGGTGGGTCATAATCCTTACTAGGAGGGAAGATCCTCAATTTTTTTGAATAACATTAAATGCTCCATTATGATACTCTAATTCCCATATCTCTTCGTTATGATCTTCCACACCATCTTCACTTGCTTCATTATGAGGCAAGGTCTTTATATCCATGTACCTAATAGAGCCATGCCCAAGTCTAATTTTTGTGGTTTTTTATTGGAGCTAGGGAAATATTGAAAGATGAGACACTCCTTCATAGTCACCTATCTATCCCATTTCAATATTTGAACATAGGTCCTTTTCTATAGTTTGAAAACCAATCTCCTTTATTAGTTTTCCTATCAACAAATGAAGTTTGTCATGTGGTCTGGTCTCACTTTGACAACAAGTTGTCAACCCTTGTAATATATTAGGTATACAGATCTATTTTATCTCTATAAATATCTAATGGTGATGTTCAACCTTGGTGTACCTATTCTAGTTCAAACTAGATCCTATTCGAACTTAGTTCCTTTGTATTTACTTTGCTCAAATTGAAAACTGGCTCATGGATGTCCATCAGGAGCTTTTAGATTTCCAATTTTTTATTGGTTGTTAATTACCAACTATTACCTATCAATTTGTGCCAAACTATCTTCTCCTTATTGGTCTCTAGGATACATTGACTCCTTGAATTAAACTCACACTATTAGATCTAGATATACAAATGAACACAAGCCTTTGATCTAGATCTTTTGATTCTATGATCTGCTCATGTACCATAGATATTCAGTGTATGAATGAGCATGAGCCATTTATCTTTATGGGACCCACCATTTAAACTAAAATGGATAATTCATAAGGCCTAAAACTGATGTCTGTGTGCCCATATTTGATGTTCACATGAACATCTTTGATGTCTACATGAATGTCTTAGGATTTTTGAACCCCAATGGTTATTTATTGTGGCTTAAATATGAGGTATGTGCACCCATAATTTGATTTACATGTATCCATCATTGATATTTTCATGTCCATCTCTATTTCAAACCCCAATGGTTATTTGTCGTTACTTAATTTTGACATCCATGCGATCGTCTTCTTCTACTTGTTTTACTTTGGAGGCTTATATATCGAGATAGAGAACTCATAAATACATGAAATTTGTAGAAGATGATATTATCATAAAGGGAATTTATTCTATGTGATCCTTCAGCCCTATGAGGCATTCTAGACATACTTATAAAATGCATAAGTTAGTTGACCCATCTAGTTTTGCATGTCATCCTGGTGATGATCTGGTTCATTTAGACTTGTGCTATGATCTTTTATTTGATATTTGAAATATCTAATGAATCCTTTGAGGCTTATGAAACCTATCCCTAACCTTGAACTAATTAGACACCATAAAACCTATTTAGATCTTCTTTTTCATAACTCTAGACCTGTTTAAACCTTTGGTCCACTCATTCTATCAAACCATGCAAAAGCTTCTGTATGTGGGCCAAGATTGGTTAATAGTTTATAAAAGATCATAAAATGTTAAGGATGAGTATAGATAGGTTATAATTTAGTACACATGATAGTACATTTTATTCATACCAAAGTTTGGATAGTAGAAGCAAAGCAAGGATGAATTAATGTGCATTAAGTAGGAAGTAAGAACAACTAGAAATTCATTAACATAAATCAAGTATTCAAATTAATTTAGATAGAAAGTAAGAAAAAATTATACATAAGAATGGACAAAAGGAACAAATTAAGAAACCACACATGTAACCATAATTAGACATTCTCTATTTATCTCTTCAAAAGTGGAACTCTATTCTCCTTATAAACATAAATATATATAGTCATTTCCAATCTATGACTATTCATATTCTTCTCATACATGGTGCCAAAAGTGGAGTATGTTCATATTATAACCTATTAAAAATCATGGAGATAGGAAAAAATAGACTTATACATGACAAAATGAGTACATAACACATGAATATCGAACAAATATCCTATGCAGATTTCTACTCTGAATTCTTCTCCCAACAAAAACACCGAACCATTCCCTATAGTGTGCACCAAAAATTGTTGACTGGAAAATTTGTAGTAGGACAAATTTTATACTTTTGGTCAATAGTGTGGGGACAAAGTCTCTCTCCTATTATCAAGTAGATATACCTTTATTGAAAATAGGGAAAGTGTAGCAAATGAAGGTATTTAAAACAAAAACGTTTTCTATATGGGTTTTATGACTTTTAACCTAAAAGTATGTAAAGGTAGTCAAACTAATAAATGAAAGAAATAAGGGTAGTTTAGGAGGGGAAATTGGGGAAAAGAAAAATAAAGAGAGAATAGAATAGTTTCAATAAGTTAAAAATATAAAACTATCATAACCACCCTAGATTGTGAACTCCAATAAATTGAGATCTTTATCATTCAAATGAAGTGGGAAAGATAGATTTTTTAAACTTAGGAGTGAAATGCATACACTAGATATACTGAATGATTCAAAGAAAACCATACAAAAAATCTATATTTTTGCATGAAAATAAATATAAAATTTATTTCCAACCTCACCAAGATTTTTCTATTTTGAAATTCCTAACACTAATTTCAATAAACTTCTAGGTTAAGAATCTCACATTTCTAATAATTTAACAACAATGTTTTCACAAATTGAAAGATCAAGAATAAAATTAAATTGGCATACACATACATACCATTCATATAAAAGAGTTTGTGACATAAAGTCCCTGAAAATTTCTTCTATATTGATTCTTTGGAATTATACATAGATAAATTCTCTCTTGAATTTTTGAAAAATAGCTTCTATTATCAAAAAGTCCTATTACCATGAGTTGACCTCCTATTTATAGGTTATGAGGTCATAAGTACATTATAAAAACTTTGTAATTGACTTATTGTGATAAATTTTCTATTTTATATTCAGTTTTTAAATTGACTTTACAAAATGAAAACATAACTTTTTAAGTCATTTTCAAAAAGTACAATACATTTGTTAAGTGGAAATATGATCTGAAACTATGAGTTTCTTTGATTATTCTACTTGGTAAAACTTGATTCTATATAGAGATTATTTTTGTTGAGTGGAAATATGATCTAAAACTATGAGTTTCTTTGATTATTCTACTTGGTAAAACTTGATTCTATATATTCTTAACTTTTAAATATCTCGCACAATCATTTCTCTCACAAGAACAGCTATAAGTCAAATGAGTAAGTCAAACATCAAATGCATTGGTTTCTTATTTTAAAATTTTGAAGAGGTTCATAAGTATTTGATTGTGATAATCAATGGAATAATGTATGATACTTAGATTATTCATGGTATTAATAGTGAATGTGTCTATCTCAAATAATTCTTATTTCACCATATTTTAGAATTGTTCCTTAAATTCAGTAGTTGCATACTCTTTTGATTCATCTTCATTCAATAAGTCACAATAATTATCACAAAAATTAATATGAAATTTAGAATTCATAGTATCACAACTCTTCTTATGACTTTGTAGATATTTCATTATCGTAATTAAATTACAAATATTAAAATCTACACATTGAGTGCACATGTGTGAATAATTATCTTTTGCCTTGTCAAAAATACCCTTAGATACCAATAAATTTTCATCAAGAATAAGCATGTCCTACAAGTCTTTTATCAAACCTTTCCATATGCCAAAATATTTTTCAACTATTGCAATTTATTCATCAATTTTCTTTTGTGCAAAATTAATCCAATCACGAGATTTTTGGTTTTCATCAAGGAATTTCATATCATTAAGAACTAATTTATCTACCCAATATTACATAAACTTACTGTGGTTGCTATTTTTGTAGATTTTGGAAACCATTTCTTTATCAATTTATAGTTTAGAAGTTGATGCTGGTGTATTTATAGGAGTAATTAGTGCAGATGTAGTGATCATTTTATGAGAAGTTTCTCCTACATTCAAAATCTATTTTATCTATACTAAAAGCATATGTACATTTATTTACAATTAATCTAGCATCACCATTTTAACCCATTCAGTATGACCAATAAATTTTTGAATTATAATAGGATCTAGTTTAAAATATATATTAAAAACATCATATTTGCTAGAGGAAAGGATGCTTTCATCATTATTTTTATCCATTTTCAGCATTGGATTCAAACTAGTGATGAAAACATCCAAATGCATCTTCGAGACTTGTTTGTTGACTTATGATTTCCATATTCACTTGGGTCTCCATGTTTCACCATTAAAGAACTTGTCCCTAGATATTTTGGTTGTAAAATGCTATTCTTTGAAGCAATAAATTGAAGTAGAGGCATGTTCTCAAGGCCTACAAGGGAAGAAAGATAAACACTAAGCCTCCATATAATTTTGATTATGTTGGGATAGATATTTGGATATTATTACCAACATGCTTACAAGACTGAAGCCAACTCTTATAGAATATTCTATGAACATGGCCTCACATTAAGGAAAAAATGTATTTTATCAACTTTCTTACATCTCATATCACTGAAACATTATCATTCAAAATTAAAAAGATAAAATATGGTAATAAATATACCCTAAATACTTATTAAAATACGTTAAATGTATTAACATAAGTTGTTTAGAGATTTAACATGCATTTAAATGGATTGTGGTTTGTCCAAATTTCCCACAAAACTATTGATAAATGTATGTATCTACCTTGTGGTTGTAATTCTTTTTTTCCCATGTCTTAATGTTATAAAAATTTAGAATTGTATGATTTTAATAAAATACATATTTCATACTTTTAGGTTAAAAATCAACCATAGAAACAAACAAGAGCAATCAATTCGGACCTTTGGAGCCATCCATTGGTAAGTGTTAGTAAATATGTGAGCATTATTTTTGTTAATGTTGTAATTATTTGTTTTTTTTTGAGACAACTAATTTATATTAATATTTTTATATTAGTTTCTTCAAAGTGTAAAAATGAGTAAGATCATTCTAAATTAAAATTATAAAAATATTAATTTCCAACATTTCAGATCTCACTCCTAAATCAATATTTATGGAAAATAAAAATTATGCCAATGATTATATTTTTCTATTAAAATATACAATTATTTATGATAATATTAATAATCATATTTTAATATTTGATTATTGGAAGATATATATTTAATAGGTTCTTTTCCTTATAATTATACTTGATTAATTATTACAAATTTTACACATAATAATATAGCCTTTTTCAATTATTTATCTCCACATTAATATCTATTTACATCAAACCTATTTAATTATTTAAAAACTTAGCATTTGTCAAGAAACAAAATTTAGTTTTTGAATTACTTATTAGAAAAATTACTTTAAAATAATTAGGTGTCTAAGTCTATAACTTAACTTTAATAATTGTAAGTGAAGGAAATTTGAAATTTTTTATTTAAACAAAAGTTTAAGATGAAAATTCCTTGATGATGTGTTAAATTATCTTCCTCCTCTATAATACTTGTTATGATACAATATTTTACTATTGGAATGCATCGTAATTATTATTAATAATCAAAAAGTAATAATATACGACAATGGTATTCACATCCCAAACTCTACACTAGAGGACATAAATCAGTTAAATATAAAAATCATAGGAACCAAGAAACCAAAGAAATTAGATTAACATTATAAAAAATTAAAATATATTAGGCACATGCTGTAAGCCCAAAAGGAAGAGGTTGTAGATAGTTCTAGGGAGGCTAGAATTTCTAAGTAGAAGGATTAGCTTAAAGAGGATCAAATACCACCCAACCATACTAAATAGGGTTTGGTGGATCCAAATAAATAGTAATGCCCTAATCAAGAAGTGGTTGAAAAACATTGCCAACCACGCCACTTCCCTACATAGGTGAACTCCATCAGGATGGGCTAGTAATAGACTTCCCTACTAGACTTCCCAAGAGGCAACGATATAATCTACCACGCACCCACCCACTATTCCTAATGATGAAAAGGATTTGAGAAGTGGATATGACTATGAAAGAATCTTCATTGACACCATGATAAAAGGGGAAGAGATCTGTGAAGAATGTGGTTTGGGGAATGCAGCTCATATTATAAGGAACACTCCCTTAATGGTTGAAAAACTCCTACAAGTGTTGAAATTCAAGAGCCACCTTCTATACTTGAGCTTGAATTTACATTCAAGTCAAAGAGATAATATTCACCTTGTCATTAACAAAAAAGTGATAAAATGCTTATTCATTGTTAAACATAGTTGAAATATTAGTTTTCCATAGTTGAAAGAAAACTATAGTCTTGAAGAAATTCCATATAAACACTATGTATTCTAGACATTGAGCACTATCCCCCCAAAAAATCATACTCCAAGAGAATGGTTAAGGGTGGAAGGGCTTAAAAAGGTTATGAATCTAATGCTAGGTATACTCAAATTTTGGACAAGTCCTAAATAGGTGTTTGAAGGAATCTTGACTACAACAATTAAGACATTTGGGTTGAGAAATTCTAATATGTAAAAGGTGATCCCTGAGGGGAAAGCCTTGATATACTAGAAACTAAAGAAAGTGAGTGAGCTTGGGATTAATATTTACATTCCAAATTCTATTAAGTCTAGCAATCCAAGTCATAGGTAAATAATTTAGATTCCAAATCCTATTCAATTTTTCAAAATCCAAAGAGAATGAGATCATGATTTGTTAGAGGAGACCTAGATAATAATTATAAAAGAGTATCACAAATCCATTTCAAATACTTCAACCAATAGCATAGATATGGAAATCCCATCTTATACAACATGACATTAGGCATCATTTCTTGACTATGTAGACAGTGAGGTATGTATTAATTGATTAACTTATATATTTTTTTTACAGAGGCCAAGGAGTCCATTCAAAATAAGAAATCAAATCTTTAATAGTATGAATACATTAATCTAAAAGCATCACCAAATAATGTGATCATTAAAGTATATGCCTCTATGAAAACCATCACCCAACCATTTTAGATAGGGTTTGATAGTTTTAAAATCCTTCTAAATGATTTTGGTAATAAAAAATCTCTCAATGTTTACGAGAGAAATAGTAACAATAAAAGTGTGAAATTCAATGTTTTTTATAATTAGATTTATCATAATATAAACTAGAGGCAATTTAGTTACATCAAATAATTTTTAAGGATTCATTGCCCTCAATTTCCTAGACCATTGATTTAGCACATAAAACAACACTTTGTTTGAAAATGTCAATATTGTCTATACTACCTTTATCATGAGGAAGAAAACAAATATCCCAAGCAATCTTATGATACCATAGAGTTTTTTTAGAATTATCCTAAAGGAAATTATTTATATCCTTTGTCAAAGTATCATGAGAGGATTTATAAGGGGCCCAATAATAAGAGTAATAGACACAAGTGGCCGCCAAAATCTTATAGCATGCCTAATTTTTTATGGTTGAAGAAACCGAGTTGGAAATAAAATACTAAACCTTTTTCTCCACCCGATCATTGACATATATCCAAAGATTATAATGGGATATATCAAAATAAAATGAGATACCAAGGAATTTGAATTTATCCCATTTTTTGACCCATTTTTTGTTATACTCATTAATCAACTCTAACATAGGCATCATGCTTTATTTTTAGAATTGGTTTTGGATTGTTAAAAAATTGAATTTGAGGTTTTGAAAAAATATAGAGGCAATGAAATGCCTCAAAATATAGTTCTTGTTCATTAAGAGTGAAAAAATTATCATTAGTAAGGTGAGAATTGATGAGCTAAGAGGATTGATTAGGAAGTGTAATGCCCTTGATGAACCCTCACTTCACTCTATGAGAAAGAAGATAGACAATAGCCTTTATGGCAAAAGATACAAAGTTGGTGACAAATGGAAACCTTTTATTATGTAAAGGAATAGGCCAAAGCTCTAAAATTTTAACCCATTGATAGTGATGTATGTTGAAGCTTCATAAATAATTTTTGAACTATTGATATAAAAAATTGATCAAAATATAAATCTTAAATCATAACAAGAATAAATGGCCACTGAATCATGTCATATGCCTTCTCAAAATCAGAGGCCTATACCCATTATATTCCTTCCTAGACATAAACGAGATTGTGAATGTATCTTTTTTTAATGAATAAAGTGATGGGACTATGGTCTGAAAGGATATTTTTTATATGGATGGTGATATATTACCCATCAAAAAAATAAAAAGAGAACACACATTTATTATAAAGCATGAAATGGTCCAACTACTTGAGGACCTTATTAACACCAACGTGACAATTGGACTGAGTAAACCTAAACAAATTATTAAATGTGTACCATTGGAGAAGTGGGTCCATAATACCCCACCAATTTTTGAAATAAAAACATGTTTCATGTTCTCACACATAATTTAAAATTAGGAGGGACCACATTTTTAATCTAAAATCTAAATCACATTAAGATTGACATAAATGAATGATCCAGATATAAAAAAGAATATTTTTAGTGAGACTTCACCATAACATCATTTTGTCAAGGCCATCATTTGGGGCATAATTGTTGAGAATCCCAAAATAATGACCATTGAGATCAATGAAAACACAAATAACTCAATGTGATGGCTATTAACCCATGGAAACAACCAAGGGGGAAATTTTCTTGGAAATAAAAATACTAGTGACACTATGCACATCTTCATGTGAAGTGGAAATGTCTGGTGCATTAGACAAAAAAAATTTCAGAATATTCTATAAAATAAATCGTTAAATATTAACTTCCTATAGAAAAATAAAATAAAAAACTACAAAATGATATTAATTATAATGCACAAATATTTTATGAGAGGAATTTTTGAGACCTTGGACATTCCATGACATTAATTCATTGGGGGAGTCTTCTATGAGAAAATCTCCCTATCAATCCTCTATGTGTTCTTTGGCTCTAGCTGTTGAAAAATAGTTCCCAAATAGAGATTAATAGTTTGGCATAAAATTCACAAAATACATTGAGAAATTTTTATCCTCATTGTCTTCACAGGGAGAGTTAAAACCACTGTGATGTTGACTGTCTAAGTGTCTAAGGGTAGGACCGCTTGCAGAGAGTGTCCTAGTATAGGAATAACACAATTGAGGTTGAATAAATTGATAAAATTGAATTTGAGAGGATATGGAAGAGTTATGATACTAGAGAAAATTAGTAGGGGAAATATGTTCACTCTTTGGAGGAGGTATTTGTAATATGGGAACATTGGTTGTCTTGGAACCCTTGTTTTTTATTATCCACCATTATTCAACCATAATTATTCTTTTCCATATTTTCCTTTTCATATGAATTTTTTTTAGTATATTAATTTTATTGACACATAAGAGGATAATTAGAATACTATTGATAAATTGATAATGAAATCAAGTGTTTGGAAGATTAAAGTAGGCGAATTTCTACACCCAATAATCTATCCCTAATTTAATGTCAATGGACTCTTCAAAGCCCTTAGCCAAATTGAACCTAATGTAAACATGATTATTAGGATTTGTAGATTAAAACTTGCTTGGATCATGGGAGAGCACCCACACTATGGGTTTTAATGAAAAATCCATAGAGGAAGCATAAGGCTAGGACATTCAATCAAAACAAGCACTTAAGGGATGTCTAGTCTTAGACTTTGAATATGCATGTCCAAAAGGAAATGAGAGTATTCCTCAAGAACCAATAGATTTACCTATAAATGAGGGATTTAAATTTAGAGCGATATTTTAAATAAAAAATAAAACAACCCTTAGTGAAATTCCAAACACCAATAAATTAGATACCCAAGGTTCCTAGTGATGATAAATCTAAATACTAAGTGATTCCTTAAAAAGGATATGGTTAACATAATGAGATATAAATAAATTAATTGCATACCATTTTCAAACATTATTAACAATATCAAAATATAAATAAAAATTGGGATGAGGGGGATGATCATAAGCTATACCTCATCACATACCTTTGGGACAAACTTCCTTGATTGTTTCCACACCATGTTTTCCATTATCTATAATAATAGTTGTGATTGAATAGTTGAGGGAAATTTAAAACCAAAATATACACCAAAATGGAGGATATAAATGCTCAATAAATACACACTTAACCTTGAAATTCCTACATAAGTAATGTGAGAACAATGGAAAGTAGGGAAATAAAGAAAGATAAGACTGACATGAATCCCTAGTATTGAAAGTTTTCTTATGATACAATCTTTTAATTTGAATCCAATTCAATGTTATCCACACTTCTCTCTATAAAAAAGATCAGGGGTCCTCCACCACATTATTATTTTTAAATAACAAATAATTATTTAAACCACATTTTTGTCCATCAAGTCCAAGTTTCTCCATGATTTCCCACTGGGGGTGTCACCCAATTATTAGCCACCCTTTTGCCCATGATTTATGTCATAATTCATAAGGGGATTGAGTTCATTGAAATATACCAAGGCTTGAGGTATGATCCAAGATTTTTTACAAAAAATTATAATCTACCCATTTCCAATTTTCCATCTAAGCATAATGTACGTTTGATAGGAAGCAATTAAATTATAAATAGTTGAACCTATAAGAAGTCAAATGTGAGTGAACAACCTAATAACCAATTGAGAATCAAAGTATTTGTGTCATAAAATTAGGATCCACAACTTCTCCTTATTTATGTATATTCTTTAACACTTCATTCATCCTATCAAGTTACCTAAGTCCAAGGTGCACCCAGTCTTTTGGTGTATAGACTATGTCCTTTGAAAACAAGCTCATTTGCCTTTTCTCCTTTACCCCACTCAATTTTTATTTTTTATTATTTGTATCTTCATTATTCCATTTAAAAAATTTATAGGTACATTGAATACTAACATTAAATATGTGGGTATAGCTTGGAGAGTGGTTTGAATTATCTGAACTCATCTTGCCAAAGATAGCCACTTACCTTTCTAAGCCACAAACTTCTTTTGAATCTTGACAATCAATGGTTTCCATGCCCCCATGGTATATTTACATACAAAAATAGGCATCCATAGGTAATTTATTAGGAGATTCCATTCCTCAAATCCTAAAAATGTTTTTAATTCAATCCTTCATCAATGAATTCACATTTGTAAATAAAATCTCAGATTTAATTACACTAAAATTTTGACTAGTAGCTAACTCATATCTATTTAAGATTTCCAAAAATTATTTAGACTCTTACTTAGATGTGTCTTCCAATAAAAACATGTAATTGACAAATTTTAAATGTGTGGTACTTCCTAAACATGCATTAATGGCTAATTATTTTAGTTTTCCTTTTGAAACAACCTCTTTTATGGCTATTCTAAGGGCCTAGATGATAAATAGATAGGGTGAAATTGGGTTGCATGTCTAAATCTCCTAAATGATTTGAAAAAATATATTTACATTATTAATTAGTTCTAATAAGGAAAATGGTGAAATACAACTCCAACCCCACTTTATCCAATCTTCACATACTCTAAATTTATCCATCAATTGATCCAAAAAATTTAAACTAAATCTATCATACAAATTTACCATGTCCTATTTGATAACCAAACATGATATTTTGGATTGATGTAAGGAGTGGATAGCTTCATGGGATACCAAATTCCCATCTAAAATCTATCTATAGAGTAAAAACCTTCTTTTTATTTAGAAATGATGTCCTCCAAATATTTTTAAAGATGATTTTACATAACCTTTGTCTCAAATTTATAAATAGAAACAAACAAAGACATAGGATGAAAGACATAAAACTAAAGAGAATATTATTTCCTGAGAATAAGGGCTATGAAACACTTTTTCCATTAACCTAAATACATTCTTCCTTTTTCTACATTCCTTGACTACCTCACACACATCTAATACAAAAAGATCCCAGTAATGCTAAAATAAGCTAGCTTAATAGCCATCTGATCCAAAATATTTTAATACACTTTTGATAAAGATAACTTCTTTAGCTTCTTCCCTAGAATTAGGGTCCATAAAATTTTGATTAATCCATTTTCACACTATTTAAAAAATATACTAAAAAACCATCTCTAGTCAATTGATTTATCCCCTCCATCTAGTAGCAAAGGTTTTAGAAGGAAATAACTTCATGTATTATATAACTAAGTTTTTCAAAATATACACCCTTTTCTATAAGTATTTGATTTATTTTTTTCTTTTTCTTGAAAATCACTATGGAGAGGTGGAGTAATTTGTTTTCTTCTATCACATTAAATTTAAGTCAAGTAACCTTATATTTATGCTACATACATAAGTCAAAGAGACAAAACCCTTATTAGCTAATCTATTATTATCATATTATTTGAAATTATAGCTTCCCCATTTCATATTGTAGCCCCATTTTTAATTATGATCTCCCTTGTAGTCTTCTAGTTCTCACTTTCTTCATCATATTTTGAGTAGTAAGTAATTAGTTTGAAAACATAGTCTTATGGTAACTTTGTACCAAGCCTCTCAATAACAATGGCTTCACATTTAATGATTCTTTATAATCCACCCAAAATTGCATGATAGTAATCCAAACCTTCCAAACCTACTGAGTGCATTATTCTCTTATGATCTTTTTGTTCCTTATGCAAGGTGGAAGTGTTGGTTGTGTTTGAAAGCATGTTAACATAGCTCAGAGACTAAGTAACTTCAAAGAATAAATGATTTATTGGGAGATAACATTAGATCCTTGATAAGGTATTTTATACCCTTACCTTCAACCTCATCAAATTTTTAAGCCACTACCCACATTTATTTCAATCGAATCCACATGAATGGATATCGATAGTCTATAAATTCACCAACCAAATAATCCCATGTTTACCATCTTGCATTTTGCTTGGATTTTATGGCCCAAGTCTTAAATGAGGAAACCTACTTGAAATTGATATGCTTCATCTTATTCATATTGAAAGAAATTAAATAAAGAGGACCTAAAGGAAATACCACCACTAAAATGTCCCTAAAGGTTTTAGAAACCACATCACTTCTCTGTGAGCAAAGGAGGATGTGTCACTCATGTGATGCATGAGTGACATGAATGGAATGGAATTAAAATGGAGATAAATCACATAAATAATAATCAACATTAATGAGAACAAAATAAATGAAATAACCATCCAAATTCATGATAAAATAAAATAACAAGGTGATTACCTTGGATAATGTAGATTGCTAACTAACTTCTACAACCCAAATAGAGCCTTAGGGAAAGGGAAAGGAATTGGAGGAATAGAAAGAAATAATGACTTAGAATTCATTGGGAAGAGGGATTTTTAAAAATTTACTTATTATTCAAATGAATTATTTGAGCCAAATAACCTTATTTTATACCTAGTCGGTGCCTTTATTTCCATCCTACTTAGTGTGGTATACTGTAATTGAGTAAAATTATAATGTCATATGATATATTTTTACATTATGATATTAATCCTCTAAAATTTGATGATACCTCCTACATATACATTAATAATAAATAGAGAGTCCCCTTATACAATTATGGTTTTCCATCCCTTCATCAAGGCAATATGGATCCCTTTCAATAAAGCTCTAACTTCCATGATAATATTAGTATCAAACATGATATCCAAATATAAATCAATAAGTGGTTGTCCCTTATGATCTCAAAACATACTACCAAAGTTTTTGAGCCTAGGATTACCTTTAGAACAACCATTAAAATTGAATTTAATGCATCTTAGTTCTGACACATTCTAAAATATAGTCTGACTTGATTTATTAACCATCCCACCATTAAGTCCCTTATCAAGAAATTAATAATAAAACTAGATGAAAACCAAGCTATCTTCCTCCCTTGAACTAGAAATACCCCTATTCCTTATGATTTCACTATCTCTATAATTCATTTATCTATATTCAAACACAATCTATCTAAAAAATGTTCTAAATTGGTGAATATCCTCCTATTTATCTCTAACTAGATATTCTAATAGATGATAGAAAGGCCAAGGTCCAAAATCATGGAGATGAAGTTGGAGATAATTTTTTTATTCCACCAATTCAAGAGATTTATAATTAAATTTTGAAAAAAAATTTAATCCCACATTTGATGAAAAAGATGCCCCAAACCTTCTAATCATATGGGAAATGTGACCAAATTTTGTACCTAGTTTGTTCATGACATATACATATAAAAAAATAGGAAGGCCCAATGAATCCCCTTATACTTATATGGTCATATGTCAAAATACATTTTTTATAAACTACCAAGAGGAATATATTTGACTTGGGTAAGCCTTTATGATTAAAAAAAAAAAAGATTGTATGGAACTTTATAAGTACCACCCCTTAAATTTTGAGAATAATTTGATAAGAAACCTAAATAGAAACCTATAAATAGGCACAAAATTACCAAATTAAATAATATTCTATTCATATAAAAGGAATAAAGATATTTTATAGTTTATTTATCAAGGCTTGAGCCTCTTACTAGTTAATAATGTCATCTAGGTAACACTTCAAGTGACACTTCAACCCACAATTCAGTCGACGGTTCTACCCCAATTGGTGGCAGAACTTTTGGGAGTCATAACTTTTTCACCATAGCTCCATTTGACTCCCTGTTTGAACCATTGGAAAGATAAGAATGAGAATAAAATGATGAGATGACACAAGCTATTATTAGTTGTTTTTAACCCCAAAAAATCTAATGTACATGTCCCAAATTTTAATAGTGCAGTCTAAAAATAGTAAGTTTCTAAAAATAGTAAGTTTTTTTCTATAATGTTGTAAATTATGGAAGTCAAACCACTTCATCTCCCTCAATATTGGTGGCCTTCAAGATCCTCCTCCTGCCTTCAAATATGTATAAAAATAGATGTAGCCTAAAAAGAAGATCAAACATCTCTTTCCAGAGATAAGCACATTTTTTTTGCAATTTGGTGAGCAATAAAACATCTCTTCCTAGAAATAACATTATATGATCGTGTTATTTTGTGTTCTTGAATTATCTTTCAACCAAAACCTCTGAGTTTTGGATCAGTGGTATCAGAATGGTTTGTCTTTAGAGTGTATGATCCTGAGGATGAGGTTAGACTACATATAGCTTTGGTGGAAAATAACAGAACCAACAAACTATCCACCTATTCACTCCAAACAACCTCAAATGGCATATAACATTAATAAATCTAATCCATTCAAGGAAATGGTAAATGAATCCCTCTAGCAAAAGTAAGTGTAGATACTACAACAATTCACTCAAATCATCAAACAAATCCTAATGAGAAATTTTGGCTCCTCATCAGCAACCCTTAGCTCCATGGAACATCCTTTCAGTGCTCCAACACCCTTCAGGGTTTAGGTGAATTTTGATATCCCTACGTTTAAAGGAAAAATCAATGCTGATATAGTAGAAAATTGGTTAGATCAATTGTCTTCGTATGTTTTTGTAAATAAATTCACCAATAGAGAGAGGATCACTTTTGCTATTTTAAAAGCATCATTGCTTGTCAAAAATTAGTGGGAAGTGTACAAGAAAAAATTTAGTATGGATGACAATGGCCTTAAGTTGGAACCTACATGGGATGATTTCATGTAAGCTGTAAAGGAAGAATACTACCCCATTGGAGCATATGATGATATATATATATATATAGTGGAAATAACTTCACTAAGATAAGGAATAATCTGTTTAAGATTACACTAATATTTTTTATTCTCTGTCTATGAGATTGGGCATCCAGGAAAGTGAGAAACACAAGGTTCTCAAATATCCTAGTGGACTACAATGGTATATATGGGGGGAATGGAACTCTTCAATTTAAAAACCCTTGATAAAGCATGCAAGTTTACAGTGAAGATTGAGCAGAAGTATGGAAGAAAGAATATGAAGAGTCAACCTTCAAAATGGAAAAGTGACAAAGAAGGTCAAACACATAGCTAAAATTGGAAGCAAAAGGAGTTCCAAGATAAGAAGCCCCATAAGGGGAATACTGAGAAATGGTGTGACTTCCATAAAAATAAAACTCATTTTAAATAAGAATGTTGAGCCATAAAGTCCCTACTTTTTGAGTCACAATCCTTGGCATCTATTTTTCTACCTCATACACACCCTATAGTTGAAGAGGATGAAGAAGATATTGTAGATGATGAGATTGATACCATCATTGCTTTATTAGAGACCCATGGAGAAAGGCTAGATGACAAAGAAAGGTTGTTTCACTCTAAGTTGTGGGTGAAAGGCAAACCTCTGCATTTTACTCTTGATAGTGGGAGTCAAAAGAATTAAATCTTTGTTAATGTTGTGAAAAGTCTAAATCTATCCATAAAGCCTCACCCAAATCCATATAGTATTAGATGGTTGAGCTTAGGGAGAGACCTCCATGTCACCCACCAGTGTCTTCTTTCATATGTAATAAAACCTTTCCAAGATAAGGTTTTGTGTGATGTGATCAATCTGGATGTCTGTGATGTACTCCTTTGTCAATCATTTATGTATGAAAAACATGGCATTTATGACTCAAGAACCCAAAGGATCACCATCACTCTTGGAACACAATGCTATAGGGTACCAAAGGTACCACCTTCCACATTTGTCTCCTTAATTAGTGCCAAACAATGTAAGAGATTAGTGGAGAAGACAAAGCAATTCATTCTCATGGTGGTCAAGTGACAAAGATCCAAGAAGGCTGATGTTATAGCCCTGACTACATAATCAACATAACAACAAAATTAGATGTGTCACATCATGAGAGAATATGATGACTTATTCAAATCACCCATGGGAGTTCCACTTGACTATCAGGTAAAACATTTTATCAATTTGGTTCTAGGGTCACCTTTATCTAACAACCCTATGTATCATAGATCAATTTTGGAGAATGATGAGATAAAAAGATAGATTCAATAATTGATCCAAAAGGGTGTCATTAGGCCAAGCTCTTCACCCTGTGGAAGCCCAATCATCTTGGTGCTAAATAAGGATGGAACATGGAGGCTTTGCATTGACTATCGAGCCCTTAAAAAAATCACTATGAAGAGTTGCTACCCCCTCCCTAAGATTGATGACCTACTGGACCAACTCTGTGATGCAAAGTTCTTCACTAAAATTGATCTAAAATTTGGCTATCACCAAATTTTTATCGACTCCATCAACATCTAGAAAACTGCATTCAAATCCAGGGAGGGGATATTTGAATGGTTGGTTATGCCTTTTGGCTTGACTAATACACTTGAAACCTTTATGAGGATGATGGATGACATCCTGTGACCCTTCACCAACTCATTCACAGTTGTCTACTAGGATGACATACTCATCTACAACATAACATGGGTGGAACATCTACAACATGTCTGTAAGGTGCTTTAAACTCTTCAAAAGTATAAGTTATATGCAAATATTGATAAGTGCACATTCGAGATGAAAAAAATTAGTACCTTGGGTACATTTTAGATGAATAAGGGGTCCATGTAAACCTAGAGAAGATTCAGGTTACTCAAGAATGGCCTGCACTAAGGACCTTCACAAAACTTCATATTTTCTTGGGTCTTACAAATTTTTATCACAGGTTTGTTCTTAGATTCTCACATGTTGCTTGGCCACGAAACCAAGTGACTAAAAGAAGAGCTAAAGATGCATTTTAGTGGGGTGAAATATAATAAAGAGTATTTGAAAAATAGACTCTGTTCAACTCCTATTCTTGCCTTGCCAAACTTGCATCAACCTTTTGAGTTGATGATAGATGCATCTGAATATGCCATGGGCGCTGTCATCATGAAAAATAACCATCTTATTGCATATTATACTAAAAATTTCAATGATATAGTCAGGAAATAACCAACATATGACAAGGAGATCTATGCCATTGTGCAAGCCTATAAATAATGGAAACACTACATCTTGGGGAAAGAAATGATCATCCACACTGATCATAGACCATTAGAATTCATCAAGACATAGAGCAAACTAAAAAATAAGAGGCAACAAAAGTGGGCCACATATCTAAAACAATTCCATCTGATAATCAAACACAAAAAAGGGAGCTTAAATACTACCATAGATTATCTAAGCCATCCACCGATTTCTGCACTCACAATAGTTACTAATCTATGTAGACATGAGACTATCACTAGGGTGCTTTATATGAAATAGATCCTACCTTTGCTGATGCATATTAGGCACTTTAAGAAGGTAAAGATGTCTCTAATTCATATTTTCAAGATAATGTCCTCTATCACATGGAGCATATCTATGTTTCAGTTGTAGAGCAATAGAAGATGATATGGGAAGCGAATTTTAGTAGGACACTTTGGTGTAGAGAAGACATTGACAGTTTTGCAAAAGCACTTATACTAGCCGTATATATGGAAGGATGTGGAAAGGTACCTCAAATATTTCACCCCATGTATAATAGCCAATCCAATGAATAAGAATCAAGGATTTTACACACCATTACCAAAACCAACCAGGCCTTGGGAATCTATCTCAATGGATTTTATCTCAGGTTTGCCCACTTACAAACATGGAAAAGACTATATTTTTGTTTTAGTTAATCAATTTTCAAAAATATCTATCATGATTTCTTGTAAGAAAAATATGTTTGCTGAGGAAATTTCTCGACTATATTTTAATCATGTAAGGCTCCATTTTGGTCTCCCCAAGTCCATTATTTCAAACAGAGATAACAAGTTTCTTAGTATCTTCTGGTCCACTTTATAGAAAATGATGGATACCAAGATGATAAAGTCCACAGCCTTCCATCCATAGACTGATGGTTAGATAGAAGTGGTGAAACACCTAATTGTCCACATGTTTTAAATGTATCACTCCAAACACCCATGCACATGGTATGAGGGGCTTCTTTTTATATAACATGGATATAATTGGGCCTTACACAACTCCACCAAGCACAGTCCATTCTAAGTATGCTTTGGGTTCAAACCCATGGCACTAATTGATGTAGACATTCCATTCTCCACCATGGAATACACACCTCATGGGAGATCTTAGGTAGTAAAAGCAACAAAGTATATTAAACAAGTCTAACATATCCAGTAATAGATTCATGACATTTGGGAAAATATGAATCATAAGTATAAGCAACACCATGCCAAACATAAGGTTACACATCATTTTAATATAGGTGACAAAGTTTGGTTGTGAATTCAAAAGGAATGACTCATAGCCCACATAGAAAAATTTGGCCTCTACGACATATTTCCTACACCATCATCAGATTAGTTAGAGAAAATGCTTTTGAATTGAACCTACCAGCTTACCTTAGTCTGCATCTAATATTCAACGTGGAGCTCCTCAAACCATATCATCCACCCCTATTAGACACTTTAGTCATAGTATAACAACTAGACATTAATGAGCTTGATCCATAGATTTTTACTTTAGTAGAGGAAGATTAGATTGTGGACACCTAGATGAAGACAATAAGAGAGTGTTCTATTCCACTTTACTGAGTGGTCAAAAGGGGTAAGATTAGCCACCAAGGTAAGTGGCTCACAAAGAATCAAATCAAGACAAAACTACCACACTTGATGAAAAATATTGATGTAATGTGGACCATTGATTCTCCAGGTGGGAGGAATGATCCAAAGAAAACTTTAGGTGATAATTCAAGTGATGGTTCTACTCCAATTGGTGGTAGAACTTCTAGGAGCCATAACTTTTACATTATAGCTTTGTTTGACTCCTCATTTGAGTATTTGGAAGTCTAAGAATGAGGAGAACATGATGAGATGGCACTGAGCTATGATAGATAGTTTTTGACCCCTAAAAAACCAATGTAAGTGTCCCAAATTTCAATTCTAATAGTGCAGTCCAAAAATAGTAAGTTTTTAAAAGTAGTAATATCTTGAATTCTGTAATGTTGTAAATCATGGAAGTTGAACCACTTCATCTCCCTTAATATTGGTGACCTTCCACATCCTCCTCCTACCTTCAAAGTATTTATAAAAATATATGTAGCCTAAAAATAAGATCAAACATCTCTTATCAGAGATAAACATATTTTTTCAATACTTTGGTGAGCAATAAAACATTTATTCCCAGAGATAGCATTATATGATTATTTATTTTGTGTTCTTGAATTATCTTTCAGCTGAAACCTCTAAGTTTTAGATCAGTGGTATCAGAGCAGTTTGTCTTTAGAGTGTATGATCTCAAGGAAGAGGTTAGACTACATGAAGCTTGGGTGGAAAGTAACAGAACCATAAGACTATCCACCTATTTGCTCCAAATGACCTCAAATAGTGGACAACATTGAGACATAAAATCCCTTCAAGGAAATGGTGAATGAATCCCTCCAATGGTATCAAGTACAGATGCTACAACAATTCAATTAAATCCTTTAAAAAATCTTTATGAGAAAATTTGGCTCCTCATCTGCAACTCCTATCTCTATGGAATGTCCTTTTAGTGCTCCAACACCCTTCAAGGTTTAGGTGAATTTTTATATCCCTACATTTAAAATAAAAATCAATAATGATGTATTAAAAAATTAGTTGGATCAATTCTCTTCAAATTTTTTTGTAAATAAATTCACCAATAGAGAGAAGATCACTTTTGCTCTTTTAAAAGCATCATTGCCCATCAAAAATTGGTGGGAAGTGTACAAGAAAAAGTTTAGTATGGATGACATTGGCCTTGAGGTGGAACCTACTTGGGATGATTTCATGGAAGCTATAAAGGAATAATACTGCACCATTGGAGCATATGATGATTTTTATATACAGTGGCAACAAATTTTCCAAAGTAAGGAATAGTTTATTCAAGATTACATTGACATTTTTTGTTCTCTGTCTATGAGATTGGGAATCTAGGAAAGTGAGAAACACAAGGTTCTCAAATATCATGGTGGACTAAAATGGTATATAGGGGGAGAAATGGAACTCTTCAATTTAGAAACCCTCGGTGAAGCATAAAAAATTGAGATGGAGATTGAGTAGAAACATGGAAGAAAGAATACAAAGAGTCAGGCTTTGAAATAGAAAAGTGACAAAGAAGGTCAAACATGAGGCCAAAATTGGAAGAAAAAGGAGTTCCAAGATAAGAAGCCTTAGAAGGGGAAGACTAGGAAATGGTGTGGCTACCACAAAATTGGAACTCACTCTAAATAAGAATATCGAGCCATCAAGTTCCTACTTTTGAGTCACAATTCTTGATGTCTATTGCTCTACCTCATACACACCCTATAGTTGAAAAGGATGAAGAAGATATTATATATGCTAAGATCGATACCATCATTGCTTCATTAGAGACTCATAGGGAAAGGCCAGATGATAAGGAAAGGTTATTTCACTCTAAGTTATGGGTGAAAGGTAAGCCTCTACATTTTATTCTTGATAGTGGGAATCAAAGTAATTTAATCTCTACTAATGTTGTAAAAAGTCTGAATCTATCCATACAGCCTCACCTAAAGCCATACAATATTAGATGTTTGAGCATGGGGAGAGACCTCTATGTCACCCACCAATCTCTTCTTTCATATGTAATAAAACCTTTCCAAGATGAGGTCTTGTGTGATGTGATCAATCTAGATGTCTGTGATGTACTCCTTGGTTAGCCATTCATGTATGAACAACATGGCATCTATGAATCAAGAACCCAAAGGATCACCCTCACTCTTGGAACATGATGGTATAGGGTACTAGAGGTACCACCTTCCATATCTATCTCCTTTATTAGTGCTAAGTAATGTAAGAGATTAGTGGAGAAGATAAAGCAATTGATTCTCATGGTGGTCAAGCCATAGAGATCCAAGAAGGCTGATGTTGTAGTCCTGACTAAATAATCACCAAAATAATAGAAGCAGATGGGTCAAATCATGGGAGAATATGATGACTTATTCAAGTCACCCACAAGAGTTCTACTTCACTTTCAGGTAAAACATTCTATCGATTTGGTTCAAGGATCACCTTTACCTAACAACCCTATGTATCATAGATTAGTTTTGGAGAATGATGAGATAAAAAGACATATTTTAGAATTGATCTAAAAGGGTGACATTAGGCCAATCTCTTTGCCTTGTGGAATCCCAATTATCTTGGTGCCATAGAAAGATGGAACATGGAGTTTTTGTATTGACTATCAATCCCTGAATAAAGTCACTAAAGAATCACTACCCCCTCCTTAGGATTGATGACCTACTGGACCAAATCCATGGTGCGAAGTTCTTCACCAAAATTGATCTCAAATCTAGCTATTACCAAATTTTTATCAACCCCATTGATGTTTGGAAGAATGCATTCAAATCTAGGGAGGGGCTCTTCGAATGGTTTTTTATGCTTTTTGACTAGACTAACACACCTACAACCTCCATAAGGATGATGGATGACATCTTGTGACTCTTCACTAACTAATTCATGGTTGTCTACCTAAATGACATACTCATCTACTATAGAACATGAGAGGAACATCTACAACATGTCTATAAGGTGCTTCAAACTCTTTAGAAGCACAATTTGTATGTAAATTTAAACAAGTGCACATTGAGGATGAAAATAATTCAATACTTGGGTTATGTTGTAGATGAGTAAGGGGTCCATGTCACCCCAGAGAATATTTAGGTTATTCAAGAATGGCCTATGCTAAGGACCATCATAGAACTTCATAGTTTCTTGGGTCTTACAAATTTTTATCACAGGTTTGTTCTTGGATTCTCACATGTTGCTTGGCCACTAAACCAAGTAACTAAAGGAGGAGCTAAAGCTACATTTTAGTGAGGAAAAATATAACAAAGATCATTTGAGAATTTGAAAAATAGACTTTGTTCAGTTCCTATTCTTGCCTTGATAGACTTGCATCAACCTTTCATGTTAATGACAGATGCATCTGAATATGTCATGGGAGATGCCATCATGCAACATGGCCATCTTGTTGTATATCATAGTGAAACTTTCAATGATATAGTCAGGAAATACCTGACATATGAAAAATAGCTCTATGATTTTGTATAAGACTAAAAACAATGGAAACACTACATTTTAGATAAATAAATGATCATCTACATCAATCATAGACTATTGAAATTCATCCAGATGCAGAGTAAATTATGAAATGAGAGGCACAAAAAGTGGGCCACATATCTATAGCAATTATATATGATAATCAAAAATAAAAAGGGGAGATCAAATACTATTTTAAATTTTTTGATCCATCCACCAATTGCTTCACTCACAATAGTTCTTGATTTGTGCAGACACGAGACTACTACCTAGGGTGCTCTGTATGAAACAAATCCTACCTTTGTTGATATATATTAGGTACTTCAAGAAGGTAAACATGTATCTAATTTATATTTTCAAGATAATGTCCTCTGTCATATGGGGTATATCTATTTTCTAGTTGTAGAGCAACAAAAGATGATATGGGAAGCACATTTCAGTAGGATAGCTGGGCACTTTGGTGTAGAGAAGACATTGGTAGTTCTATAAAATCACTTTTACTAGCCCCATATGTGAAAGGATGTGCAAAGGCACCTCAAATATTATACCCCATGTGTGATATCCAAGCTAATAAATAAGAAGAAATGATTTTACACACCATTTCCAAAACCAACCAGGGCTTGAAAATCTATTTCAATGTATTTTTTCTCAGGTTTACCCACTTCAAAACATGGCAAAGACTATATTTTTGCTGTAGTTGATCATTTTAAAAAAATGACTATCATGATATATTTTAATAAAACTATGTATACAAAGGAAACTGCTCAACTATATTTTAGTCATGTATGGCTCCATTTTGGTCTCCTCAATTCCATTTTTTCAGATAGAGATAACAGGTTTCTCAGTATCTTCTAGTCCACTTTGTAGAAAATGATGGATACTAAGCTGATGAAGTCCACGGCCTTCCATCCAAAGACTGATGGTAAACTAGAAGTGGTGAACCCCCTGATTATCCACATGATTTGGATGTATCACTCCAAACATCCATGTACATGGGATGAGGGTCTTCTTTTCATACAAAATGGATACAATCGGGCCCTGCACAACTCCACCAAGCATAGTATATTCTAAGTATGATTTAGGTTTCAATGTATGACACCAATTGATGTATCCATTACATCCTCCACCATGGAATACACACCTCATGGGAGATATGAGGCAATAAAAGAAACAAAGTTAATTGAACAAATCTAACACATCTAGTAGCAGGGTCATGACATCTTGGAAAAAATGAATCAAAAGTATAAGCAATGCCATGAAAAACATAGGGTTACACATCATTTTACTATAGGTGACAAGGTTTGGTTGTTGATTTAAAAAGAATGACTCACAGGCCAACATAGAAAAACTAGTCTCTATGATATGGTCCCTACACCATCATCAAATAAGTGGGAGAAAATGCTTTTGAATTGAACATGCCAACTTACCTTGGTCTGTGTCTAATATTCAATGTGGACCTCCTCAAACCATATCATCCACCTCTTTTGGACACTTTAGTCATAGCAGAACAACTAGACATTTATGAGATTGATCCATAAAGTTTTTCTCTAGTAGAGGAAGACCATATTGTGAACACCTGGATGAAGACAACAAGAGGGCACTCCATTCCACTTTACTGGGAGGTCAAAAGGGGCAAGCTTAGCCACCAAAGTGAGTTGCTCATAGAGAATCAAATCAAGACATAACTACCACAATTAATAATTAATATTAATGCAATGGGGACAATTGCTTCTTAAGGAGGGAGGAATGATCTAGGCAACACTTTAGGTGATACTTCAGGTAATAATTCAGGCAATGGGTTTTCCCCAATTGGTGGCAGAACTTCTAGGAGCCATAACTTTTGCACCATAGCTTTGTTTAAATCCCCATTTAAACTGTTGGAAAGATAAGAATGAGGAGAACATGATGAGATGGAACCGAGATATTCTCAATTATTTTTTACCTTAGAAAACCCAATGAAGTGTCCCAAATTTCAATTTTAATAGTGCAGTCTAAAAATAGTAAGTTTCTAAAAATAATAATTTCTCAAATTCTATAATGTTGTAAATTATAGAATTTGACCCACTTCATCTCCATCAAAATTAGTGACCTTACACATCCTCCTCCTATCTTCAAAGTATGTATAAAAATAGATGTAGCCCAAAAATGAGATCAAACATCTCTTCTTAAAGATAATCATATGTTTTTTATGATTTGGTGAGCAATAAAACATCTCTCCCTAGAGATAACATTATATGATTATATTATTTTGTGTCTTGAATTATCTTTTAGCCAAAACCTCTAAGTTTTAGATCAGTGGTATCATAGCGGTTTGTCTTTAGAGGGTATGATCATGAGGATGAAGTTAGACTACAAGAAGCTTGGGTAGAATATAAAAGAACTAGTAGACTATCCACCTGCTCACTCCAAATGACCTCAAATGGTAGAAAACATTGAGAAATCTGATACCTTCAAGGAAATGATGAATGAAATCCTATAGTGGTAGCAAACATAGATGCTACAATAATTTTCTCAAATTCTCTAACAAATCATGATGGGAAATTTTAGCTCCTCATTTGCAACCCCTGGCTCCATGGAATGTCCTTTCAGTGCTCCAACACCCTTCAAGGTTTAGGTGAATTTTGATATCCATACATTTGAAGGAAAAATAAATGCTGATGTAGTATAAAATTGGTTGGATCAATTATCTTCATATTTTTCTATAAATAAATTTACCAATAATCACTTTTGCTCTTTTGAAAGCATCATTGCCCATAAAAAATTGGTGGGAAGTGTAAAAGAAAAAGTTTATTATGGATGATATTAACCTTGAGGTGGAACCTATCTAGGATGATTTCATGGAAGTTATTAAAGAAGAATACAACCCCATTAGAGCATATGATTATTTGTATATATAGTGGCAACAACTTTGCCAAGGTAAGGAACAGTCTGTTCAAGATTACACTGACATTTTTCATTCTTTGTCTATAAGATTGGACATCTAATAAAGTGAGAAACACAAGGTTCTCAAATCTCATGGTGGAATACAATGGTATATATGGGGGGAAATGGAACTCTTCAATTTAGAAACCCTCAATGAAGCATACAAGTTTGCGGTGAAGATTGAGTAGAAGCATGGAAGAAATAATACTAAGTGTCAGCCTTTAAAATAGAAAAGTGATAAATAAGGTCAAACACAAGGCCAAAATTGGAATAAAATGGAGTTCTAAGGTAAGAATCCCCAGAAGGGGAAGACTGGGAATTGGTGTGACTATGACAAAACTAGAACTCACTTTAAAGAAGAATGTCAAGCCATCAAGTCCCTAATTTTTGAGTCACAATCCTTGACATCTATTACTCTACCTCATACACATCGTGTAGTTGAAGAGGATGAAGAAGAGATTGTATATCCTGAACCTGATACCATCGTTGCTTCATCATAGACCCATGGGAAAAGCCTTAATGATAAGGAAATGTTGTTTCACTCTAAGTTGTGGGTGAAAGGTAAGCCTCTATATTTTATTCTTGATAGCGGGAGTCAAAATAATTTAATCTATACTAATGTTGTGAAAATTCTGAATCTATCCATAAAGCCTCACCCAAAGCCATATAGTATTGGATGGTTGAGCCCAGGGATAGACCTCTGTGTCACCCATGAGTATCTTCTTTCTATGCAATAAAACCTTTCCAAGATGAGGTCTTGTGTGATGTGATCAATCTGGATGTCTATGATGTACACCTTGGTTAGCCATTCATATATGAATGACATGGCATCTATGAATCAAGAACCCAAACAATCACCCTCACTCTTGGAACATGGAACTATATGGTACCAGAGGTACCACCTTCTACATCTGTCTCTCTAATTAGTGCCAAAAAATTTAAGATATTAGTGGAGAAGACAAAATAATTCATTTTCATGGTAGTCAAGCCACACAGATTCAAAATGGTCGATGTTACAGCCCTGACTACATAATCAACACAACAACAAAAGTAGATAGGTCAAATCATGGGAGAATATGATGACTTATTCAAGTCACCCATGGGAGTTCCAATTCACTGTCAGGTAAAACATTTTATCGATTTGGTTCTAGGATCACCTTTGCCTAACATCCCTATGTATCATAGATCAATTTTGGAGAATAATGAGATAAAAAGATAGATTCAAGAATTGATCCAAAAGGGTCACATTAGGCCAAACTCTTTGCCCTATGGAATCCTAATTATTCTAACACCAAAGAAGGATGGAACATGGAGGATTTGCATTGACTATCAAGCCCTGAATAAAATCACTGTGAAGAATCACTACCCCCTCCCCAGGATTGATGACCTCTTGGACCAACTCCATGGTGAAATGTTATTCATCAAAATTGATCTCAAATATGGCTATCACCAAATTCTTATCAACCCCAATGACATTTGGAAGACTGCATTCAAATCTAAGGATGGGCTCTTTGAATGGTTGGTTATGCCTTTTGGCTTGACTAATGCACCTATAACCTTCATAAGGATGATGGATGACATCCTATGACCTTTCACCATCTCATTTATGGTTGTATACCTGGATGACATATTGATCTATAGTAGAACATGGGAGGAACATCTACAACATGTCTATAAGGTGCTTCAAATGCATCAGAAGCACAATTTGTATGCAAATATCAATAAGTGCACATTTGAGATGAACAAAATTTAGTACATGGGGTACATTATGGATGAGGAAGGGGTCCATGTCAAACTAAAGAAGATTTAGGTTATTCAAGAATGGACTACACCAAGGACCCTCATATAACTTCATAGTTTCTTGGGTCTTGCAAATTTTTATCATAGGTTTGTTCTTGGATTATCACATGTTATTTGGACACTAATCCATGTGACTAAAGAAGGAGCTAAATCTACATTTTAGTGGGGTGAAATATAACAAAGAGCATTTGAGAATTTGAAAAATAGACTCTATTCAGCTCCTATTCTTGCCTTGCTAGACTTGCATCAACCTTTCAAGCTGATGACAAATGCATCTGAATATGCCATGTGAGCTGTCATCATGCAACATGGCCATCCTATTGCATATCACAATAAATATTTCAATAATACAGTCAAGAAATACCTAACATATGATAAGGATCTCTATGCTATTGTGTAATCCTATAAACAATGGAAACACTACATCTTAGGGAAAGAAATGATCATCCACACCAACCACAGACCATTGGAATTCATCTAGATGTAGAGAAAACTATGAACTGAGAGGCAACAAAAGTGGGCCACATATATACAACAATTACATCTGATGATCAAACACAAAAATTTGAGCTCAAATAATTCTATAGAGTATCTAAGTCATCCACCAATTGCTGCACTCATAATAGTTCTTGATTTGTGCAAACATGAGACTACCACCTGGGGTGCTTTGTATGAAATAGATCCTACCTTTATTGATATATATCAGGCACTTTGAGAAGGTAAGCATGTCTCTAATTTATATTTGAAAGATAATATCCTCTTTCACATGGGGCATATCTATGTTCTAGTTGTAGAACAACAAAAGATGATATGGGAAGCACATTTTAGTAGGATAGCTAGGCACATTGGTGTAGAGAAGACATTGGTAGTTATACAAAAGCATTTCTATTAGCCCCATATGTAGAAGGATGTGGAAAGATACCTCAAATATTTCACCCCATGTACAATAGTCAAGCCAATAAATAAGAAGCAGGGATTGTACACACCATTGACAGAACCAACCAGGCTTTGGGAATCTATCTCAATGGATTTTTTCTAAGGTTTTCCCACTTCAAAACATGGCAAAAACTGTATTTTTGTTATAGTTGATCATTTTTCAAATATGTCTATAATGATTGATTATAAGAAAAATATGTCTTTTGAGAAAACTACTCAACTGTATTTTAGTCATATATGGCTCCATTTTGGTCTCCCCAAGTCCATTATTTTAGATAGAGATAGTAGGTTTCTCAGTATCTTCTGGTCCACTCTATGGAAAATGATGGATACCAAGTTGATGAAGTCCATAGCCTTCCATCCACAGACTGATGGTCAGACAAAAGTGGTGAACTTCTTGATTTTCCACATGCTTCGGATGTATCACTCCAAACATCCATGCACATGGAATGAGGGTCTTCTTTTCATACAACATGGATACAATCAGGGCCTATATAGCTCCACTAAGCACAATCCATTCTAAGTATGCTTTAGGTTCCAACCCATGAAACCAATTGATGTAGTCATTCCATCTTCCACCATGCAATACACACCTCATGAGAGATATGAGGTAGCAAAATCAATAAAGTTCATTGAACAAATCCAATACATCCAGCATTAGGTTCATGATATCTTGGAAAAGATGAATTAGATGTATAAACAATGCCATGACAAATATAGGGTTGCACATAATTTTGTTGTAGGTGATAAGGTTTGGTTGTGGATTAAAAAAGAACAACTCACAGGCCCACACAATTTTTTTTGCCTCTACAATATGGTCCTTACACCATCACTAGACAAGTTAGATAAAATACTTTTGAATTGACCCTGCCAACCTACCTTGGTTTGTATCAAATATTCAACATGGAGCTCCTAAAACCATATCATGCACCTCTATTGGACACTTTAGTCATAATAGAACAACTAGACATTGATGAGATTGATCCACATAGTTTTTCTCCAGTAGAGGATGATCAGATTGTGGGCACTTGGATGAAGACAACAAGAGGGTGCTCTATTCCAATTTACTGGGAGGTGAAAAGGGGCAAGCTTAGCCACCAAGGTGAGTGGCTCATAGAGAATAAAATAAAGACACAACTACCAAAATTGATGATGAATCTTGATGCAATGGGGACCATTGCTTCTCAAAGAGGGATGAATGATCCAAGTAACACTTTAAGCGATAATTGGGGTGATGGTTCTACCCAAATTGGTGGCAAAACTTTTGAAAGCCATAACTTTTGCACAATAGCTCTGTTTGAATCCCCGTTTGAACCGTTGGAAAGATAAGAATGAGGAGAACGTGATTATATCGAACCAATATATGATTAGTTGTTTTTGACTTATAAAAACCTAATGGAAGTGTCCTAAATTTCAATTTTAATAGTGTAGTATAAAAATAGTAAGTTTCTAAAAATTGTAATTTCTCAAATTTTGTAATGTTGTAAATCATGGAAGTCAAACCACTTCATCTCCCTCGATATTAGTGACCTTCCACATCCTCATCCTACCTTCAAAGTATGTATAAAAATAAATGTAACTCAAAAAAGAGATCAGACATCTCTTCCTAGAGATAAGCATATGTTCTTTGTAATTTGGTGAGCAATAAAACATCTTTTCCTAGAGATAACATTATATGATTGTGTTATTTTGTGTTCTTGAATTATCTTTCAGACAAAACCTCTGAGTTTTGGATCATAATGTCCAATAGGTGGAAGTTTTTCCATGATTTCCTACTATGGGACTCAACCCAATAACCATCCACCATATTTCCCAACAATTTATGGCATTTTTCATAAAGGGCTTGGGTCTATTGAAAACTAAAAAGTCTTGAGGTATGATCCAAACATTTTCCAAAAGGGATATTCTCCCCATTTCAAATTTTCCATATAAGCATGGTGAATATGTACTTCTAATAAGACCTAACAAAATTACAAATAATTAAACCTTTGGGAAGCAAGAGTTTATTGAAGAACATAACCACCATATGAGAATATAATTACTTGTGTTTCACGTCAATGCTCCATAGCTTCTCCTTATTTGAGTATATTATCTATGGTAATTTAGACATTAACACTTCATTCATGCTATCAAACTCTTAGAGTCTAAGGGCTCCCCATTCTTTTGGTGTATAGACTTTGTCATATGAAACCAAGCTAATGTTAATTTTATCCTCTTCCCACTCCACAATTTTTTTAATTTTGAGTCTTCCTTATTCCATTTTAAACATTTCTAGGTGCCTTGAATATTGACATTAAATAAGCGGGCATAACTTAGAGAGTGGCTTGAATTAACTGATCTCATCTTGCCATGTACCTTTATAATTCAAAAATTTATGTCGAACCTATCAATCATTGGTTATCATGTCCCCATGGTACATTTCTATACAAAAAAGAGGTATCCCTAGGTAATTTCCTGGGAGACTCCCTTCCTCAAATCCCATTTTTTTCCAATTCTATCCTTCATCAATGAATTCACATTTAGAAATAAAATTTGGGATGGGAAATTTTTTTGACCAATAACTAATTATTATATATTTAATATTTCCTTGAGAACTTTGGACTTTTATTTAGGTGGTTCTCCCAACAACAACATGCTATTGACAAATTGTAAATGTGTGATGGTTCCCAAATTAGCACTAATTTCTAATCCTTAAAAATTTCCTTTGGAAATAACCCCTTTCATGGACCTTTCAATGGACTTGGCCAAGATGATAAATAAATAGGGTGAAAGGGGGTTTTCATGTCTTAATCCCATAGAGGATTTGAAAAACCTTCTGGTACATTTTTAATTAGGAATAAAAAGTAAGGTAATGAAATACAACTCTAAACCCAATTTCTCGAATCTTCATAGTCTCCAAATTTATCCATTAATAGATCCAAAAAGTTCTAATTAACCTTATCATATTCCTTTACCAAGTCCAATTTATGAAAAAACATGTTATTTTTGAATGATGTATGGAGTGGATAGCTTCATGAGCTACCAAAATCCCATCCAAAATTTATCTACCCAGTAAAAATCCTCATTATTTATAAATGATATCCTCCAAATATTTTTAAAGATTATTTTGCATAGCATTTGTTAAAAATTTGTAAATAGAATTGCATAAAGATATAGGATGAAATTCATCAAAGTAAATATAGGTTTATTTCTTATAAATAAGGGATATGAAATAAGTGTTCCATTCTCTAAAGACATTCTTCCTTTACCTACATTCTTAGACTACCTCTCACACATCTGATCTCAAAACATCCTAGTAATGCTGAAAGAAGCCAACTTGAAATCCATCCAATCTAGAGAAAATTTTAGCACCTTAGATGAAGATAATTTGTTAAAATTATTATACAAAATTAGGGGAAATCAACATTTGAGTCATCCCTATTGACACTATTGAAGGAATATACTAAAGAAACCATCTCTAGTCAATTGATATATCACCTCTTTTGCCTAGCATCATAGTTCTTATAATAAGACACATTAATCTATAATATCCCTGAGGTTTTATAACTCTACACCATTTAGTGTAACTATTTTATCTAGTTTAATCTTTTTCCTTTGAATCATTATGGAGAGCTTGATGAATTTTGTGTTTCTATCACATTATTTATGCC